>CM071859.1:10182730-10351201 GCA_036507275.1 Sicyos edulis
AAAGAATCAAACAAACACTCTCGCGACGATTTGTGGTTTTCAACACATAAATCGAGACGAATTTTTTGGTTTTCCCCTAGAACATTGTGATGGAGCATTGGAATAGGTTACATTAAACGCTTATGCCAAATCTTTTAAACAAACCATCTAAGGACGAACTTTAGGTTTTCAACTCATAAATCTTTCCTATTTTTTGGTTTTACTCTCCTAAACACTGGTGATGCCACAATGGAATAGTTTACGCTTAAACGCTGGGGACGTAAGTTTTTATTTTAAACTATGAAATCTATCCGAATTTTCGCTTTACCTCCCGAAACATCGTGAATGCAACATTGAATATTTTGCATGAAACGCTTGTGCCAAAGAATTGAAACAAACACTCTGACGAACTTTAGGTTTTCAACGATAAATCTATCCGAGTTTTTTGGATTTCCTTCCAAACATGGTGATGAAGTTTTGGAATGGCTTACATTAAACGTTAATGCCAAATCGCTGAAACAAACCGCCTAAGGATGAACTTTAGGTTTTCAACGATAAATCCATCGATGTTTTGGGTTTTACCTCCCAAACATGGTGATATGACATTGGAATTGTTTACATAAATCGTTGGTGCCAAAAATCAAAACAAACACTCTAGGGACGAACTTTAGGTTTTAAAATATGAAATCTATCATAGTTTTTCGCTTTAGCTCTCGAAACTTCGTAATGCAACATTGGAATATTTTGCATGAAACGCTTAGGCCAAAGAATCAAAACAAACACTCTAGAGACGAACTTTAGGTTTTCAACGCATAAATCAATCCGATTTTTGTGGTGTCTCCTCCCAAACATTGTGATGGAGCATTGGAATAGATTACATTAAACGCTTATAGCAAATTTTTTAAACAAACCGCCTAAGGACGAATTTAGCTTTTCAACGAATAAATCCTTCCGATTCTCTATGTTTTTCCTCCCAAACACGATGATGCGACATTGGAATAGTTTAAGTTAAACGTTGGTGCGAAAAATAGAAACAAACACTTTGGGACGAACTTTAGGTTTTATACTCAAATCTATCTCGAGTTTTTCATTTTAGTCACAAACATCATAATGCAACATTGGAATCTTTTGCATGAAACGCTTATACCAAAGAATCAAACAAACACTCGCGCGACGATTTGTGGTTTTCAACACATAAATCGAGACGAATTTTTTGGTTTTCCTAGAACATTGTGATGGAGCATTGGAATAGGTTACATTAAACGCTTATGCCAAATCTTTTAAACAAACCATCTAAGGACGAACTTTAGGTTTTCAACTCATAAATCTTTCCTATTTTTTTGGTTTTACTCCCAAACACGGTGATGCCACAATGGAATAGTTTACGTTAAACGTTGGGGACGGTTTTTATTTTAAACTATGAAATCTATCCGAATTTTTCGCTTTACCTCCCGAAACATCGTAATGCAACATTGAATATTTTGCATGAAACGCTTGTGCCAAAGAATTGAAACAAACACTCTCGGACGAACTTTAGGTTTTCAACGCATAAATCTATCCGAAGTTTTTTGGATTTCCTTCCCAAACATGGTGATGAAGTTTTGGAATGGCTTACATTAAACGTTAATGCCAAATCGCTGAAACAAACCGCCTAAGGATGAACTTTAGGTTTTCAACGCATAAATCCATCGATGTTTTGGGTTTTACCTCCCAAACATGGTGATATGACATTGGAATTGTTTACATAAATCGTTGGTGCCAAAAATCAAAACAAACACTCTAGGGACGAACTTTAGGTTTTAAAATATGAAATCTATCATAGTTTTTCGCTTTAGCTCTCGAAACTTCGTAAATGCAACATTGGAATATTTTGCATGAAACGCTTAGGCCAAAGAATCAAAAACAAACACTCTAGAGACGAACTTTAGGTTTTCAACGCATAAATCAATCCGATTTTTGTGGTGTCTCCTCCCAAACATTGTGATGGAGCATTGGAATAGATTACATTAAACGCTTATAGCAAATTTTTTAAACAAACCGCCTAAGGACGAATTTAGCTTTTCAACGAATAAATCCTTCCGATTCTCTATGTTTTTCCTCCCAAACACGATGATGCGACATTGGAATAGTTTAAGTTAAACGTTGGTGCGTAAAAAAATAGAAACAAACACTTTGGGACGAACTTTAGGTTTTATACTCAAATCTATCTCGAGTTTTTCATTTTAGTCACCAAACATCATAATGCAACATTGGAATCTTTTGCATGAAACGCTTATACCAAAGAATCAAACAAACACTCTCGCGACGATTTGTGGTTTTCAACACATAAATCGAGACGAATTTTTTGGTTTTCCCCTAGAACA
Source organism: Sicyos edulis (assembly GCA_036507275.1). Classification (NCBI taxonomy): domain Eukaryota; kingdom Viridiplantae; phylum Streptophyta; class Magnoliopsida; order Cucurbitales; family Cucurbitaceae; genus Sicyos; species Sicyos edulis. The sequence continues at coordinate 10,185,073 of CM071859.1, forward strand.
TTGTGATGGAGCATTGGAATAGGTTACATTAAACGCTTATGCCAAATCTTTTAAACAAACCATCTAAGGACGAACTTTAGGTTTTCAACTCATAAATCTTTCCTATTTTTTTGGTTTTACCTCCCAAACACGGTGATGCCACAATGGAATAGTTTACGTTAAACGTTGGGGACGGTTTTTATTTTAAACTATGAAATCTATCCGAATTTTTCGCTTTACCTCCCAAACATCGAATGCAACATTGAATATTTTGCATGAAACGCTTGTGCCAAAGAATTGAAACAAACACTCTCGACGAACTTTAGGTTTTCAACGATAAATCTATCCGAGTTTTTTGGATTTCCTTCCCAAACATGGTGATGAAGTTTTGGAATGGCTTACATTAAACGTTAATGCCAAATCGCTGAAACAAACCGCCTAAGGATGAACTTTAGGTTTTCAACGATAAATCCATCGATGTTTTGGGTTTTACCTCCAAACATGGTGATATGACATTGGAATTGTTTACATAAATCGTTGGTGCCAAAAATCAAAACAAACACTCTAGGGACGAACTTTAGGTTTTAAAATATGAAATCTATCATAGTTTTTCGCTTTAGCTCTCGAAACTTCGTAATGCAACATTGGAATATTTTGCATGAAACGCTTAGGCCAAAGAATCAAACAAACACTCTAGAGACGAACTTTAGGTTTTCAACGCATAAATCAATCCGATTTTTGTGGTGTCTCTCCCAAAACATTGTGATGGAGCATTGGAATAGATTACATTAAACGCTTATAGCAAATTTTTAAACAAACCGCCTAAGGACGAATTTAGCTTTTCAACGAATAAATCCTTCCGATTCTCTATGTTTTTCCTCCCAAACACGATGATGCGACATTGGAATAGTTTAAGTTAAACGTTGGTGCGTAAAAATAGAAACAAACACTTTGGGACGAACTTTAGGTTTTATACTCAAATCTATCTCGAGTTTTTCATTTTAGTCACTAAACATCATAATGCAACATTGGAATCTTTTGCATGAAACGCTTATACCAAAGAATCAAAAAAACAAACACTCTCGCGACGATTTGTGGTTTTCAACACATAAATCGAGACGAATTTTTTGGTTTTCTCCCTAGAACATTGTGATGGAGCATTGGAATAGGTTACATTAAACGCTTATGCCAAATCTTTTAAACAAACCATCTAAGGACGAACTTTAGGTTTTCAACTCATAAATCTTTCCTATTTTTTTGGTTTTACCTCCCAAACACTGTGATGCCACAATGGAATAGTTTACGTTAAACGTTGGGGACGGTTTTTATTTTAAACTATGAAATCTATCCGAATTTTTCGCTTTACCTCCCCCAACATCGTAATGCAACATTGAATATTTTGCATGAAACGCTTGTGCCAAAGAATTGAAACAAACACTCTCGACGAACTTTAGGTTTTCAACGATAAATCTATCCGAAGTTTTTTGGATTTCCTTCCAAACATGGTGATGAAGTTTTGGAATGGCTTACATTAAACGTTAATGCCAAATCGCTGAAACAAACCGCCTAAGGATGAACTTTAGGTTTTCAACGATAAATCCATCGATGTTTTGGGTTTTACCTCCCAAACATGGTGATATGACATTGGAATTGTTTACATAAATCGTTGGTGCCAAAAATCAAAACAAACACTCTAGGACGAACTTTAGGTTTTAAAATATGAAATCTATCATAGTTTTTCGCTTTAGCTCTCGAAACTTCGTAATGCAACATTGGAATATTTTGCATGAAACGCTTAGGCCAAAGAATCAAAACAAACACTCTAGAGACGAACTTTAGGTTTTCAACGCATAAATCAATCCGATTTTTGTGGTGTCTCCTCCCAAACATTGTGATGGAGCATTGGAATAGATTACATTAAACGCTTATAGCAAATTTTTTAACAAACCGCCTAAGGACGAATTTAGCTTTTCAACGAATAAATCCTTCCGATTCTCTATGTTTTTCCTCCCAAACACGATGATGCGACATTGGAATAGTTTAAGTTAAACGCTGGTGCGTAAAAATAGAAACAAACACTTTGGGACGAACTTTAGGTTTTATACTCAAATCTATCTCGAGTTTTTCATTTTAGTCACAAACATCATAATGCAACATTGGAATCTTTTGCATGAAACGCTTATACCAAAGAATCGAAACAAACACTCTCGACGATTTGTGGTTTTCAACACATAAATCGAGACGAATTTTTTGGTTTTCCCCCTAGAACATTGTGATGGAGCATTGGAATAGGTTACATTAAACGCTTATGCCAAATCTTTTAAACAAACCATCTAAGGACGAACTTTAGGTTTTCAACTCATAAATCTTTCCTATTTTTTTGGTTTTACCTCCCAAACACTGATGCCACAATGGAATAGTTTACGTTAAACGTTGGGGACGTAAGTTTTTATTTTAAACTATGAAATCTATCCGAATTTTTCGCTTTACCTCCCGAAACATCGTAATGCAACATTGAATATTTTGCATGAAACGCTTGTGCCAAAGAATTGAAACAAACACTCTCGACGAACTTTAGGTTTTCAACGCATAAATCTATCCGAGTTTTTTGGATTTCCTTCCAAACATGGTGATGAAGTTTTGGAATGGCTTACATTAAACGTTAATGCCAAATCGCTGAAACAAACCGCCTAAGGATGAACTTTAGGTTTTCAACGATAAATCCATCGATGTTTTGGGTTTTACCTCCCAAACATGGTGATATGACATTGGAATTGTTTACATAAATCGTTGGTGCCAAAAATCAAAACAAACACTCTAGGGACGAACTTTAGGTTTTAAAATATGAAATCTATCATAGTTTTTCGCTTTAGCTCTCGAAACTTCGTAATGCAACATTGGAATATTTTGCATGAAACGCTTAGGCCAAAGAATCAAAAACAAACACTCTAGAGACGAACTTTAGGTTTTCAACGCATAAATCAATCCGATTTTTGTGGTGTCTCCTCCCAAACATTGTGATGGAGCATTGAATAGATTACATTAAACGCTTATAGCAAATTTTTAAACAAACCGCCTAAGGACGAATTTAGCTTTTCAACGAATAAATCCTTCCGATTCTCTATGTTTTTCCTCCCAAACACGATGATGCGACATTGGAATAGTTTAAGTTAAACGCTGGTGCGTAAAAATAGAAACAAACACTTTGGGACGAACTTTAGGTTTTATACTCAAATCTATCTCGAGTTTTTCATTTTAGTCACTAAACATCATAATGCAACATTGGAATCTTTTGCATGAAACGCTTATACCAAAGAATCAAAACAAACACTCTCGCGACGATTTGTGGTTTTCAACACATAAATCGAGACGAATTTTTTGGTTTTCCCCCTAGAACATTGTGATGGAGCATTGGAATAGGTTACATTAAACGCTTATGCCAAATCTTTTAAACAAACCATCTAAGGACGAACTTTAGGTTTTCAACTCATAAATCTTTCCTATTTTTTTGGTTTTACCTCCCAAACACTGATGCCACAATGGAATAGTTTACGTTAAACGTTGGGGACGGTTTTTATTTTAAACTATGAAATCTATCCGAATTTTTCGCTTTACCTCCCAAACATCGTAATGCAACATTGAATATTTTGCATGAAACGCTTGTGCCAAAGAATTGAAACAAACACTCTCGACGAACTTTAGGTTTTCAACGCATAAATCTATCCGAGTTTTTTGGATTTCCTTCCAAACATGGTGATGAAGTTTTGGAATGGCTTACATTAAACGTTAATGCCAAATCGCTGAAACAAACCGCCTAAGGATGAACTTTAGGTTTTCAACGATAAATCCATCGATGTTTTGGGTTTTACCTCCCAAACATGGTGATATGACATTGGAATTGTTTACATAAATCGTTGGTGCCAAAAATCAAAACAAACACTCTAGGGACGAACTTTAGGTTTTAAAATATGAAATCTATCATAGTTTTTCGCTTTAGCTCTCGAAACTTCGTAATGCAACATTGGAATATTTTGCATGAAACGCTTAGGCCAAAGAATCAAACAAACACTCTAGAGACGAACTTTAGGTTTTCAACGATAAATCAATCCGATTTTTGTGGTGTCTCCTCCCAAACATTGTGATGGAGCATTGGAATAGATTACATTAAACGCTTATAGCAAATTTTTTAAACAAACCGCCTAAGGACGAATTTAGCTTTTCAACGAAATAAATCCTTCCGATTCTCTATGTTTTTCCTCCCAAACACGATGATGCGACATTGGAATAGTTTAAGTTAAACGCTAAAAGTAAAAATAGAAACAAACACTTTTGGGACGAACTTTAGGTTTTATACTCAAATCTATCTCGAGTTTTTCATTTTAGCCACTAAACATCATAATGCAACATTGGAATCTTTTGCATGAAACGCTTATACCAAAGAATCAAAACAAACACTCTCGCGACGATTTGTGGTTTTCAACACATAAATCGAGACGAATTTTTTTGGTTTTCCCCCTAGAACATTGTGATGGAGCATTGGAATAGGTTACATTAAACGCTTATGCCAAATCTTTTAAACAAACCATCTAAGGACGAACTTTAGGTTTTCAACTCATAAATCTTTCCTATTTTTTGGTTTTACCTCCAAACACTGATGCCACAATGGAATAGTTTACGTTAAACGCTGGGGACGTAAGTTTTTATTTTAAACTATGAAATCTATCCGAATTTTTCGCTTTACCTCCCGAAACATCGTAATGCAACATTGAATATTTTGCATGAAACGCTTGTGCCAAAGAATTGAAACAAACACTCTCGACGAACTTTAGGTTTTCAACGATAAATCTATCCGAGTTTTTTGATTTCCTTCCCAAACATGGTGATGAAGTTTTGGAATGGCTTACATTAAACGTTAATGCCAAATCGCTGAAACAAACCGCCTAAGGATGAACTTTAGGTTTTCAACGATAAATCCATCGATGTTTTGGGTTTTACCTCCAAACATGGTGATATGACATTGGAATTGTTTACATAAATCGTTGGTGCCAAAAATCAAAACAAACACTCTAGGGACGAACTTTAGGTTTTAAAATATGAAATCTATCATAGTTTTTCGCTTTAGCTCTCGAAACTTCGTAATGCAACATTGGAATATTTTGCATGAAACGCTTAGGCCAAAGAATCAAAACAAACACTCTAGAGACGAACTTTAGGTTTTCAACGCATAAATCAATCCGATTTTTGTGGTGTCTCCTCCCAAACATTGTGATGGAGCATTGGAATAGATTACATTAAACGCTTATAGCAAATTTTTTAAACAAACCGCCTAAGGACGAATTTAGCTTTTCAACGAATAAATCCTTCCGATTCTCTATGTTTTTCCTCCCAAACACGATGATGCGACATTGGAATAGTTTAAGTTAAACGTTGGTGCGAAAAAATAGAAACAAACACTTTGGGACGAACTTTAGGTTTTATACTCAAATCTATCTCGAGTTTTTCATTTTAGTCAAAACATCATAATGCAACATTGGAATCTTTTGCATGAAACGCTTATACCAAAGAATCGAAACAAACACTCTCGCGACGATTTGTGGTTTTCAACACATAAATCGAGACGAATTTTTTGGTTTTCTCCCCTAGAACATTGTGATGGAGCATTGGAATAGGTTACATTAAACGCTTATGCCAAATCTTTTAAACAAACCATCTAAGGACGAACTTTAGGTTTTCAACTCATAAATCTTTCCTATTTTTTTGGTTTTACCTCCCAAACACTGTGATGCCACAATGGAATAGTTTACGTTAAACGCTGGGGACGTAAGTTTTTATTTTAAACTATGAAATCTATCCGAATTTTTCGCTTTACCTCCCGAAACATCGTAATGCAACATTGAATATTTTGCATGAAACGCTTGTGCCAAAGAATTGAAACAAACACTCGACGAACTTTAGGTTTTCAACGCATAAATCTATCCGAAGTTTTTTGGATTTCCTTCCAAATGGGTGATGAAGTTTTGGAATGGCTTACATTAAACGTTAATGCCAAATCGCTGAAACAAACCGCCTAAGGATGAACTTTAGGTTTTCAACGATAAATCCATCGATGTTTTGGGTTTTACCTCCCAAACATGGTGATATGACATTGGAATTGTTTACATAAATCGTTGGTGCCAAAAAAATCAAAACAAACACTCTAGGGACGAACTTTAGGTTTTAAAATATGAAATCTATCATAGTTTTTCGCTTTAGCTCTCGAAACTTCGTAATGCAACATTGGAATATTTTGCATGAAACGCTTAGGCCAAAGAATCAAAACAAACACTCTAGAGACGAACTTTAGGTTTTCAACGATAAATCAATCCGATTTTTGTGGTGTCTCCTCCCAAACATTGTGATGGAGCATTGGAATAGATTACATTAAACGCTTATAGCAAATTTTTTAAACAAACCGCCTAAGGACGAATTTAGCTTTTCAACGAATAAATCCTTCCGATTCTCTATGTTTTTCCTCCCAAACACGATGATGCGACATTGGAATAGTTTAAGTTAAACGTTGGTGCGTAAAAATAGAAACAAACACTTTGGGACGAACTTTAGGTTTTATACTCAAATCTATCTCGAGTTTTTCATTTTAGTCAAAACATCATAATGCAACATTGGAATCTTTTGCATGAAACGCTTATACCAAAGAATCAAAACAAACACTCTCGCGACGATTTGTGGTTTTCAACACATAAATCGAGACGAATTTTTTGGTTTTCCCCCTAAACATTGTGATGGAGCATTGGAATAGGTTACATTAAACGCTTATGCCAAATCTTTTAAACAAACCATCTAAGGACGAACTTTAGGTTTTCAACTCATAAATCTTTCCTATTTTTTTGGTTTTACCTCCCAAACACTGATGCCACAATGGAATAGTTTACGTTAAACGTTGGGGACGTAAGTTTTTATTTTAAACTATGAAATCTATCCGAATTTTTCGCTTTACCTCCCAAACATCGTAATGCAACATTGAATATTTTGCATGAAACGCTTGTGCCAAAGAATTGAAACAAACACTCTCGACGAACTTTAGGTTTTCAACGCATAAATCTATCCGAGTTTTTTGGATTTCCTTCCCAAACATGGTGATGAAGTTTTGGAATGGCTTACATTAAACGTTAATGCCAAATCGCTGAAACAAACCGCCTAAGGATGAACTTTAGGTTTTCAACGATAAATCCATCGATGTTTTGGGTTTTACCTCCCAAACATGGTGATATGACATTGGAATTGTTTACATAAATCGTTGGTGCCAAAAATCAAAACAAACACTCTAGGACGAACTTTAGGTTTTAAAATATGAAATCTATCATAGTTTTTCGCTTTAGCTCTCGAACTTCGTAATGCAACATTGGAATATTTTGCATGAAACGCTTAGGCCAAAGAATCAAAACAAACACTCTAGAGACGAACTTTAGGTTTTCAACGCATAAATCAATCCGATTTTTGTGGTGTCTCCTCCCAAACATTGTGATGGAGCATTGGAATAGATTACATTAAACGCTTATAGCAAATTTTTTAAACAAACCGCCTAAGGACGAATTTAGCTTTTCAACGAATAAATCCTTCCGATTCTCTATGTTTTTCCTCCCAAACACGATGATGCGACATTGGAATAGTTTAAGTTAAACGCTGGTGCGTAAAAATAGAAACAAACACTTTGGGACGAACTTTAGGTTTTATACTCAAATCTATCTCGAGTTTTTCATTTTAGTCAAAACATCATAATGCAACATTGGAATCTTTTGCATGAAACGCTTATACCAAAGAATCAAAACAAACACTCTCGACGATTTGTGGTTTTCAACACATAAATCGAGACGAATTTTTTGGTTTTCCCTAGAACATTGTGATGGAGCATTGGAATAGGTTACATTAAACGCTTATGCCAAATCTTTTAAACAAACCATCTAAGGACGAACTTTAGGTTTTCAACTCATAAATCTTTCCTATTTTTTGGTTTTACCTCCCAACACACTGATGCCACAATGGAATAGTTTACGTTAAACGTTGGGGACGTAAGTTTTTATTTTAAACTATGAAATCTATCCGAATTTTTCGCTTTACCTCCCGAAACATCGTAATGCAACATTGAATATTTTGCATGAAACGCTTGTGCCAAAGAATTGAAACAAACACTCTCGGACGAACTTTAGGTTTTCAACGCATAAATCTATCCGAGTTTTTTGGATTTCTTCCAAACATGGTGATGAAGTTTTGGAATGGCTTACATTAAACGTTAATGCCAAATCGCTGAAACAAACCGCCTAAGGATGAACTTTAGGTTTTCAACGATAAATCCATCGATGTTTTGGGTTTTACCTCCCAAACATGGTGATATGACATTGGAATTGTTTACATAAATCGTTGGTGCCAAAAATCAAAACAAACACTCTAGGGACGAACTTTAGGTTTTAAAATATGAAATCTATCATAGTTTTTCGCTTTAGCTCTCGAAACTTCGTAATGCAACATTGGAATATTTTGCATGAAACGCTTAGGCCAAAGAATCAAAACAAACACTCTAGAGACGAACTTTAGGTTTTCAACGCATAAATCAATCCGATTTTTGTGGTGTCTCCTCCCAAACATTGTGATGGAGCATTGGAATAGATTACATTAAACGCTTATAGCAAATTTTTAAACAAACCGCCTAAGGACGAATTTAGCTTTTCAACGAATAAATCCTTCCGATTCTCTATGTTTTTCCTCCCAAACACGATGATGCGACATTGGAATAGTTTTTGCTAAACGCTGGTGCGTAAAAATAGAAACAAACACTTTGGGACGAACTTTAGGTTTTATACTCAAATCTATCTCGAGTTTTTCATTTTAGCCACCAAACATCATAATGCAACATTGGAATCTTTTGCATGAAACGCTTATACCAAAGAATCAAAACAAACACTCTCGCGACGATTTGTGGTTTTCAACACATAAATCGAGACGAATTTTTTGGTTTTCTCCCCTAGAACATTGTGATGGAGCATTGAATAGGTTACATTAAACGCTTATGCCAAATCTTTTAAACAAACCATCTAAGGACGAACTTTAGGTTTTCAACTCATAAATCTTTCCTATTTTTTTGGTTTTACCTCCCAAACACGGTGATGCCACAATGGAATAGTTTACGTTAAACGCTGGGGACGGTTTTTATTTTAAACTATGAAATCTATCCGAATTTTTCGCTTTACCTCCCGAAACATCGTAATGCAACATTGAATATTTTGCATGAAACGCTTGTGCCAAAGAATTGAAACAAACACTCTCGACGAACTTTAGGTTTTCAACGATAAATCTATCCGAAGTTTTTGGATTTCCTTCCAAACATGGTGATGAAGTTTTGGAATGGCTTACATTAAACGTTAATGCCAAATCGCTGAAACAAACCGCCTAAGGATGAACTTTAGGTTTTCAACGATAAATCCATCGATGTTTTGGGTTTTACCTCCCAAACATGGTGATATGACATTGGAATTGTTTACATAAATCGTTGGTGCCAAAAAAATCAAAACAAACACTCTAGGGACGAACTTTAGGTTTTAAAATATGAAATCTATCATAGTTTTTCGCTTTAGCTCTCGAAACTTCGTAAATGCAACATTGGAATATTTTGCATGAAACGCTTAGGCCAAAGAATCAAACAAACACTCTAGAGACGAACTTTAGGTTTTCAACGCATAAATCAATCCGATTTTTGTGGTGTCTCCTCCCAAACATTGTGATGGAGCATTGGAATAGATTACATTAAACGCTTATAGCAAATTTTTAAACAAACCGCCTAAGGACGAATTTAGCTTTTCAACGAATAAATCCTTCCGATTCTCTATGTTTTTCCTCCCAAACACGATGATGCGACATTGGAATAGTTTAAGTTAAACGTTGGTGCGTAAAAATAGAAACAAACACTTTGGGACGAACTTTAGGTTTTATACTCAAATCTATCTCGAGTTTTTCATTTTAGTCACCAAACATCATAATGCAACATTGGAATCTTTTGCATGAAACGCTTATACCAAAGAATCAAACAAACACTCGCGCGACGATTTGTGGTTTTCAACACATAAATCGAGACGAATTTTTTGGTTTTCCCCAGAACATTGTGATGGAGCATTGGAATAGGTTACATTAAACGCTTATGCCAAATCTTTTAAACAAACCATCTAAGGACGAACTTTAGGTTTTCAACTCATAAATCTTTCCTATTTTTTTGGTTTTACCTCCAAACACTGATGCCACAATGGAATAGTTTACGTTAAACGTTGGGGACGGTTTTTTTATTTTAAACTATGAAATCTATCCGAATTTTTCGCTTTACCTCCCGAAACATCGTAATGCAACATTGAATATTTTGCATGAAACGCTTGTGCCAAAGAATTGAAACAAACACTCTCGACGAACTTTAGGTTTTCAACGCATAAATCTATCCGAGTTTTTTGGATTTCCTTCCCAAACATGGTGATGAAGTTTTGGAATGGCTTACATTAAACGTTAATGCCAAATCGCTTGAAACAAACCGCCTAAGGATGAACTTTAGGTTTTCAACGATAAATCCATCGATGTTTTGGGTTTTACCTCCCAAACATGGTGATATGACATTGGAATTGTTTACATAAATCGTTGGTGCCAAAAATCAAAACAAACACTCTAGGGACGAACTTTAGGTTTTAAAATATGAAATCTATCATAGTTTTTCGCTTTAGCTCTCGAAACTTCGTAATGCAACATTGGAATATTTTGCATGAAACGCTTAGGCCAAAGAATCAAAACAAACACTCTAGAGACGAACTTTAGGTTTTCAACGCATAAATCAATCCGATTTTTGTGGTGTCTCCTCCCTAAAACATTGTGATGGAGCATTGGAATAGATTACATTAAACGCTTATAGCAAATTTTTTAAACAAACCGCCTAAGGACGAATTTAGCTTTTCAACGAATAAATCCTTCCGATTCTCTATGTTTTTCCTCCCAAACACGATGATGCGACATTGGAATAGTTTAAGTTAAACGCTGGTGCGAAAAAAAATAGAAACAAACACTTTGGGACGAACTTTAGGTTTTATACTCAAATCTATCTCGAGTTTTTCATTTTAGTCACAAACATCATAATGCAACATTGGAATCTTTTGCATGAAACGCTTATACCAAAGAATCAAACAAACACTCGCGACGATTTGTGGTTTTCAACACATAAATCGAGACGAATTTTTTGGTTTTCTCCCCTAGAACATTGTGATGGAGCATTGGAATAGGTTACATTAAACGCTTATGCCAAATCTTTTAAACAAACCATCTAAGGACGAACTTTAGGTTTTCAACTCATAAATCTTTCCTATTTTTTTGGTTTTACCTCCCAAACACGGTGATGCCACAATGGAATAGTTTACGTTAAACGTTGGGGACGGTTTTTATTTTAAACTATGAAATCTATCCGAATTTTTCGCTTTACCTCCCGAAACATCGTAATGCAACATTGAATATTTTGCATGAAACGCTTGTGCCAAAGAATTGAAACAAACACTCTCGACGAACTTTAGGTTTTCAACGATAAATCTATCCGAGTTTTTTGATTTCCTTCCCAAACATGGTGATGAAGTTTTGGAATGGCTTACATTAAACGTTAATGCCAAATCGCTGAAACAAACCGCCTAAGGATGAACTTTAGGTTTTCAACGATAAATCCATCGATGTTTTGGGTTTTACCTCCCAAACATGGTGATATGACATTGGAATTGTTTACATAAATCGTTGGTGCCAAAAATCAAAACAAACACTCTAGGGACGAACTTTAGGTTTTAAAATATGAAATCTATCATAGTTTTTCGCTTTAGCTCTCGAAACTTCGTAATGCAACATTGGAATATTTTGCATGAAACGCTTAGGCCAAAGAATCAAAACAAACACTCTAGAGACGAACTTTAGGTTTTCAACGCATAAATCAATCCGATTTTTGTGGTGTCTCCTCCCAAACATTGTGATGGAGCATTGGAATAGATTACATTAAACGCTTATAGCAAATTTTTTAAACAAACCGCCTAAGGACGAATTTAGCTTTTCAACGAATAAATCCTTCCGATTCTCTATGTTTTTCCTCCCAAACACGATGATGCGACATTGGAATAGTTTAAGTTAAACGCTGGTGCGTAAAAATAGAAACAAACACTTTTGGGACGAACTTTAGGTTTTATACTCAAATCTATCTCGAGTTTTTCATTTTAGTCAAAAACATCATAATGCAACATTGGAATCTTTTGCATGAAACGCTTATACCAAAGAATCGAAACAAACACTCTCGCGACGATTTGTGGTTTTCAACACATAAATCGAGACGAATTTTTTGGTTTTCCCCCTAGAACATTGTGATGGAGCATTGGAATAGGTTACATTAAACGCTTATGCCAAATCTTTTAAACAAACCATCTAAGGACGAACTTTAGGTTTTCAACTCATAAATCTTTCCTATTTTTTGGTTTTACCTCCCAAACACTGATGCCACAATGGAATAGTTTACGTTAAACGTTGGGGACGAAGTTTTTATTTTAAACTATGAAATCTATCCGAATTTTTCGCTTTACCTCCCAAACATCGTAATGCAACATTGAATATTTTGCATGAAACGCTTGTGCCAAAGAATTGAAACAAACACTCTCGACGAACTTTAGGTTTTCAACGCATAAATCTATCCGAGTTTTTTGGATTTCCTTCCCAAACATGGTGATGAAGTTTTGGAATGGCTTACATTAAACGTTAATGCCAAATCGCTGAAACAAACCGCCTAAGGATGAACTTTAGGTTTTCAACGATAAATCCATCGATGTTTTGGGTTTTACCTCCCAAACATGGTGATATGACATTGGAATTGTTTACATAAATCGTTGGTGCCAAAAATCAAAACAAACACTCTAGGGACGAACTTTAGGTTTTAAAATATGAAATCTATCATAGTTTTTCGCTTTAGCTCTCGAAACTTCGTAATGCAACATTGGAATATTTTGCATGAAACGCTTAGGCCAAAGAATCAAAACAAACACTCTAGAGACGAAACTTTAGGTTTTCAACGATAAATCAATCCGATTTTTGTGGTGTCTCCTCCCAAACATTGTGATGGAGCATTGGAATAGATTACATTAAACGCTTATAGCAAATTTTTTAAACAAACCGCCTAAGGACGAATTTAGCTTTTCAACGAATAAATCCTTCCGATTCTCTATGTTTTTCCTCCCAAACACGATGATGCGACATTGGAATAGTTTAAGTTAAACGTTGGTGCGAAAAATAGAAACAAACACTTTGGGACGAACTTTAGGTTTTATACTCAAATCTATCTCGAGTTTTTCATTTTAGTCACCAAACATCATAATGCAACATTGGAATCTTTTGCATGAAACGCTTATACCAAAGAATCGAAACAAACACTCTCGCGACGATTTGTTGTGGTTTTCAACACATAAATCGAGACGAATTTTTTGGTTTTCCCCCTAGAACATTGTGATGGAGCATTGAATAGGTTACATTAAACGCTTATGCCAAATCTTTTAAACAAACCATCTAAGGACGAACTTTAGGTTTTCAACTCATAAATCTTTCCTATTTTTTGGTTTTACCTCCCAAACACTGATGCCACAATGGAATAGTTTACGTTAAACGTTGGGGACGGTTTTTTATTTTAAACTATGAAATCTATCCGAATTTTTCGCTTTACCTCCCAAACATCGTAATGCAACATTGAATATTTTGCATGAAACGCTTGTGCCAAAGAATTGAAACAAACACTCTCGACGAACTTTAGGTTTTCAACGCATAAATCTATCCGAGTTTTTTGGATTTCCTTCCCAAACATGGTGATGAAGTTTTGGAATGGCTTACATTAAACGTTAATGCCAAATCGCTGAAACAAACCGCCTAAGGATGAACTTTAGGTTTTCAACGATAAATCCATCGATGTTTTGGGTTTTACCTCCAAACATGGTGATATGACATTGGAATTGTTTACATAAATCGTTGGTGCCAAAAAAATCAAAACAAACACTCTAGGGACGAACTTTAGGTTTTAAAATATGAAATCTATCATAGTTTTTCGCTTTAGCTCTCGAAACTTCGTAATGCAACATTGGAATATTTTGCATGAAACGCTTAGGCCAAAGAATCAAAACAAACACTCTAGAGACGAACTTTAGGTTTTCAACGCATAAATCAATCCGATTTTTGTGGTGTCTCCTCCCAAACATTGTGATGGAGCATTGAATAGATTACATTAAACGCTTATAGCAAATTTTTTAAACAAACCGCCTAAGGACGAATTTAGCTTTTCAACGAATAAATCCTTCCGATTCTCTATGTTTTTCCTCCCAAACACGATGATGCGACATTGGAATAGTTTAAGTTAAACGTTGGTGCGAAAAAATAGAAACAAACACTTTTGGGACGAACTTTAGGTTTTATACTCAAATCTATCTCGAGTTTTTCATTTTAGCCGCCAAACATCATAATGCAACATTGGAATCTTTTGCATGAAACGCTTATACCAAAGAATCGAAACAAACACTCTCGCGACGATTTGTGGTTTTCAACACATAAATCGAGACGAATTTTTTGGTTTTCCCCCTAGAACATTGTGATGGAGCATTGAATAGGTTACATTAAACGCTTATGCCAAATCTTTTAAACAAACCATCTAAGGACGAACTTTAGGTTTTCAACTCATAAATCTTTCCTATTTTTTTGGTTTTACCTCCCAAACACGGTGATGCCACAATGGAATAGTTTACGTTAAACGTTGGGGACGGTTTTTTTTTATTTTAAACTATGAAATCTATCCGAATTTTTCGCTTTACCTCCCAAACATCGTAATGCAACATTGAATATTTTGCATGAAACGCTTGTGCCAAAGAATTGAAACAAACACTCTCGACGAACTTTAGGTTTTCAACGCATAAATCTATCCGAGTTTTTTGGATTTCCTTCCCAAACATGGTGATGAAGTTTTGGAATGGCTTACATTAAACGTTAATGCCAAATCGCTGAAACAAACCGCCTAAGGATGAACTTTAGGTTTTCAACGATAAATCCATCGATGTTTTGGGTTTTACCTCCCAAACATGGTGATATGACATTGGAATTGTTTACATAAATCGTTGGTGCCAAAAATCAAAACAAACACTCTAGGGACGAACTTTAGGTTTTAAAATATGAAATCTATCATAGTTTTTCGCTTTAGCTCTCGAAACTTCGTAATGCAACATTGGAATATTTTGCATGAAACGCTTAGGCCAAAGAATCAAAACAAACACTCTAGAGACGAACTTTAGGTTTTCAACGCATAAATCAATCCGATTTTTGTGGTGTCTCTCCCAAAACATTGTGATGGAGCATTGGAATAGATTACATTAAACGCTTATAGCAAATTTTTTAAACAAACCGCCTCAAGGACGAATTTAGCTTTTCAACGAATAAATCCTTCCGATTCTCTATGTTTTTCCTCCCAAACACGATGATGCGACATTGGAATAGTTTAAGTTAAACGCTGGTGCGAAAAATAGAAACAAACACTTTGGGACGAACTTTAGGTTTTATACTCAAATCTATCTCGAGTTTTTCATTTTAGTCACCAAACATCATAATGCAACATTGGAATCTTTTGCATGAAACGCTTATACCAAAGAATCAAAACAAACACTCTCGCGACGATTTGTGGTTTTCAACACATAAATCGAGACGAATTTTTTGGTTTTCCCCTAGAACATTGTGATGGAGCATTGGAATAGGTTACATTAAACGCTTATGCCAAATCTTTTAAACAAACCATCTAAGGACGAACTTTAGGTTTTCAACTCATAAATCTTTCCTATTTTTTGGTTTTACCTCCCAAACACTGATGCCACAATGGAATAGTTTACGTTAAACGCTGGGGACGGTTTTTTTATTTTAAACTATGAAATCTATCCGAATTTTTCGCTTTACCTCCCAAACATCGTAATGCAACATTGAATATTTTGCATGAAACGCTTGTGCCAAAGAATTGAAACAAACACTCTCGACGAACTTTAGGTTTTCAACGATAAATCTATCCGAGTTTTTTGATTTCCTTCCAAACATGGTGATGAAGTTTTGGAATGGCTTACATTAAACGTTAATGCCAAATCGCTGAAACAAACCGCCTAAGGATGAACTTTTAGGTTTTCAACGATAAATCCATCGATGTTTTTGGGTTTTACCTCCCAAACATGGTGATATGACATTGGAATTGTTTACATAAATCGTTGGTGCCAAAAATCAAAACAAACACTCTAGGGACGAACTTTAGGTTTTAAAATATGAAATCTATCATAGTTTTTCGCTTTAGCTCTCGAACTTCGTAAATGCAACATTGGAATATTTTGCATGAAACGCTTAGGCCAAAGAATCAAACAAACACTCTAGAGACGAACTTTAGGTTTTCAACGATAAATCAATCCGATTTTTGTGGTGTCTCCTCCCAAACATTGTGATGGAGCATTGAATAGATTACATTAAACGCTTATAGCAAATTTTTAAACAAACCGCCTAAGGACGAATTTAGCTTTTCAACGAATAAATCCTTCCGATTCTCTATGTTTTTCCTCCCAAACACGATGATGCGACATTGGAATAGTTTAAGTTAAACGTTGGTGCGTAAAAATAGAAACAAACACTTTGGGACGAACTTTAGGTTTTATACTCAAATCTATCTCGAGTTTTTCATTTTAGTCACTAAACATCATAATGCAACATTGGAATCTTTTGCATGAAACGCTTATACCAAAGAATCGAAACAAACACTCTCGACGACGATTTGTGGTTTTCAACACATAAATCGAGACGAATTTTTTGGTTTTCCCCCAGAACATTGTGATGGAGCATTGGAATAGGTTACATTAAACGCTTATGCCAAATCTTTTAAACAAACCATCTAAGGACGAACTTTAGGTTTTCAACTCATAAATCTTTCCTATTTTTTTGGTTTTACCTCCCAAACACTATGATGCCACAATGGAATAGTTTACGTTAAACGTTGGGGACGTAAGTTTTTATTTTAAACTATGAAATCTATCCGAATTTTTCGCTTTACCTCCCGAAACATCGTAATGCAACATTGAATATTTTGCATGAAACGCTTGTGCCAAAGAATTGAAACAAACACTCTCGACGAACTTTAGGTTTTCAACGCATAAATCTATCCGAGTTTTTTGGATTTCCTTCCCAAACATGGTGATGAAGTTTTGGAATGGCTTACATTAAACGTTAATGCCAAATCGCTGAAACAAACCGCCTAAGGATGAACTTTAGGTTTTCAACGATAAATCCATCGATGTTTTGGGTTTTACCTCCCAAACATGGTGATATGACATTGGAATTGTTTACATAAATCGTTGGTGCCAAAAATCAAAACAAACACTCTAGGGACGAACTTTAGGTTTTAAAATATGAAATCTATCATAGTTTTTCGCTTTAGCTCTCGAAACTTCGTAATGCAACATTGGAATATTTTGCATGAAACGCTTAGGCCAAAGAATCAAACAAACACTCTAGAGACGAACTTTAGGTTTTCAACGCATAAATCAATCCGATTTTTGTGGTGTCTCCTCCCAAACATTGTGATGGAGCATTGGAATAGATTACATTAAACGCTTATAGCAAATTTTTTAAACAAACCGTCTAAGGACGAATTTAGCTTTTCAACGAATAAATCCTTCCGATTCTCTATGTTTTTCCTCCCAAACACGATGATGCGACATTGGAATAGTTTAAGCTTAAACGTTGGTGCGTAAAAATAGAAACAAACACTTTGGGACGAACTTTAGGTTTTATACTCAAATCTATCTCGAGTTTTTCATTTTAGTCACAAACATCATAATGCAACATTGGAATCTTTTGCATGAAACGCTTATACCAAAGAATCAAACAAACACTCGCGACGATTTGTGGTTTTCAACACATAAATCGAGACGAAATTTTTTGGTTTTCTCCCCTAGAACATTGTGATGGAGCATTGGAATAGGTTACATTAAACGCTTATGCCAAATCTTTTAAACAAACCATCTAAGGACGAACTTTAGGTTTTCAACTCATAAATCTTTCCTATTTTTTTGGTTTTACCTCCCAAACACGGTGATGCCACAATGGAATAGTTTACGTTAAACGTTGGGGACGGTTTTTTATTTTAAACTATGAAATCTATCCGAATTTTTCGCTTTACCTCCCGAAACATCGTAATGCAACATTGAATATTTTGCATGAAACGCTTGTGCCAAAGAATTGAAACAAACACTCTCGACGAACTTTAGGTTTTCAACGATAAATCTATCCGAGTTTTTTGGATTTCCTTCCCAAACATGGTGATGAAGTTTTGGAATGGCTTACATTAAACGTTAATGCCAAATCGCTGAAACAAACCGCCTAAGGATGAACTTTAGGTTTTCAACGCATAAATCCATCGATGTTTTGGGTTTTACCTCCCAAACATGGTGATATGACATTGGAATTGTTTACATAAATCGTTGGTGCCAAAAATCAAAACAAACACTCTAGGGACGAACTTTAGGTTTTAAAATATGAAATCTATCATAGTTTTTCGCTTTAGCTCTCGAAACTTCGTAATGCAACATTGGAATATTTTGCATGAAACGCTTAGGCCAAAGAATCAAACAAACACTCTAGAGACGAACTTTAGGTTTTCAACGATAAATCAATCCGATTTTTGTGGTGTCTCCTCCCAAAACATTGTGATGGAGCATTGGAATAGATTACATTAAACGCTTATAGCAAATTTTTTAAACAAACCGCCTAAGGACGAATTTAGCTTTTCAACGAATAAATCCTTCCGATTCTCTATGTTTTTCCTCCCAAACACGATGATGCGACATTGGAATAGTTTAAGTTAAACGCTGGTGCGTAAAAATAGAAACAAACACTTTTGGGACGAACTTTAGGTTTTATACTCAAATCTATCTCGAGTTTTTCATTTTAGTCACAAACATCATAATGCAACATTGGAATCTTTTGCATGAAACGCTTATACCAAAGAATCGAAACAAACACTCTCGCGACGATTTGTGGTTTTCAACACATAAATCGAGACGAAATTTTTTGGTTTTCCCCCTAGAACATTGTGATGGAGCATTGAATAGGTTACATTAAACGCTTATGCCAAATCTTTTAAACAAACCATCTAAGGACGAACTTTAGGTTTTCAACTCATAAATCTTTCCTATTTTTTTGGTTTTACCTCCCAAACACGGTGATGCCACAATGGAATAGTTTACGTTAAACGTTGGGGACGGTTTTTTTTATTTTAAACTATGAAATCTATCCGAATTTTTCGCTTTACCTCCCGAAACATCGTAATGCAACATTGAATATTTTGCATGAAACGCTTGTGCCAAAGAATTGAAACAAACACTCTCGACGAACTTTAGGTTTTCAACGCATAAATCTATCCGAGTTTTTTGGATTTCCTTCCCAAACATGGTGATGAAGTTTTGGAATGGCTTACATTAAACGTTAATGCCAAATCGCTGAAACAAACCGCCTAAGGATGAACTTTAGGTTTTCAACGCATAAATCCATCGATGTTTTGGGTTTTACCTCCCAAACATGGTGATATGACATTGGAATTGTTTACATAAATCGTTGGTGCCAAAAATCAAAACAAACACTCTAGGGACGAACTTTAGGTTTTAAAATATGAAATCTATCATAGTTTTTCGCTTTAGCTCTCGAAACTTCGTAATGCAACATTGGAATATTTTGCATGAAACGCTTAGGCCAAAGAATCAAAACAAACACTCTAGAGACGAACTTTAGGTTTTCAACGCATAAATCAATCCGATTTTTGTGGTGTCTCCTCCCAAACATTGTGATGGAGCATTGGAATAG
Organism: Sicyos edulis; assembly: GCA_036507275.1. Classification (NCBI taxonomy): domain Eukaryota; kingdom Viridiplantae; phylum Streptophyta; class Magnoliopsida; order Cucurbitales; family Cucurbitaceae; genus Sicyos; species Sicyos edulis. The sequence continues at coordinate 10,204,993 of CM071859.1, forward strand.
ATTACATTAAACGCTTATAGCAAATTTTTTAAACAAACCGCCTAAGGACGAATTTAGCTTTTCAACGAATAAATCCTTCCGATTCTCTATGTTTTTCCTCCCAAACACGATGATGCGACATTGGAATAGTTTAAGTTAAACGCTGGTGCGTAAAAAAAGAAACAAACACTTTGGGACGAACTTTAGGTTTTATACTCAAATCTATCTCGAGTTTTTCATTTTAGTCACAAACATCATAATGCAACATTGGAATCTTTTGCATGAAACGCTTATACCAAAGAATCAAACAAACACTCTCGCGACGATTTGTGGTTTTCAACACATAAATCGAGACGAATTTTTTTTGGTTTTCTCCCTAGAACATTGTGATGGAGCATTGGAATAGGTTACATTAAACGCTTATGCCAAATCTTTTAAACAAACCATCTAAGGACGAACTTTAGGTTTTCAACTCATAAATCTTTCCTATTTTTTTGGTTTTACCTCCCAAACACTGATGCCACAATGGAATAGTTTACGTTAAACGTTGGGGACGGTTTTTATTTTAAACTATGAAATCTATCCGAATTTTTCGCTTTACCTCCCGAAACATCGTAATGCAACATTGAATATTTTGCATGAAACGCTTGTGCCAAAGAATTGAAACAAACACTCTCGACGAACTTTAGGTTTTCAACGCATAAATCTATCCGAGTTTTTTGGATTTCCTTCCCAAACATGGTGATGAAGTTTTGGAATGGCTTACATTAAACGTTAATGCCAAATCGTTGAAACAAACCGCCTAAGGATGAACTTTAGGTTTTCAACGCATAAATCCATCGATGTTTTGGGTTTTACCTCCCAAACATGGTGATATGACATTGGAATTGTTTACATAAATCGTTGGTGCCAAAAATCAAAACAAACACTCTAGGGACGAACTTTAGGTTTTAAAATATGAAATCTATCATAGTTTTTCGCTTTAGCTCTCGAAACTTCGTAATGCAACATTGGAATATTTTGCATGAAACGCTTAGGCCAAAGAATCAAACAAACACTCTAGAGACGAACTTTAGGTTTTCAACGCATAAATCAATCCGATTTTTGTGGTGTCTCCTCCCAAACATTGTGATGGAGCATTGGAATAGATTACATTAAACGCTTATAGCAAATTTTTTAAACAAACCGCCTAAGGACGAATTTAGCTTTTCAACGAATAAATCCTTCCGATTCTCTATGTTTTTCCTCCCAAAACACGATGATGCGACATTGGAATAGTTTAAGCTAAACGTTGGTGCGAAAAAATAGAAACAAACACTTTGGGACGAACTTTAGGTTTTATACTCAAATCTATCTCGAGTTTTTCATTTTAGCCACAAACATCATAATGCAACATTGGAATCTTTTGCATGAAACGCTTATACCAAAGAATCGAAACAAACACTCGCGACGATTTGTGGTTTTCAACACATAAATCGAGACGAATTTTTTGGTTTTCCCCTAGAACATTGTGATGGAGCATTGGAATAGGTTACATTAAACGCTTATGCCAAATCTTTTAAACAAACCATCTAAGGACGAACTTTAGGTTTTCAACTCATAAATCTTTCCTATTTTTTGGTTTTACCTCCCAAACACTGTGATGCCACAATGGAATAGTTTACGTTAAACGTTGGGGACGGTTTTTTATTTTAAACTATGAAATCTATCCGAATTTTTCGCTTTACCTCCCGAAACATCGTAATGCAACATTGAATATTTTGCATGAAACGCTTGTGCCAAAGAATTGAAACAAACACTCTCGACGAACTTTAGGTTTTCAACGCATAAATCTATCCGAGTTTTTTGGATTTCCTTCCAAACATGGTGATGAAGTTTTGGAATGGCTTACATTAAACGTTAATGCCAAATCGCTGAAACAAACCGCCTAAGGATGAACTTTAGGTTTTCAACGATAAATCCATCGATGTTTTGGGTTTTACCTCCCAAACATGGTGATATGACATTGGAATTGTTTACATAAATCGTTGGTGCCAAAAATCAAAACAAACACTCTAGGGACGAACTTTAGGTTTTAAAATATGAAATCTATCATAGTTTTTCGCTTTAGCTCTCGAAACTTCGTAATGCAACATTGGAATATTTTGCATGAAACGCTTAGGCCAAAGAATCAAAACAAACACTCTAGAGACGAAACTTTAGGTTTTCAACGCATAAATCAATCCGATTTTTGTGGTGTCTCCTCCCAAACATTGTGATGGAGCATTGGAATAGATTACATTAAACGCTTATAGCAAATTTTTTAAACAAACCGCCTAAGGACGAATTTAGCTTTTCAACGAATAAATCCTTCCGATTCTCTATGTTTTTCCTCCCAAACACGATGATGCGACATTGGAATAGTTTAAGTTAAACGTTGGTGCGAAAAAATAGAAACAAACACTTTTGGGACGAACTTTAGGTTTTATACTCAAATCTATCTCGAGTTTTTCATTTTAGTCACCAAACATCATAATGCAACATTGGAATCTTTTGCATGAAACGCTTATACCAAAGAATCGAAACAAACACTCGCGCGACGATTTGTGGTTTTCAACACATAAATCGAGACGAATTTTTTGGTTTTCCCCCTAGAACATTGTGATGGAGCATTGGAATAGGTTACATTAAACGCTTATGCCAAATCTTTTAAACAAACCATCTAAGGACGAACTTTAGGTTTTCAACTCATAAATCTTTCCTATTTTTTTGGTTTTACCTCCCAAACACGGTGATGCCACAATGGAATAGTTTACGTTAAACGTTGGGGACGGTTTTTATTTTAAACTATGAAATCTATCCGAATTTTTCGCTTTACCTCCCGAAACATCGTAATGCAACATTGAATATTTTGCATGAAACGCTTGTGCCAAAGAATTGAAACAAACACTCTCGACGAACTTTAGGTTTTCAACGCATAAATCTATCCGAGTTTTTTGGATTTCCTTCCCAAACATGGTGATGAAGTTTTGGAATGGCTTACATTAAACGTTAATGCCAAATCGCTGAAACAAACCGCCTAAGGATGAACTTTAGGTTTTCAACGCATAAATCCATCGATGTTTTGGGTTTTACCTCCCAAACATGGTGATATGACATTGGAATTGTTTACATAAATCGTTGGTGCCAAAAATCAAAACAAACACTCTAGGGACGAACTTTAGGTTTTAAAATATGAAATCTATCATAGTTTTTCGCTTTAGCTCTCGAAACTTCGTAATGCAACATTGGAATATTTTGCATGAAACGCTTAGCAAAGAATCAAACAAACACTCTAGAGACGAACTTTAGGTTTTCAACGCATAAATCAATCCGATTTTTGTGGTGTCTCCTCCCAAACATTGTGATGGAGCATTGGAATAGATTACATTAAACGCTTATAGCAAATTTTTTAAACAAACCGCCTAAGGACGAATTTAGCTTTTCAACGAATAAATCCTTCCGATTCTCTATGTTTTTCCTCCCAAACACGATGATGCGACATTGGAATAGTTTAAGTTAAACGTTGGTGCGAAAAATAGAAACAAACACTTTGGGACGAACTTTAGGTTTTATACTCAAATCTATCTCGAGTTTTTCATTTTAGTCACCAAACATCATAATGCAACATTGGAATCTTTTGCATGAAACGCTTATACCAAAGAATCGAAACAAACACTCGCGACGATTTGTGGTTTTCAACACATAAATCGAGACGAATTTTTTTGTTTTCTCCCCTAGAACATTGTGATGGAGCATTGGAATAGGTTACATTAAACGCTTATGCCAAATCTTTTAAACAAACCATCTAAGGACGAACTTTAGGTTTTCAACTCATAAATCTTTCCTATTTTTTGGTTTTACCTCCCAAACACGGTGATGCCACAATGGAATAGTTTACGTTAAACGTTGGGGACGAAGTTTTTATTTTAAACTATGAAATCTATCCGAATTTTTCGCTTTACCTCCCGAAACATCGTAATGCAACATTGAATATTTTGCATGAAACGCTTGTGCCAAAGAATTGAAACAAACACACTCGACGAACTTTAGGTTTTCAACGCATAAATCTATCCGAAGTTTTTTGGATTTCCTTCCAAACATGGTGATGAAGTTTTGGAATGGCTTACATTAAACGTTAATGCCAAATCGCTGAAACAAACCGCCTAAGGATGAACTTTAGGTTTTCAACGATAAATCCATCGATGTTTTGGGTTTTACCTCCCAAACATGGTGATATGACATTGGAATTGTTTACATAAATCGTTGGTGCCAAAAATCAAAACAAACACTCTAGGGACGAACTTTAGGTTTTAAAATATGAAATCTATCATAGTTTTTCGCTTTAGCTCGAAACTTCGTAATGCAACATTGGAATATTTTGCATGAAACGCTTAGGCCAAAGAATCAAACAAACACTCTAGAGACGAACTTTAGGTTTTCAACGCATAAATCAATCCGATTTTTGTGGTGTCTCCTCCCAAACATTGTGATGGAGCATTGGAATAGATTACATTAAACGCTTATAGCAAATTTTTTAAACAAACCGCCTAAGGACGAATTTAGCTTTTCAACGAATAAATCCTTCCGATTCTCTATGTTTTTCCTCCCAAACACGATGATGCGACATTGGAATAGTTTAAGTTAAACGTTGGTGCGAAAAAAATAGAAACAAACACTTTGGGACGAACTTTAGGTTTTATACTCAAATCTATCTCGAGTTTTTCATTTTAGCCACAAACATCATAATGCAACATTGGAATCTTTTGCATGAAACGCTTGCGCCAAAGAATCGAAACAAACACTCTCGCGACGATTTGTGGTTTTCAACACATAAATCGAGACGAATTTTTGGTTTTCTCCCCTAGAACATTGTGATGGAGCATTGAATAGGTTACATTAAACGCTTATGCCAAATCTTTTAAACAAACCATCTAAGGACGAACTTTAGGTTTTCAACTCATAAATCTTTCCTATTTTTTTGGTTTTACCTCCCAAACACGGTGATGCCACAATGGAATAGTTTACGTTAAACGTTGGGGACGGTTTTTATTTTAAACTATGAAATCTATCCGAATTTTTCGCTTTACCTCCCGAAACATCGTAATGCAACATTGAATATTTTGCATGAAACGCTTGTGCCAAAGAATTGAAACAAACACTCTCGACGAACTTTAGGTTTTCAACGCATAAATCTATCCGAAGTTTTTTGGATTTCCTTCCCAAACATGGTGATGAAGTTTTGGAATGGCTTACATTAAACGTTAATGCCAAATCGTTGAAACAAACCGCCTAAGGATGAACTTTAGGTTTTCAACGCATAAATCCATCGATGTTTTGGGTTTTACCTCCCAAACATGGTGATATGACATTGGAATTGTTTACATAAATCGTTGGTGCCAAAAATCAAAACAAACACTCTAGGGACGAACTTTAGGTTTTAAAATATGAAATCTATCATAGTTTTTCGCTTTAGCTCTCGAAACTTCGTAATGCAACATTGGAATATTTTGCATGAAACGCTTAGGCCAAAGAATCAAACAAACACTCTAGAGACGAACTTTAGGTTTTCAACGCATAAATCAATCCGATTTTTGTGGTGTCTCCTCCCAAACATTGTGATGGAGCATTGGAATAGATTACATTAAACGCTTATAGCAAATTTTTTAAACAAACCGCCTAAGGACGAATTTAGCTTTTCAACGAATAAATCCTTCCGATTCTCTATGTTTTTCCTCCCAAACACGATGATGCGACATTGGAATAGTTTAAGTTAAACGTTGGTGCGTAAAAATAGAAACAAACACTTTGGGACGAACTTTAGGTTTTATACTCAAATCTATCCGAGTTTTTCATTTTAGCCGCCAAACATCATAATGCAACATTGGAATCTTTTGCATGAAACGCTTATACCAAAGAATCGAAACAAACACTCGCGACGATTTGTGGTTTTCAACACATAAATCGAGACGAATTTTTTGGTTTTCTCCCCTAGAACATTGTGATGGAGCATTGGAATAGGTTACATTAAACGCTTATGCCAAATCTTTTAAACAAACCATCTAAGGACGAAACTTTAGGTTTTCAACTCATAAATCTTTCCTATTTTTTGGTTTTACCTCCCAAACACGGTGATGCCACAATGGAATAGTTTACGTTAAACGTTGGGGACGTAAGTTTTTATTTTAAACTATGAAATCTATCCGAATTTTTCGCTTTACCTCCCGAAACATCGTAATGCAACATTGAATATTTTGCATGAAACGCTTGTGCCAAAGAATTGAAACAAACACTCTCGGACGAACTTTAGGTTTTCAACGCATAAATCTATCCGAGTTTTTTGGATTTCCTTCCCAAACATGGTGATGAAGTTTTGGAATGGCTTACATTAAACGTTAATGCCAAATCGCTGAAACAAACCGCCTAAGGATGAACTTTAGGTTTTCAACGATAAATCCATCGATGTTTTGGGTTTTACCTCCCAAACATGGTGATATGACATTGGAATTGTTTACATAAATCGTTGGTGCCAAAAATCAAAACAAACACTCTAGGGACGAACTTTAGGTTTTAAAATATGAAATCTATCATAGTTTTTCGCTTTAGCTCTCGAAACTTCGTAATGCAACATTGGAATATTTTGCATGAAACGCTTAGGCCAAAGAATCAAACAAACACTCTAGAGACGAACTTTAGGTTTTCAACGCATAAATCAATCCGATTTTTGTGGTGTCTCCTCCCAAACATTGTGATGGAGCATTGGAATAGATTACATTAAACGCTTATAGCAAATTTTTAAACAAACCGCCTAAGGACGAATTTAGCTTTTCAACGAATAAATCCTTCCGATTCTCTATGTTTTTCCTCCCAAACACGATGATGCGACATTGGAATAGTTTAAGTTAAACGTTGGTGCGAAAAAATAGAAACAAACACTTTTGGGACGAACTTTAGGTTTTATACTCAAATCTATCTCGAGTTTTTCATTTTAGCCAAAAACATCATAATGCAACATTGGAATCTTTTGCATGAAACGCTTATACCAAAGAATCAAACAAACACTCGCGCGACGATTTGTGGTTTTCAACACATAAATCGAGACGAATTTTTTGGGTTTTCCCCTAGAACATTGTGATGGAGCATTGGAATAGGTTACATTAAACGCTTATGCCAAATCTTTTAAACAAACCATCTAAGGACGAACTTTAGGTTTTCAACTCATAAATCTTTCCTATTTTTTTGGTTTTACCTCCCAAACACGGTGATGCCACAATGGAATAGTTTACGTTAAACGTTGGGGACGGTTTTTATTTTAAACTATGAAATCTATCCGAATTTTTCGCTTTACCTCCCGAAACATCGTAATGCAACATTGGAATATTTTGCATGAAACGCTTGTGCCAAAGAATTGAAACAAACACTCTCGGACGAACTTTAGGTTTTCAACGCATAAATCTATCCGAGTTTTTTGGATTTCCTTCCAAACATGGTGATGAAGTTTTGGAATGGCTTACATTAAACGTTAATGCCAAATCGTTGAAACAAACCGCCTAAGGATGAACTTTAGGTTTTCAACGCCTAAATCCATCGATGTTTTGGGTTTTACCTCCCAAACATGGTGATATGACATTGGAATTGTTTACATAAATCGTTGGTGCCAAAAATCAAAACAAACACTCTAGGGACGAACTTTTTAGGTTTTAAAATATGAAATCTATCATAGTTTTTCGTTTTAGCTCTCGAAACTTCGTAATGCAACATTGGAATATTTTGCATGAAACGCTTAGGCCAAAGAATCAAAACAAACACTCTAGAGACGAACTTTAGGTTTTCAACGCATAAATCAATCCGATTTTTGTGGTGTCTCCTCCCAAACATTGTGATGGAGCATTGGAATAGATTACATTAAACGCTTATAGCAAATTTTTAAACAAACCGCCTAAGGACGAATTTAGCTTTTCAACGAATAAATCCTTCCGATTCTCTATGTTTTTCCTCCCAAACACGATGATGCGACATTGGAATAGTTTAAGTTAAACGTTGGTGCGAAAAATAGAAACAAACACTTTTGGGACGAACTTTAGGTTTTATACTCAAATCTATCTCGAGTTTTTCATTTTAGTCACCAAACATCATAATGCAACATTGGAATCTTTTGCATGAAACGCTTATACCAAAGAATCAAAACAAACACTCTCGCGACGATTTGTGGTTTTCAACACATAAATCGAGACGAATTTTTTGGTTTTCTCCCCTAGAACATTGTGATGGAGCATTGGAATAGGTTACATGAGCATTGGAGTACACCTTCCTGATCATGGTGTGCCCCGATATCCAGAGACCGAGGTGTGCAGCCCATGCACTAGGAGGCACTCGCTAGATGGTGGTGGGAGTCCACCCTCGAGTGAGAGGCCACTGGGTCTCCACCGCCACCGGGAGTTCTTTAAGTCCGAGTTCGTGGTCAAATATATTAGTGATGAGGCCCGGAAAAGATGGTAGAGCTTTTTCGTAATCCAAGCAGGTTCTGATGCCATAGAGGAGTATGAGAGAAAGTTTTCTGAGTATGGGTATTTTGCTCCTCGCTTGATAGCTACCCCGAGTTAAAAATTCGAAAGTTTATTGCCGGGTTTGAGACAGGTGTGTCTCAGATGTCGAGGCACAGTGCCCCAACACTTATGCTAGAGTAGTGCAAATAGCCACCATTTATAATGGGAAGTATCCTGTTGAGCGGGTTGTCGCGCGCTCCGGCTCTCTGCGTCTGCTCTCCAGTGCAGGTGGGGCGTAAGAGAAAGTTTGAGTTTAGGGTGGCGGCGCCACGCGCCAGGGCGATTCCAAACCGGATCGAATAGGGCCCCGATCCGTTTCACCTCGCAGGCGGTCCTGTGCGTGTTCCCGCTTGTGCTTCTTGCGGGAGGACCCACACCGGAGCTTGCGATGCACAGGGCCCGTGAGTGTGTTTTTCGTTGTGGTAAAGAGGACATATGATCCGTTTCTGTCCTCACCAATAAGCAGCGCCAGGGTCGGGTGTTTGCTACGACCCGTCAGAGGCCGAGCGTCTGAGATGCCGCGGTGGCGGTGTGCACGCTTCTTGTTTTAGATCACTCGCGCATTTGTTTTGTTTGATTCTGTTCTACGCATTCATTTGTATCGTGTTGTGTTTGGTTGAGCATGCTAAGTTGAGACTAGAGCCTCTAGGTTTTGAGTTATCAAGGCAACTCCTTCCGGAGTTAGTATGTTAGCTAGAGATAAGATTAAGGATGGCCGGATCGAGATATCCAGAGAGTTGCTTGTAGCCACACTCATAGTTCTCGCCTATGAGTGGTTTTGATGTGATTCTTGGTATGGAGTGGTTAGTCGCTAACCACGCGCGTTGATTGACCGCCACCGGAAAGAAGTGGTGTTCGTGCCACCGGTCGGCCTAGTTTTAAGTTTCGTGGAGTCCAAGGTGGAGTCTGCCCGCCAATGGTGTCAGCTGTGAAAGCTCGTCGTTTGCTAGCTCATGGAGCTTGGGGTTACCTAGCCAAGTTGTCTGTGGAGAGCCGTCCCTTGCTGATCGTCGATCAAAGCCGGCCGCGTGCGAGTTCGCGGATGTGTTTCGAGGAGTTACCGGAGTTACCGGGGTTGACTTCATTATTGAGCTCGAGCCGTGACCCTCCCTATCTCGAAGGCTCCGTGATCGCATGGCGCCACGTGAGTTAAAGGAATCGAAGATTCGATTCAGCGGGAGATGTTAGACCGAGGGTTCATCCGTCCGAGTGTGTCCCCGTGGGGAGCACCAGTTCTGTTTGTGAAAAAGAAGGATGGTTCTATGCGCTTATGTATTGATTATCGCGAGCTTAATAAGGTGACGGTGAAGAATAAGTACCCGTTGCCCCGTATTGATGACTTGTTTGATCAGCTTCAGGGAGCTTCCGTGTTCTCCAAGATAGATTTGAGATCCGGTTACCATCGATTGCGGATCGTGATGCCGACATTCCTAAGACAACTTTCGAGTCCGGATATGGTCACTATGAGTTTGTGGTTATGTCGTTTGGATTGACCAATGCCCCACCCCGCGTTCATGGACATGATGGATAGGGTGTTCAAATCATTTTTGGGCAAACCGTCATTGTGTTCATTGACGATATTCTCGATTTATTCAAGGTCTAAGGAGGACCATGCGGAGCATTTGAGGCGAGTATTGGCGGCTTTGAGGAAAACCACTTTATGCTAAGTTTTCCAAATGTGATTTCTGGTTGGAGCGGTGGCCTTCCTAGGCCACGTGGTTTCGAGAGATGGTATAGCCGTGGACCCCGCGAAGATTGAGGCCGTGAGTTCGTGGGCCAAAGTCGACTTCGATTCTTGCCGAGATACGCAGCTTTCTCGGGTTTGGCGGTTACTACCGTCGGTTCGTTAAGGACTTTTCCGCCATAGCCTCGCCCCTCACTCGTCGGCGACGAGGAAGGGTGTCGAGTTCGTTTGGAAACGATAGAGTGTGATGAGAGCTTTGCGGTGCTCAAGCGTAGTTTGACTTCAAAGACTGTGTTGGCGATCCCGGAAGGGACAGTGATTTCGTAGTTTACAGCCGATGCTTCCAAGTTTGGGTTAGGTTGCGTGTTGATGCAAAGACGGGAAGGTCATCGCCTATGCTTCCGTCGGTTTGAAACCGTATGAGCGAACTACCCGACTCATGATATGGAGTTGGCGGCGAGCGGTGTTTGCAATCAAGATTTGGAGGCATTACCTGCGTATGGTGAGCGGATCCGGATGTTTACCGACCACCGAGCCTCAAGTATCTGCTTTACTCGTAAGGAGTTGAATATGAGGCGAGAGGAGATGGTTAGAGTTGGTAAAGGATTATGATCTGAGATTTTGTACCATCCGGGTAAAGCCAATGTAGTGGCTGATGCTTTGAGTAGGAAGACGTCGCACTCATGCGCGTTGTTGAGTTCCAGCTGGATTGCAGAAAGAGTTCGAGCGGGCCGAGGTTGCCGTGTTGTTAGGTGAGGTTACCGCCGTGGTGGCTCGGTGGCGATTGGGCTCACCATCGATTAGACCGCGGATTATTGATAGCCAGTTGAGTGACCCCGCACTTAAGAGATTGGTTGACAGAGTTAGTGCTGACGGAGACTTTGACTTCGTATATTCACCAGACAGTGGGTTGACTTATAGAGGCCGGTTGTGTGTTCCGGACATTGCGAGGATTGCGAGCGAGTTGCTCTCTCGAGGCCCACAGCTCCCCATTTGCTTGGCACCCCGGGGTACCAAAATGTATCGGGACCTCAAGCGGACCTTTCGGTGGATGGGAATGAAGAGAGATGTGGCGAGTTTGTCACCGTAGGTGTCTCACTTGTCGCCAAGTGAAGGCACCCAGCAGAGGCCACCGGTTTGTTGCACCGCGAGTGTGCCTAAGTGGAAATGGGAAGAGATCTCCATGGACTTTATTGCTGGTTTGCCAAGGACTCCGAGGAAGTTCACTCAGATCAGGGTGATAGTCGATCGGTTGACCAAGAGCGCACACTTCATTCCCTGTAGAGACACTTTATACCGTGGAACAGTGGGCGCGCTTGTTTGGAGCGAGATCATTCGTTACCATGGTGTGCCTGTGAGGATTGTGTCGCACCGTGATTCGCGGTTCACTTCTCGATTCTGGAGGGCGCTCGTAAGGGTTTAGGCACTGAGAGTGCGCTTTCAAGATAGACTTTTCACCCTCGGATGGATGGGCGGGCGAGAGGGTGAACCAGATTCTCGAGGATATGTTGAGGGCTTGTGTGTTGGACTTCCCGCAGCTTGGGACCAGATATCAGATCTCGATGGAGTTTGCCTATAACAACAGTTATCAGTCGACGATTCAGATGGCTTCATTCGAGGCCTTGTACGGCAAGCGTTGTCGGTCCCCTGTGTTCTCGGAAGAGGTTGGTGATAGGCAGGTTTTGGGTCCCGAGTTGCTGCAGTTGACTAATGGAGCAGTGCAAAAGATTAGAGCTCGCATGTTGACGGCTCGAGCGGCAGAAAAAGTTACGCCCGATGTTCGCGTCGAGATTTGGAGTTTGAGGTTGGCCAAATGTGTTCCTAAAGGTTGCTCCAATGCGTGGTGTTTTGAGGTTTGGTAAGCGAGGGAAGTTGAGTCCCCGTTTTGTCGGGCCGTTTGAGATTCTGGAAAGGATTGGCAGAGTTGCTTATCGGTTAGCCCTACCTCCGTCGTTGTCAGCAGTGCATAGTGTTTTTCATGTATCGATGTTGAGGCAGTATGTACCGGACCCGTCGCACATTGTGGACTTTGAGCCTTTGCAACTAAATGAGGATTTGAGCTTTGAGGAGAAGCCAGTGGGGATCCTTGCATTTGAGACGAAGACGTTGCGTAACCACGAGATCCGGTTGGTAAAGGTTCAGTGGAGGAGTCAGAGTTCCGAGGAAGCCACTTGGGAGCGGGAAGACGAGATGAGATTGCATCATCCTGAGCTGTTCCAGTCTTAAGGACTTTCGAGGACGAAAGTCATAAAAAGGAGGGAATATTGTAACGGCCTGAGTTTTCACCCCGCCTTCCGTATGCCCAAGGGGTATTTTGGTAATTTGTCGGGCCGTCAGGGTCGTTTATGTCCTTTCTAGTTGCTAAAAATATTGAATGGATTTATGTAGGTTTGTGAGGCATCGTGGAAGGGTTTGAGCAAGGTTTGATGCAAAAGTAAAATTAAAGGAAATTGTGCTGCAGCTGGGGTTTGAGCCCGGGTCTCCTGGAAAGCTTGTGAGGATGTGTGCCAATTGAGCCATTAGGTGCTCTTGTTGCTCTGTCCGTATTATTTTATGGTTAGCCTTGGATTTTGGAGTTTTGGTGCATTTGGTTAAATGAAAATAAAATAGGTTTGGCCATATCTTCTTCTCCAAAATCTTGTGGCCGCCCAAGCTTTCTCCCAAGCTCTCCTTGCCGATTTCTTCATCCCCTTTGCAGCTCGAGACTCCATCATCATTCCGGGTAAGTTTTCATCCTCTTCATCTTCTCGTTTGGGTGTTCTTGTTGGCCGAAGGTAAGAAGGAGAGCTTGTGTGTGTGTGCGCGTTTGTTGCGGTCATCCCAGTGCGCCACCGCCGAGCGAGCGCCCGAATCCGGCGGCGCAGCATCGATCCAGATCCGCACGAACAGACGCCCAGGTCGCGCCAGATCTGCCGTCGCAGCCCTCCCGCGCGCCAACGCTCGTCGCCGGCCCAGCCCCTGTTCGGCCATCACCAGCCCGACGTCACGCCAGATCGCACGCAGCAGCAGACGCCAGACGCCCGCGCGCCTTCGCCCCGTGTCGCTTGCCGAGCCGCTCGCCCGCAAGCCCAGCCGTTCGCCGCGCGTCCTCGCGAGCGGCTCCCGTGCCGCGCTCGCACGCGCCACGCCACGCGTCTTCGCCGCGTCTGCCGCGCTCGCTTGCCGAGTCCGTCTGTCGTCGCGCGCGCACACCGCGCGCCCGCGCCCATCCACGCAGACGCAGCTGCCCAACACAGTGCCGGCCACGCGGCCGCCAGCGCCACTCACCAGTGCATGCTGCCAGCGGCGCCTTTTGCTTCGTGTCGCGGTGCCGTGTGAGTGCTCCGAGCCGAGCTCTGCTTGCTTTATTATATTTTTAGGGATATGGTTGTGATTGTTACTATATTTGTAGGTTCTCGATAGCTAGCTCTAAGTGTTCGCGGCTTAGGAATTTGTGTGTAGAAGTCTTCCACCAAGGTAAGGATTTCTTACCGGTTGTGTGGACCTGCGCGATGTTCTATGTGATTGATGTTGTATGTTTGTTTGTGATTATCAAGATGTATAGTTTAGGTGCTCGTTCAATTCTGACCGGCATGACTTCGTATGTTGTTCTTTCATGTTAGTCCATGCTAGGTTGTTCCGTTATGGCATGCTCATATTCATTCTTGTTCAGTAGTACCATGCTAGGTCTGCTTTGTATTCTTTCGAGCACATATTGGATTGTTTGGTGATTGTTAAGGCGAGTTAGAATTCGGTAGATAGCATCATCCGGGCCGATGCATAAAGTATCTTGCATCCATGGCAAGGACGTTCGAGACGTTCTCCGTCCTTGGACCCCGTGAGGGATTAGTCGTCCCAACCGGTAGGCCCTGCAATCTTGGGTGAGGGTGGTAGTCTAAGCGATACCCCAACGGTCGGGATGATGACTTGGCAATGCCTAGTCCCCGGCAGCCGGCACGTCCTCAGCGTGTTCGGCAGTAGCCCTTGATTGCCACCTGTTAAGGTAAGGACGGCTTCCTAGTGTAAGCCTACCATGACCCGTTCCTTAGCCTCAAAGTGCGGTGGTACAGTGACATAGTTCACGTGTCCAGTCTCACACCCCTATGTCGGTGACACCGATCCGGAGATTTAGTTAGGCATGGTATCCGGATATGGGCGGCTTGCCACTGGACCCGCACCCCCATAGTGCAGTAGAAGCACGCGGTGCATGCTTACGCTCATTACAGCGTCGACCGGAGAGCTTCTCGGGATCTTGAGCTAGTGCACCTTTCATTCGATAGTAGACAGGCTGAGGCCGAGACTTGTTTCTCGTATAGGGCGATTTGTGTGGTTATGGTAGTTAATTCCGGACTAAGACCCTGAGTTGGCATCCGAGGTCCAAGTGTGGACTCAAGCTATGTGCTCTTTTCTGTGTTTATACTCATAGCTTGCATACACTCATCTTGATGACCATGTGCATCGTATTGTACCCCGGTTGGGGATTCTTACTAAGTAATTTGTTACTCGCCCTTATTTTGTGGTTTTCCACAGGTAACCAAGGAGCGAGACAGGATGGCTGAAGGAGGAGTTGTGATCATGGGCACCTGCTGTCACCTCTGACACTTTTATTCATTTTATGACTCTTTAACTTTATATTTCCCCTGAATGCATGTAGACGGGCACGGAGCCCTAGGACGTTTTCTCATGTTTTATGGATTCCAAAGATAGTCGTACACGAAAAGGTTTTTGAATGGTTTAAATAAATCTCTGATCAGAGTATACTTTTAGAAATGTACTTTTCCTGAAACAGGTGCTTGGAAACAGGGACTTTTAATGTTTTAGTTTTACTTGGAATCCGAAAGTATGTTGCATATTACTTTATATTTTATTCTGAATGCATGCATTGGGGTAAAGGCCCATTTAGAACCCCATTCGGGTCGGGTCCTTACACTGGCGGTTTGTCGAGGTTGTTGTGTGAGTTCGGATTTTTGGTGGACTGGTTTCTGTAGCTAGAACTCGCACCTCGCCCAGGTGGAGATGTCATTCTGTGGAGTAGTGACATGTCAGTTTCAGGCTGGAGTTGTTGGCTCCAGAGTGTGGCAATAAAGATTTTTCTAGGTAGTGCGTGATGAACCGTGGTTTCGAGAGCGTTGTTAAGAGGCTTATGAGCAGTGCGGTTCAGTAGTGTTTTCACCCTCGACCGATGGTCTTTTGGGAGGAGTGATCCAGAACCTTTGGAGCTTGTTGCGAGTTGGTGTTTCCGTGATTAGGCAGCGGAAGACTAGAGTGGTTTTATGAGGTTGCCTTTGGTTGCAGCTCTCAGCGGTCAGTTCTTGTGGTTCCATTGAGGCATTGCAAGGTAAGTACTGCAGGATTCCAGTGTTCTGGGAAAAGGTTGGTGGCCATCAATTTTGTTTTGGGTCCCGAGTTCTTGCATTTGACCGAGAGGTGATGTGCGGGGAGTTTAGAGCTAGTGTTGTCAACTCGGAGCGAGCGAGAAAAGTTACGCCGATGTTCGGCGTCGAGTTTTAGAGTTTGAGGTTGGACAGTGCGTAGTTTTAAGGTTGTGCCGTTGTGAGTTGTGTTGAGGTTTGGTAAGCGAGAAAAGTGGAGTCTCCTGTTGTTGGACCATTTGAGATTCTCGAGAGGATTGGCAGAGTTGCATATTGGTTATCTTTTACTCATCATTGTCGGTAGTGTGCGGTGTTCTCATGTATCGGTGTGAGGCCGTATGTGTCGGACCCATCGCTCATTGTGGACTTTGAGCCTTTGCAGCTGATTGAGGATTTGAGCTTCAAGGGAAGACTCTGAGTATTCTGGTCTTTGAGACGAAGACGTTACATAATCGTGGGATCCGTTTGGTAAAAGTTCAGTGGAGGAGTCAGAGTTCAGAGGAGGCCGCTTGTGAGCGGGGAAGACGGGATGAGATTCCAGTATCTTGTGCTGTTTCAGTCTTAAGGACTTTCGAGGACGAAAGTCATAAAAAGGAGGGAATATTGTAACGGCCCGAGTTTTCATCCGGTCTTGAGGTATGCCCAGGGGTATTTTGGTAATTTGGTCGGGCCGTCGAGGGCCGTTTATATCTTTTTCGATTGCTAAAATTATTGGATGGATTTATGTAAGTTTTTAGGCTTTGTGGATGGGTTTGAGCATGGATAGATGCAAAAGTAAAAATAAAGGAAATTATGTTGCGGTTGGGATTCGAACACAGGTCTCCTGGAAAGCTTTGTGAGGATGCGTGCGGTTGAGCTATGGAGAGCTCTTGTTGCTCTTCTGCGTCATATTATGGTTATCCTTGGACCTTGGAGTTTGGTGCATTTGGTTAAATGAAAAGAAATTAGGTTTTGTTATGTCTTCTTCTCCAAATGCTCCATGGCCGCTAACCTTCCTCTCCCAAGCCCCAAGACGATTTTCATTCCCTTTGCGACCCCGTGGTTCGATCGTCTTTCGGGTAAGTTTCTTCGTCTCTTCGTCTTCTCCGATTTGAGTTCTTGCTGGCCGAATGTAAATAGAAGAATGTGGGTGTGTGTGTGTGTTTGTTTGAAGCTGCCGAGAGGAGCCCAGCCCAGCGGCCCCACCACCGCGGCTCCCAGCCGCCGAGATCGCACCAAAGACAAGCCCGGATCGCCGGAGTCGCCCGGCTCCATCGCCCTGCGGTGCCATCGAGCGGCTGTCGCTCACCGCCGAGCGAGACGCCCGAGATACCCTATCGCGGCCAATGACGCCCGAGCAGCCTGCTCGCGGCCAGATCTCGCCCAGCCGGATCGCGCTCTGTCGCGCCCCTGCGGCGCGATAGAATCGCACGTCCAGACGCTCGTTAGCCCGCGCGCCCGTCGTCGTCCCAGTGCGCCCGCGCGTGTCCGTCCGCGTCCAGCTTTGTCGCGCCCGTCGCTGCGCCCGGCCAGCCGCCGCGCGCGCGCGCGTGCACCAGCTGCTGCCGCCATCTGCGCCGTCAGCGCCAAGCCCGGCGACCTCGCCATCTTTATCGCCCGTCAGCGTGTCGGCCAGCGCCCGCGTGAGTTGCTCGAGCCAAGCCTTGTTTATTTTATTATGTTTAGGCCTATGGATTGTGATTATTATTGTGTTTGTTAGGTTCTCGTTAGCTAGCTCTCGGGATCGATCGCGGCTTAGGATTTTTGTGTGTAGTTGCCTCCCGGCCCGGTGTAGGATTTCTTCACCAGGAGTTGTGTGGACCTGCGATGTTCTATGTGATTGATGTTGTATGTTTGTTTGTGATTATCGGCATGTATAGTTTAGGTGCTCTGTTACGATTTCTGGACCGCATGACTTCGTATGTTGTTCTTTCATGTTAGTCCATGCTAGGTTGTTCCGCTTACGGCATGCTCATATTCATTCTTGTTCCGTAGTACCATGCTAGATCTGCTGTATTCTTTTGAGCACGTATTGGATTGTTGCTTTGATTGTTAAGGCGGTTAGAATTGGTAGGTAGCATCATCCGGCCTTTGATGCATAAAGTATCTTGCATCCATGGCGGGGGGACGTCGAGACGATTCTCCGTCCCTGGACCCGTTAGGGTTTAGCTAACCCGACCGTGGCCCCGCAATCTTGGGTGAGGGTGGCGGTCGTTAAATGCCCCAACGGTCGGGATGATGACTTGGCATTGCCTCGTCCCAGCCGATCGGCACGCCCTCGGCGTGTTCGGCCGTAGCCCTTGATTGCCATCGATAGGGCAAGGGCGGCTTCTGGTGTAAGCCTACCACGACCGATTCCTTAGCCTCGGTGCGCGTGGTTCAGTGACATAGTTCACGTGTTCGGTCTCACACCCTATGTCGGTGACACCTATCCGGAGATTTAGTTAGGCGTGGTGACTGGACATGGGCGACTTGCCACTAGACCCGGCACCCCATAGTGCGGTAGCGAGCGCGCGCGCGCTTACGCTCATTACTGGCCGGCCGGAGAGCTCCTCGAGATCTTGAGCTAGTGCACCTTTCGTGTCGACGATGAGAGCGGTGAGGCCGGGACTCGTTTCTCGTATAGGGCGTATTGTGTGGTGGATTTATTTCGGACTAAGACCACGAGTTGGCATCCGAGCTCCAAGTGTGGACTTAAGCTATGTGCTCTATTCTGTGTTTATATTCGAGCTTGCATACACTCATCTAGATGACCATGTGCATCGTATTGTACCCTGTTGGGGATTCTTCTTGAGTAATTCGTTACTCACCCTTATTTTGTGGTTTTCCACAGGTAACCAAGGTGCGAGACAGGATGGTCAAGGAGGAGCTGTGATCATGGGAACTCTGCTTTGTCGTCTCGACTTTTTATTTCTATGACTCTTGTCTTTTTATTTTCCCACAATGCATGTAGTCAGACGGGCACGAGCCCTAGGATGTTTTCTGAATGTTTTCGTGGATTCCTACTTTATTGAATTTGGGGATGTTTCAAATGTTTTAAGAAATCTCTGATCGAGTGTGTACGCTTTGGAAATGTATTTGCCTTGAAACAGTGCTTGGAGACAGGGATGAGTTTCAAAGAAACTATCTTTATTTCTGATTGAACCTTGATTGTTTTGTTTTAATTGAGAATCCGAAAATTATTTGCATATTGTCCTTTACTTTGAATGCATGCATTGGGGTAAAGGCCTATTTAGAGCCCTTTTTGGGTCGGGTCTTTACATAAATCCTCCTGAAACACGATGATGCGACAATGGAATAGTTTAAGTTAAACGTTGGTGCCAAAAAATCGAAACAAACACTCTTGGGATGAACTTTAGGTTTTATACGCTGAAATCTATGTGAGTTTTTCGTTTTAGCTGCCGAAACATCGTAATGCAACATTGGAATCTTTTGCATTAATTGTTTGCGCCAAAGAATCGAAACAAACACTCTCGCGACGATTTGTGGTTTTCATCACATAAATCTATCCGAATTTTTTGGTTTTCTCCCCCAGAACATTGTGATGGAGCATTGGAATAGTTTACATTAAATGTTTATGCCAAATCTTTTAAACAAACTATTTAAGAACGAACTTTAGGTTTTCAACTCATAAATCCTTCCTATGTTTTTTGTTTTACCTCCCGAAACACGGTGATGCCACAATGGAATAGTTTGCGTTAAACGTTTGGGATGAACTTTAGACTTTAAACGCTGAAATCTATCCGAATTTTTCGTTTTACCTCCCAAAACATCGTAATGCAACATTGGAATATTTTGCATGAAACGTTTGCGCCAAAGAATCGAAACAAACACTCTCGGGACGAACTTTAGGTTTTCAACGCATAAATCTATCCGAGCTTATTGGATTTCCTTCCTGAAACATGGTGATGAAGTTTTGGAATGGCTTACATTAAACGTTAATGCCTAATCTTTGAAACAAACCGCATAAGGACGAATTTTAGGTTTTCAACGAATAAATTCTTCCGATTTTTTGGGTTTTACCTCCCGAAACACGGTGATGCAACATTAGAATTGTTTACGTTAAACGTTCTTGCCAAAAAATCAAAACAAACACTCTTAGGACGAACTTTAGGTTTTAAACTATGAAATCTATCATAGTTTTTCGTTTTAGCTCCTGAAACATCGTAATGCAGCATTGAAATATTTTGCATGAAACGTTTACGCAAAATAATCGAAACAAACACTCTAGGGAAGAACTTTAGGTTTTCAACGCATAAATCAATCCGAGTTTTTTGGTTTCCCCTCCCGAAACATTGTGATGGAGCATTGGAATAGATTAAATTAAACGTTTATGCTAAATCTTTGAAACAAACCGTCTAAGGACGAACTTTAGGTTTTCAACGAATAAATCCTTCCGGTTATCTATGTTTTTCGTCCTGAAACACCATGAAGCGACATTGGAATAGTTTAAGTTAAACGTTGGTGCGAAAAAATAGAAACAAACACTCTTCGGACGAACTTTAGGTTTTAAAAGCTGAAATCTATCTGAGTTTTTCGTTTTAGCTCCCGAAACATCGTAATGCAACATTGGAATATTTTGCATGAAACGTTTACGCCAAAGAATCTAAACAAACATTCTAGAGACAAACTTTAGGTTTTCAACGCATAAATCAATCTGAGTTTTTTTGTTTCCCCTCCCGAAACATTGTGATGGAGCATTGGAATAGATTACATTAAACGTTTATGCCAAATCTTTGAATAAACCGTCTAAGGACGAACTTTGGGTTTTCAACGGATAAATCCTTCCGATTTTTTATGTTTTACTTTCCGAAACACGGTGATGCGACAATGCACTAGCTTAAGTTAAACGTTGGGGCGAAAAAATCGAAACAAACACTCTTGGGACGAACTTTAGGTTTTAAACGATGAAATCTATCATAGTTTTTTGTTTTAGCTTCCGAAACATCGTAATGCAACATTAGAATATTTTCCATGAAACGTTTACGCCAAAGAATCGAAACAAACACTCTAGAGACGAACTTTAGGTTTTCAACGAATAAATCAATCAGAGTTTTTTGGTTTCCCCTCCCAAAACATTGTGCTAGAGCATTGGAATAGATTACATTAAACGTTTATGCCAAATATTTGAAACAAACCGTCTAACGACGAACTTTAGGTTTTAAACGTAGAAATCCTTCCGATATTTTTGGTTTTACCTATCGAAACATGGTATGTGACATTGGAATTGTTTACGTAAAACGTTTGTGCCAAAAAATCAAACCAAACACTCTTGGGACGAACTTTAGGTTTTAAACGATGAAATTTATCATAGTTTTTCGTTTTAGCTCCCGAAACATCGTAATGGAACATTGGAAAATTTTGCATCAAACGTTTACTCCAAAGAATCGAAACAAACACTCTCGCGACGATTTGTTGTTTTCAACGCATAAATCAATCCGAGTTTTTTGGTTTCCTCTCCCATAACATTGTGATGGAGCATTGGAATAGATTACATTAAACGTTTATGCCAAATCTTTGAAACAAACCGTCTAAGGATGAACTTTAGGTTTTCAACGCATAAATCCTTCCAATGTTTTATGTTTTACCTCCCAAAACACGGTGATGCGACAATGGAATAGTTTAAGTTAAACGTTGGTGCGAAAAAATCGAAACAAACACTCTTGGGACAAACTTTAGGTTTCAAACGCTGAAATCTATCTGAGTTTTTCGTTTTAGATACCGAAACATCGAAATGCAATAGTGGAATAATTTGCATGAAACGTTTGCGCCAAAGAATCGAAACAAAAACTCTCGCGACGATCTGTGGTTTTCAACACATAAATCTATCCGAATTTTTTGGTTTTCTCCCCTAGAACGTTATGATGGAGCATTGGAATAGTTTACATAAAACGTTTATGCCAAATCTTTTAAACAAACCATCTAAGGACGAACTTTAGGTTTTCAAATCATAAATCCTTCCTATTTTTTTGGTTTTACCTCCCGAAACACGATGATGCCACAATGGAATAGTTTACGTTAAACGTTGGGGACGAACTTTAGATTTTAAACGCTGAAATCTATTCGAGTTTTTCGTTTTACCTCATGAAATATCGTTATGCAACATTGGAATATTTTGCATGAAACGTTTGTGCCAAAGAATCGTAACAAACACTATCATGACGAACTTTAGGTTTTCAACGCATAAATCTCTTCGATTTTTTGGATTTCCTTCCCAAAACATTGTGATGAAGTTTTGGAATGGTTCACATTAAACGTTAATGCCAAATCTTTGAAACAAACCGCCTAAGGACGAACGTTAGGTTTTCAACGCATAAATTCTTCCAATGTTTTTTGTTTTACCTCCCGAAACATGGTGATGTGACATTGGAATTGTTTACATAAAACGTTGGTGCCAAAAAACCAAAACAAACACTCTTGGGACGAACTTTTGGTTTTAAACGATGAAATCTATCATAGTTTTTCGTTTTAGCTCCCGAAACATCGTAATGCAACATTGGAATATTTTGCATGAACCGTTTACGCCAAAGAATCGAAACAAACACTCTAGAGACGAACTTTAGGTTTTCAACGCATAAATCAATCCGAGTTTTTTTCCCCTCCTGAAACATTGTGGTGGAGCATTCGAATAGAGTACATTAAACGTTTATGCTAAATCTTTGAAACAAACCGTCTAAGGATGAACTTTTAGGTTTTCAACGCATAAATCCTTCCGATTGTTTATGTTTTACCTCCAGAAACACGGTGATGCGACAATGAAATAGTGGCGCGAAGAAATCGAAACAAACACTCTTGGGACGAACTTTAGGTTTTAAACGATGAAATCTATCATAGTTTTTCATTTTAGCTCTCGAAACATCGTAATGCAACATTGGAATAATTTGCATGAAACATTTACGCCAAAGAATCGAAACAAACACTCTAGAGACGAACTTTAGGTTTTCAACGCTTAAATCAATCCGAGTTTTTTGGTTTCCCCTCCCGAAACATTGTGACGGAGCATTGGAATAGATTACCTTAAACGTTTATGCCAAATCTTTGAAACAAACAGTCTAAGGACGAACGTTAGGTTTTCAACACATAAATCCTTCCGATTTTTTATGTTTTACCTCTCGAAACACGGTGATCCGAAAATCGAGTATTTTTAGTTAAACGTTGGTGCGAAAAAATCGAAACAAACACTATTGAGACGAACTTTAGGTTTTAAACACTGAAATCAATCTGAGTTTTTCGTTTTAGCTCAAAAAACATCGAAATGCAACATTAGAATCTTTTGCATGAAACGTTTGTGCCAAAGAATCGAAACAAACACTCTCGCTACGATTTGTGGTTTTCAACATATAAATCTATCAGAATTTTTTGGTTTTCTCTCCCAAAACTTTGGGAGAGAGTTGGAATATATTATACTATAGGCGTTTATGCCAAATCTTTTAAACAAACCATCTAAGGACGAACTTTAGATTTTCAACTCATAAATCCTTCCTATTTTTTTGGTTTTACCTCCCGAAACACGGTGATGCCACAATGGAATAGTTTACGTTAAACGTTGGGGACGAACTTTAGATTTTAAACGCTGAAATCTATTCGAGTTTTTCGTTTTACCTCCAGAAACATCGTAATGCAACATTGGGATATTTTGCATGAAACGTTTCCGCCAAAGAATCGAAACAAACACTCTTGAGACAAACTTTAGGTTTTCAACGCATAAATCAATCCGAGTTTTTTGGTTTCCTCTTCCGAAATATTGTGATGGAGCATTGGAATAGATTACATTAAACGTTTATGCCAAATCTTTGAAACAAACCGTCTAAGGAAGAACTTTGAGTTTTCAACGCATAAATCCTTCCGATTTTTTATGTTTTACCTCCCGAAACACGGTGATGCGACAATGGAATAGTTTAAGTTAATCGTTGGTGCGAAAAAATCGAAACAAACACTCTTGGGACAAACTTTAGGTTTTAAACGCTGAAATCTATCTGAGTTTTTCTTTTTAGCTCACGAAACATCGAAATGCAACATTGGAATATTTTGCATGAAACGTTTGCGGCAAAGAATCGAAACAAAAACTCTCGCAACGATTTGTGGTTTTCAACAGAGAAATCTATCCGAATTTTTTGGTTTTCTACACCAGAACGTTGTGATGGAGCATTGGAATAGTTTATATTAAACGTTTATGCCAAACTTTTAAACAAACCATCTAAGGACGCACTTTAGATTTTCAACTCATAAATCCTTCCTATTTTTTTTTGTTTTACCTCCCGAAACACGATGATGTCACAATGGAATAGTTTACGTTAAACGTTTGGGACGAACTTTAGATTTTAAACGCTGAAATCTATCCGAATTTTTCATTTTACCTCCCGAAACATCGTAATGCAACATTGGAATATTTTGCATGAAACGTTTGCGCCAAAGAATCGAAACAAATACTCTCGGAACGAGCTTTAGGTTTTCAACGCATAAATCTATCCGAGTTTTTTGGATTTCCTTCCCGAAACATGGTGATGAAGTTTTGGAATGGCTTACATTAAACGTTAATGCCTAATCGTTGAAACAAACCGCCTAAGGACGAGCTTTAGGTTTTCAACGCATAAATCCATCAAATTTTTTGGGTTTTACCTCCCGAAACATGGTGATATGACATTGGAATTGTTTACATAAAACGTTGGTGCCAAAAAATCAAAACAAACACTCCAGGGACGTACTTTAGGTTTTAAACTATAAAATCTATCATAGTTTTTCGTTTTAGCTCTCGAAACATCGTAATGCAACATTGGAATATTTTGCATGAAACGTTTAGGCCAAAGAATCGAAACAAACAATCTAGAGACGAACTTTAGGTTTTCAACGCATAAATCAATCAAAGTTTTTTGGTTTCCCCTCCCGAAACATTGTGATGGAGCATCCGAATAGATTACATTAAACTTTTATGCCAAATCTTTGAAACAAACCGTCTAAGGACGAACTTTAGGTTTTCAACGAGTAAATCCTCCTGAAACACGATGATGCGACAATGGAATAGTTTAAGTTAAACGTTGGTGCCAAAAAATGGAAACAAACACTCTTGGGATAAACTTTAGGTTTTATACGCTGAAATCTATGTGAGTTTTTCGTTTTAGCTGCCGAAACATCGTAATGCAACATTGGAATCTTTTGCATTAATTGTTTGCGCCAAAGAATCGAAACAAACACTCTCGCGACGATTTGTGGTTTTCATCACATAAATCTATCCGAATTTTTTGGTTTTCTCCCCCAGAACATTGTGATGGAGCATTGGAATAGTTTACATAAAATGTTTATGCCAAATCTTTTAAACAAACTATTTAAGAACGAACTTTAGGTTTTCAACTCATAAATCCTTCCTATGTTTTTGGTTTTACCTCCCGAAACACGGTGATGCCACAATGGAATAGTTTGCGTTAAACGTTTGGGATGAACTTTAGACTTTAAACGCTGAAATCTATCCGAATTTTTCGTTTTACCTCCCGAAACATCGTAATGCAACATTGGAATATTTTGCATGAAACGTTTGCGCCAAAGAATCGAAACAAACACTCTCGGAACGAACTTTAGGTTTTCAACGCATAAATCTATCCGAGCTTATTGGATTTCCTTCCTGAAACATGGTGATGAAGTTTTGGAATGGCTTACATTAAACATTAATGCCTAATCTTTGAAACAAACCGCATAAGGACGAATTTTAGGTTTTCAACGAATAAATCCTTCCAATTTTTTGGGTTTTACCTCCCGAAACACGGTGATGCAACATTAGAATTGTTTACGTTAAACGTTCTTGCCAAAAAATCAAAACAAACACTCTTAGGACGAAATTTAGGTTTTAAACTATGAAATCTATCATAGTTTTTCGTTTTAGCTCCTGAAACATCGTAATGCAGCATTGAAATATTTTGCATGAAACGTTTACGCAAAAGAATCGAAACAAACACTCTAGGGAAGAACTTTAGGTTTTCAACGCATAAATCAATCCGAGTTTTTTGGTTTCCCCTCTCGAAACATTGTGATGGAGCATTGGAATAGATTAAATTAAACGTTTATGCTAAATCTTTGAAACAAACCGTCTAAGGACGAACTTTAGGTTTTCAACGAATAAATCCTTTCGGTTATCTATGTTTTTCGTCCCGAAACACGATGATGCGACATTGGAATAGTTTAAGTTAAACGTTGGTGCGAAAAAATAGAAACAAACACTCTTCGGACGAACTTTAGGTTTTAAACGCTGAAATCTATCTGAGTTTTTCGTTTTAGCTCCCGAAACATCGTAATGCAACATTGGAATATTTTGCATGAAACGTTTACGCCAAAGAATCTAAACAAACATTCTAGAGATAAACTTTAGGTTTTCAACGCATAAATCAATCTGAGTTTTTTTGTTTCCCCTCCCGAAACATTGTGATGGAGCATTGGAATAGATTACATTAAACGTTTATGCCAAATCTTTGAATAAACCGTCTAAGGACGAACTTTGGGTTTTCAACGGATAAATCCTTCCGATTTTTTATGTTTTACTTTCCGAAACACGGTGATGCGACAATGGACTAGCTTAAGTTAAACGTTGAGGCGAAAAAATCGAAACAAACACTCTTGGGACGAACTTTAGGTTTTAAACGATGAAATCTATCATAGTTTTTTGTTTTAGCTTCCGAAACTTCGTAATGCAACATTAGAATATTTTCCATGAAACGTTTACGCCAAAGAATCGAAACAAACACTCTAGAGACGAACTTTAGGTTTTCAACGAATAAATCAATCAGAGTTTTTTGGTTTCCCCTCCCAAAACATTGTGCTAGAGCATTGGAATAGATTACATTAAACGTTTATGCCAAATATTTGAAACAAACCGTCTAACGACGAACTTTAGGTTTTAAACGTAGAAATCCTTCCGATATTTTTGGTTTTACCTATCGAAACATGGTATGTGACATTGGAATTGTTTACGTAAAACGTTTGTGCCAAAAAATCAAACCAAACACTCTTGGGACGAACTTTAGGTTTTAAACGATGAAATTTATCATAGTTTTTCGTTTTAGCTCCCGAAACATCGTAATGGAACATTGGAAAATTTTGCATCAAACGTTTACTCCAAAGAATCGAAACAAACACTCTCGCGACGATTTGTTGTTTTCAACGCATAAATCAATCCGAGTTTTTTGGTTTCCTCTCCCATAACATTGTGATGGAGCATTGGAATAGATTACATTAAACGTTTATGCCAAATCTTTGAAACAAACCGTCTAAGGATGAACTTTAGGTTTTCAACGCATAAATCCTTCCAATGTTTTATGTTTTACCTCCCAAAACACGGTGATGCGACAATGGAATAGTTTAAGTTAAACGTTGGTGCGAAAAAATCGAAACAAAAACTCTTGGGACAAACTTTAAGTTTTAAACGCTGAAATCTATCTGAGTTTTTCGTTTTAGATACCGAAACATCGAAATGCAATATTGGAATAATTTGCATGAAACGTTTGCGCCAAAGAATCGAAACAAAAACTCTCGCGACGATCTGTGGTTTTCAACACATAAATCTATCCGAATTTTTCGGTTTTCTCTCCTAGAACGTTGTGATGGAGCATTCGAATAGTTTACATAAAACGTTTATGCCAAATCTTTTAAACAAACCATCTAAGGACGGACTTTAGGTTTTCAAATCATAAATCCTTCCTATTTTTTTGGTTTTACCTCCCGAAACACGATGATGCCACAATGGAATAGTTTACGTTAAACGTTGGGGACGAACTTTAGATTTTAAACGGTGAAATCTATTCGAGTTTTTCGTTTTACCTCATGAAATATCGTTATGCAACATTGGAATATTTTGCATGAAACGTTTGTGCCAAAGAATCGTAACAAACACTATCGGGACGAACTTTAGGTTTTCAACGCATAAATCTCTCCGAGTTTTTTGGATTTCCTTCCCAAAACATTGTGAAGAAGTTTTGGAATGGTTCACATTAAACGTTAATGCCAAATCTTTGAAACAAACCGCCTAAGGACGAACGTTAGGTTTTCAACGCATAAATTCTTCCAATGTTTTTGGTTTTACCTCCCGAAACATGGTGATGTGACATTGGAATTGTTTACATAAAACGTTGGTGCCAAAAAACCAAAACAAACACTCTTGGGACGAACTTTTGGTTTTAAACGATGAAATCTATCATAGTTTTTCGTTTTAGCTCCCGAAACATCGTAATGCAACATTGAAATATTTTGCATGAACCGTTTACGCCAAAGAATCGAAACAAACACTCTAGAGACGAACTTTAGGTTTTCAACGCATAAATCAATCAGAGCTTTTTTTCCCCTCCTGAAACATTGTGGTGGAGCATTCGAATAGAGTACATTAAACGTTTATGCTAAATCTTTGAAACAAACCGTCTAAGGATGAACTTTAGGTTTTCAACGCATAAATCCTTCCGATTTTTTATGTTTTACCTCCAGAAACACGGTGATGCGACAATGAAATAGTTTAAGTTAAACATTGGCGCGAAGAAATCGAAACAAACACTCTTGGGACGAACTTTAGGTTTTAAACGATGAAATCTATCATAGTTTTTCGTTTTAGCTCTCGAAACATCGTAATGCAACATTGGAATAATTTGCATGAAACATTTACGCCAAAGAATCGAAACAAACACTCTAGAGACGAACTTTAGGTTTTCAACGCTTAAATCAATCCGAGTTTTTTGGTTTCCCCTCCCGAAACATTGTGACGGAGCATTGGAATAGATTACCTTAAACGTTTATGCCAAATCTTTGAAACAAACAGTCTAAGGACGAACGTTAGGTTTTCAACACATAAATCCTTCCGATTTTTTATGTTTTACCTCTCGAAACACGGTGATCCGAAAATCGAGTATTTTTAATTAAACGTTGGTGCGAAAATATCGAAACAAACACTATTGAGACGAACTTTAGGTTTTAAACACTGAAATCAATCTGAGTTTTTCGTTTTAGCTAAAAAAACATCGAAATGCAACATTGGAATCTTTTGCATGAAACGTTTGTGCCAAAGAATCGAAACAAACACTCTCGCTACGATTTGTGGTTTTCAACATATAAATCTATCAGAATTTTTTGGTTTTCTCTCTAGAACATTGTGATGGAGCATTGGAATAGTTTACATTAGACGTTTATGCCAAATCTTTTAAACAAACCATCTAAGGACGAACTTTAGATTTTCAACTCATATATCCTTCCTATTTTTTTGGTTTTACCTCCCGAAACACGGTGATGCCACAATGGAATAGTTTACGTTAAACGTTGGGGACGAACTTTAGATTTTAAACGCTGAAATCTATTCGAGTTTTTCGTTTTACCTCCCGAAACATCGTAATGCAACATTGGGATATTTTGCATGAAACGTTTCCGCCAAAGAATCGAAACAAACACTCTCGAGACAAACTTTAGGTTTTCAACGCATAAATCAATCCGATTTTTTTGGTTTCCTCTTCCGAAACATTGTGATGGAGCATTGGAATAGATTACATTAAACGTTTATGCCAAATCTTTGAAACAAAGCGTCTAAGGAAGAACTTTGAGTTTTCAACGCATAAATCCTTCCGATTTTTTATGTTTTACCTCCCGAAACACGGTGATGCGACAATGGAATAGTTTAAGTTAATCGTTGGTGCGAAAAAATCGAAACAAACACTCTTGGGACAAACTTTAGGTTTTAAACGCTGAAATCTATCTGAGTTTTTCGTTTTAGCTCACGAAACATCGAAATGCAACATTGGAATATTTTGCATGAAACGTTTGCGGCAAAGAATCGAAACAAAAACTCTCGCAACGATTTGTGGTTTTCAACACATAAATCTATCCGAATGTTTTGGTTTTCTACACCAGAACGTTGTGATGGAGCATTGGAATAGTTTATATTAAACGTTTATGCCAAACTTTTAAACAAACCATCTAAGGACGCACTTTAGGTTTTCAACTCATAAATCCTTCCTATTTTATTTGTTTTACCTCCCGAAACACGATGATGTCACAATGGAATAGTTTACGTTAAACGTATGGGACAAACTTTGGATTTTAAACGCTGAAATCTATCCGAATTTTTCGTTTTACCTCCCGAAACATCGTAATGCAACATTGGAATATTTTGCATGAAACGTTTGCGCCAAAGAATCGAAACAAATACTCTCGGAACGAGCTTTAGGTTTTCAACGCATAAATCTATCCGATTTTTTTGGATTTCCTTCCCGAAACATGGTGATGAAGTTTTGGAATGGCTTACATTAAACGTTAATGCCTAATCGTTGAAACAAACCGCCTAAGGACGAGCTTTAGGTTTTCAAAGCATAAATCCATCCAATTTTTTGGGTTTTACCTCCCGAAACATGGTGATATGACATTGGAATTGTTTACATAAAACGTTGGTGCCAAAAAATCAAAACAAACACTCCAGGGACGAACTTTAGGTTTTAAACTATGAAATCTATCATAGTTTTTCATTTTAGCTCTCGAAACATCGTAATGCAACATTGGAATATTTTGCATGAAACGTTTAGGCCAAAGAATCGAAACAAACAATCTAGAGACGAACTTTAGGTTTTCAACGCATAAATCAATCAAAGTTTTTTGGTTTCCCCTCCCGAAACATTGTGATGGAGCATCCGAATAGATTACATTAAACTTTTATGCCAAATCTTTGAAACAAACCGTCTATAGACGAACTTTAGGTTTTCAACGAGTAAATCCTCCTGAAACACGATGATGCGACAATGGAATATTTTAAGTTAAACATTGGTGCCAAAAAATCGAAACAAACACTCTTGGGATGAACTTTAGGTTTTATACGCTGAAATCTATGTGAGTTTTTCGTTTTAGCTGCCGAAACATCGTAATGCAACATTGGAATCTTTTGCATTAATTGTTTGCGCCAAAGAATCGAAACAAACACTCTCGCGACGATTTGTGGTTTTCATCACATAAATCTATACGAATTTTTTGGTTTTCTCCCCCAGAACATTGTGATGGAGCATTGGAATAGTTTACATTAAATGTTTATGCCAAATCTTTTAAACAAACTATTTAAGAACGAACTTTAGGTTTTCAACTCATAAATCCTTCCTATTTTTTTGGTTTTACCTCACGAAACACGGTGATGCCACAATGGAATAGTTTACGTTAAACGTTTGGGATGAACTTTAGACTTTAAACGCTGAAATCTATCCGAATTTTTCGTTTTACCTCCCGAAACATCGTAATGCAACATTGGAATATTTTGCATGAAACGTTTGCGCCAAAGAATCGAAACAAACACTCTCGGGACGAACTTTAGGTTTTCAACGCATAAATCTATCCGAGCTTATTGGATTTCCTTCCTGAAACATGGTGATGAAGTTTTGGAATGGCTTACATTAAACATTAATGCTTAATCTTTGGAACAAACCGCATAAGGACGAATTTTAGGTTTTCAACGAATAAATCCTTCCGATTTTTTGGGTTTTACCTCCTGAAACACGGTGATGCAACATTGGAATTGTTTACGTTAAACGTTCTTGCCAAAAAATCAAAACAAACACTCTTAGGACGAACTTTAGGTTTTAAACTATGAAATCTATCATAGTTTTTCGTTTTAGCTCCTGAAACATCGTAATGCAGCATTGGAATATTTTGAATGAAACGTTTACGCAAAAGAATCGAAACAAACACTCTAGGGAAGAACTTTAGGTTTTCAACGCATAAATCAATCCGAGTTTTTTGGTTTCCCCTCCCGAAACATTGTGATGGAGAATTGGAATAGATTAAATTAAACGTTTATGCTAAATCTTTGAAACAAACCGTCTAAGGACGAACTTTAGGTTTTCAACGAATAAATCCTTCCGGTTATCTATGTTTTTCGTCCCGAAACACGATGATGCGACATTGGAATAGTTTAAGTTAAACGTTGGTGCGAAAAAATAGAAACAAACACTCTTCGGACGAACTTTAGGTTGTAAACGCTGAAATCTATCTGAGTTTTTCGTTTTAGCTCCCGAAACATCGTAATGCAACATTGGAATATTTTGCATGAAACAAACCGTCTAAGGATGTGTAACGGCCCGGAAATTTCATCCCGGTCTTCCCTTGAGGCCCAGGGCATTTTGGTAATTTTGGGTCGGGCCGACAGGGCCGGTTTTGAAATTGTAAATTGCCAGAAAAATTATGAGTCGATTTGAATGGGATCGGGAATTTTGGTGAAGGCATTTGGGCTTGGAAGAATGTGGAAATAAATAAGGAATTAAATAGCGCGTCGAGTGAGATTCGAGCCAAGGACGTGTCACGTGCTAGGCGGTAGCGCCGCCGATGCCAGCCAGCAGGCGCGTTTGTTAATCTAAACGCGCCATCTAATACATATCCGTGTCTTCGTGCGCTCGGTTTAAAATGAGCTCTCCGAGCCTTCTCCTTCATTTCTCTCCTTCTTCTCTTCGCGATCTCCTTCATCAACCGCGAAGCGATTCCGGCGATTTCTTCCTTCTCCACTCCGATTCGAGCGTGGTCGTCTTCCCGGCTCGAAGGTCGATCCTTTTTCGAGGCGGAAGGTAAGCTTTTCTTCTTTTTCTTCTTCTCTTCTTGATCAGAGCCCCACGCTCAGGGCCGTTTCGGCCGTGTTGAAGTGAATTTACGGATGGGTTTTGTGCAGCTTGCGTAGGAGAGTTCGTCCAACAACTATCGGCCGTCGAATCTTCGCCAATCGCTAGAATTCGGATTTTCTCCATCGCCACTGTTTGCGCGCAAAACAGCGAGCCCCTATTCGCGTGCTCGCGCGCGCGCGACGACCACGCGCCACGAGCCTCGCCGCACACCGCGCGCTTCCTCGCCCGGCTACGTGTCACGCGCGCGCGCGCTCCCGTATGCCGCCGCTCGCTCGCGCGCGCCAAGCGCCTCGCTTCGCCCGGCTTACATGCTGCGCGCGTCTGCGCCAAACACGCCCATTCTGCGCCCGGCTTCGCCCAACCAAGCCCGTTCTTTGCCCGTTTGTGCAATCGGCTCGTTAAATGCGTTAAATCGCGCCTCGTGAGTTGCTCCCGAGCTGATCCTCGTTTATTTTATTATATTTAGGCCTATTGTGTGATTTTTGTTGTGATTGATAGGTTCTCGGTAGCTAGTTCAGGTTCGTTCGCCGTTTAGGTTTTCGTGTCAAACGTCCCCGACCAAGGTAAGGATTTCTTACCGGAGTTGTGTGGACCCTGCGATATTATATGTGATTGCTAATTGACTGCTTGTTTGTGTTTATTGACATGTGTAGCTAGGTATTCTATTCTGAATTCCCGATTAGCATGATTTTCCTGATTTAATTCTCATGTTAATCCATGCTAGGTTGTTCCTTTCTAGCATGCTCGTATCTGTTCCTTGCTTCGTAGTATCATGCTAGGCTCGTTGTATTCTTATTGAGCACGTATTGGATTTTATGGATTTGTTTGCTGATTGCTAGGGCAGGTTAGAGTTACAGGTACATAGCATCATTCGGGCCTGATGCATAAAGTACCTTGCATCCATGGCAGGGACGTCGAGCAAGTCATTCCGTCCCTGGACCCCGTGAGGGATTAGCTAACCCGAGCGGTAGGCCCTGCAATCTTGGGTGAGGGTGACAGACTGTTAAATGCCCCAACGGTCGGGATGATGACTTGGCATTGCCTCGTCCCCTGCAGCCGGCATGTCCTCAGCATGTTTGGCAGTAGCCCCTGATTGCCACCTGTTAAGGCAAGGACGGCTTCCTGGTGTAAGCCTACCACGACCCGTTTCCTTGGCCCCAGGTGCGGTGGTTCAGGCTGACATAGTTTACGTGTCCAGGTCTCACACCCCTATGTCAGTGACACCTGTCCAAAGAATTAGTTAGGCGTGGTGACTCGACATGGGAAGCTTGCCTCTAGACCCGGCACCCCCCCATAGTCTGCAGTAGCACGCGGTACATTCTTAGGCTCATTACAGCACCGACCGGAGAGCTCATCGGGATCTTGAGCCAGTGTACCTTTCGTCGACAGTAGACAGGCTGAGGCCGGGACTTGTTTCTCGTATAGGGCGATTTGTGTAGTGGGCGTGTGGTGATATTATTCCGACTAAGACCACGAGTTGGCATCCGAGGCCCAAGTGTGGGCTAAGCTATGTTCTCTATTCGTGTGTTTATATTCATAGCTTGCATACGCTCATCAAGATGACCATGTATATCGTATTGTACCCGGTTGGGGATTCTTCTTGAGTAATTCGTTACTCACCCTTACTTGTGGTTTTCCACAGGTAACCAAGTTAAGCGAGACAGGGATGGTGAAGGAGGAGCTGTGATCATGGGGCCCATCTTTCCAACTCGATTTTTGTATTATGACTCCTTATGTTTTGTTTTCCCCGAATGCATGTAACCGGACACGAGCCCTAGGATGTTTTGTAAATATTTGTGGATTCCAGCATTTTGTATCCGAAACAGTTTTGAATGGTTTTTAGTAAATCTCGATCGAGTAAACTTTGGAAATGTATTTATCTTGGAGCAGTGCTTGGAAACAGGGGACGAGTTCCAGGAAATTGTCTAGTTTTTAAAGGGGTTATTTTGAATGTTTTTGTTTTAATTGGAATCCGAAATCATGTCTGTTTAAATGTCCTTTACTTTGAATGCATGCATTGGGATAAGGGTTAAGAATTAAATCTCCATCCGAAATCATGTCTGTTGGTATCAGAGCTCAGAGTCATAAATTCTGTAGTATGACCTGTTGTTGTAGGTCGCTTTCCCATGATCACTAGCACTCCGACAGTCATCAGGTACGCCTAAGTTTACATTTTGTTGTTGAGAAAAAGGGTTAAAAATTTACAATACCTGTCATCTAGTGTATGCCTTGTGTAGTGTTGTGGAGCGGAGACGAGCAGGTTCTGACTCGTTATTGGTTTAGGTGTAGATCGCCAGCATGCCAGTTACCCGTGCCAGAAGAGGACGCCCGAGAGGAGGCCGAGGTGTCAGGATCGGATCTGACCCCTCAGGAACATCGTCCCAAGCTGAGACTGATAGCATTCGGCCTGTAGCTCCCCCTGTTGAGCCCAGAATAGTCGTTGAGGCGACTGTGCGCCGTGAGACTGCTCCTAGAGCTGAATTTGCTAATTCTATGAGGTCTATGGTGGTCGACCTATTGAGTGGCCAGGCGGCGAGACCGAGCTTTGTTGGCGCCAAGCGGAAGAGTCCCGAGCTCAGGTCGAGCGGTGACTCGTTTGATTCAAAGAGATAGCGCGGCACCCCTAGCTCTGCGGAGCAGGAGCCAGACCACTTGTGGCAGAGGTGGCAGAGGGTGCCGATGAGCTTGGTAAATGGTTGAAGGATTTCGTGAAATGGAACCCTGATAAGTTTGATGCCACAGGTGAGGCTTTAGCAGCAGCTAGATGGATTGCCCATTTGAAGCAAACCTTCCTGATTATGGTGTGCCCCGATGTTCAGAGGCCGAGGTGTGCGGCCCACGTGTTAGGGGGCGTAGCTAGATGGTGGTGGGAGTCCACCTTGAGTGAGAGACCACCGGGTCTCCACCACTACACCGGGAGTTCTTCAAGTCAGAATTCAAGGCCAAGTACATTAGTGATGAGGCTCAAGAGAAGATGGTAGCACTTTTCCAGAATCTGAAGCAGGGTTCTGATTCTATAGAGGAGTACGAGAGGAAGTTTTCTTAGTATGGTTATTTTGCTCCGCAGTTGATAGCAACCCCTGAGTTGAAAATTCGGACGTTCATTTCTGGTCTGAGGCAGGGTGTGTCTCAGGATGTCAGGGCACAGGCCCCTGACACTTATGCTAGAGCTGTTCAGCTGGCCACTATTTACAACGGAAAGTATCCTGTTGAGCTGACTGTCGCCGCTCCGGTGCAGCGTCCTGTCCCGGCTGTAGTGTGACAGAAGAGGAGGTTTGAGTACAGAGGAGGCTGCCAGCGTCGCCAAGGGCAGTTCCAGAACCGGGACCAGCGTAGGATACCGGCCCGATTCGGCCTCGCCAGCGAGGCGGTCTAGGCGAATTCCCACCGTGCCACTTGTGGAAGAGCCCACTTTGAGCTTGTCGGGCCGGGCCTAGGCGGTGTTTTCGATGTGGAAAAGAGGGGCATGTGATCCGTTTTCGTGATCGGCCAGGCTATGGCGATTCGGCTGTCTGGCAAAGCAGCAGCGGGCCGGGTGTTCGCTACGAACCGTCAGGAGGCTGAGCGTGCAGATGCCGCAGTGGCAGGTACGCTTCTTGTTTTGGATCATTGTGCATTTGTCTTGTTTGACTCTGGTTCTACGCACTCGTTTGTATCTGTATTGTTTGCTGAGCATGCTAGGTTGAGATTAGAGCCTCTAGGTTTTGAATTATCTGTTGCAACTCCTTCGGGAGTTAATATGTTAGCAAAAGATAAGGTTAAGGATGGCCGGATCGAGATATCCGAGGAGTTGCTGGTAGCTACACTCATAGTCCTACCCTTGAGTGGTTTCGATGTGATTCTTGGTATGGAGTGGTTAGCTGTTAACCACGCATTGATTGACTGCCACCGGAAGGAAGTAGTGTTCAGGCCGCCGGGTCGGCCCAGCTTCAAGTTTCGTGGAGTTCAGGGTGGAGTTTGCCCGTCGATGGTGTCAGCTGTGAAAGCTCGTCGTTTGCTAGCTCATGGAGCTTGGGGCTACCTAGCCAAATTATCCGGAGAGAGCCGTCCCTCACTGACTATTGATCAAGTGCCAGTTGTGCGAGAGTTTGCGGATGTGTTTCCTGAGGAATTACCGGGGTTGCCCCCGAAGAGAGAGGTTGACTTCACAATTGAGCTCGAGCCAGGGACCCTCCCTATCTCGAAGGCTTCGTATCGTATGGCGCCAGCCGAGCTAAAGGAACTGAATGTTCAGTTGCAGGAGATGTTAGATCGAGGATTCATCCGTCCGAGTGTGTCCCTGTGGGGAGCGCCAGTGTTGTTTGTGAAGAAAAAGGATGGTTCGATGCGCCTATGCATTGACTATCGTGAGCTTAATAAGGTGATGATGAAGAATAAGTATCCGTTGCCCGTATCGATGATTTGTTCGATCGGCTTGAGGAGCTTCCGTGTTCTCCAAGATAGATTTGAGATCCGGATATCATCGATTATGGATTAGGGGCGCCGACATTCCTAAGACGCAGCGTTCGAGTCTAGATATGGGCACTACGAGTTTGGGGTCATGTCGTTTGGGTTGACGAATGCACCAGCGGCGTTCATGGACATGATGGATAGGGTGTTCAAAGCATTTTTGGACGGCCGTCATCGTGTTCATTGGCGATATTCGATCTATTCAAGGACCGGGGAGGATCATGCGAGCATTTGAGAAAGTGTTGGCGACCTTGAGGAG
Source organism: Sicyos edulis (assembly GCA_036507275.1). Lineage (NCBI taxonomy): Eukaryota > Viridiplantae > Streptophyta > Magnoliopsida > Cucurbitales > Cucurbitaceae > Sicyos > Sicyos edulis. The sequence continues at coordinate 10,241,862 of CM071859.1, forward strand.
AAAACCACTTTATGCAAAGTTTTCCAAATGTGAGTTCTGTTTGGAACAAGTGGCCTTCCTAGGTCACGTAGTCTCGAGAGATGGTATAGCCGTGGATCCCGCAAAGATTGAGGCCGTGAGTTCGTGGGCCAAGCCGACTTCAGTTACCAAGATACGCAGCTTCCTAGGTTTGGCGGAGTTACTACCGTCGGTTTGTTAAGGACTTTTCCGCCATAGCCTCGCCCCTCACTCGCTTTGACGAGGAAGGGTGTCGAGTTTGTTTGGGACGGTAGGTGTGATGAGAGCTTTGCGGGCTCAAACGCAGCTTTGACTTCAGCACCAGTGTTGGCGCCCTCGGAGGGCCAGGTGGTTTCGTGGTTTACTGCGATGCTTCCAAGTTCGGGTTGGGGTGTGTGTTGATGCAAGACACGGGAAGGTCATTGCTTATGCTTCCCGTCACCAAGCCATATGAGCGAGAACTATCCGACTCATGATATGGAGTTGGCGGTGGTGTTTGCAATCAAGATTTGGAGGCATTACAGCCTATGGTGAGCGGATCCGATGTTTACCGATCACCGAGCCTCAAGTATCTGTTTACTCGGAAAGGAACCGAATATGAGGCAGAGGAGATGGTTAGAGTTAGTGAAAGATTATGATCGCGAGATTCTGCACCATCCGGTAAAGCCAATGTTGTAGCCGATGCTCTGAGTAGGAAGACGTCGCACTCGCGGTGTTGTTGAGTTCCCACCCAGTTACGAGAGAGAGAGTTCGAGCAGGTGAGATTGCGGTGTTGTTGGGTGAGGTTACTTGCAGAGTAGCTCGGTTGGATGATCCGACCATCGATTAGACAAATGGATTATTGATAGTCACCGTGAGTGACCCGCACTTAAAAGATTATTTGTGAGAGTTAGTGCTCATGGAGATTTTGACTTTGTGTATTCACGGCATAGTGGTGTGACGTCATCTGAGGCCGGTTGTGTGTTCCGGATGTCGCAGGAGTTGCGAAATGAGTTGCTCTCGAGAGGCCCACGATTCTCCGTTTGCTTGGCACCACAGGGTACCAAGATGTATCGAGATCTTAAGCGGACATTACGGTGGATGGGTATGAAAAGAGATGTTGCGAGTTTGTCGGTCGATGTCTCACTTGTCGGCAAGTGAAGGCACCCAGCGAGAGACCAGCCGGTTTGTTGCTGCTGTTGAGTGTACCTCGATGGAAGTGGGAAGAGATCTCCATGGACTTTATTTCGGTTTGCCGAGGACTCAGGAAGTTCTCTCATATTTGGGTGATAGTCGATCGATTGACTAAGAGCGCACACTTCATTCTTGGTAGAGACACTTATACCGTGGAACAGTGGGCGCAGTTGTTTTTGGAGCAGATCATTCGTTATCACGGTGTGCTGTGAGGATCGTATCGGCCGTGATTCGAGGTTCACTTCTCGTTTACGAGAGCGCCCGGAAGGGTTTAGGCACCGAGTGCGATTTAGATACGACTTTTCACCCTCGGACAGATGGGCAGGCATCGAGAGGGTGAACTCCGATTCTCGAGGATATGTTGAGGGCTTGTGTGTTGGACTTCCGGCGATTTGGGACCAGATATCAGTGCTCGATGGAGTTTGCCTATAACAACAGTTATCAGTCGACGATTCAGATGGCTTCATTCGAGGCCTTGTACGGCAAGCGTTGTCCGTGTCACGCCGCGCGCCGTCCCACGGTATGCCGCTCGCGCGCGCGCCTTGAGCCTACTACTTCGCCCGGCATCTGTCGCGCAAGGTCCAGCGCCAGCCAAAGACGCCATTTATGCGCCCGGCTCGCCCAACCCGGCCCGTTCTTTGCCCGTTCGTGCAATCGGCTCGTTCGTGCGTTAAATGCGTGCCTCGTGAGTTGCTCCCGAGCTGAGCCTCGTTTATTTTATTATATTTAGGCCTATTGTGTGATTTTTGTTGTGATTGATAGGTTCTTGGTAGCTAGTTCGGGATCATTCGCCGTTTAGGTTTTCGTGTCAAACGTCCCCGACCAAGGTAAGGATTTCTTACCGGAGTTGTGTGGACCCTGTGATATTATATGTGATTGCTGATTGACTGCTTGTTGGTGTTTATTGACATGGGTAGCTAGGTATTCTATTCTGAATTCCCGATTAGCATGATTTTCCTGATTTAATTCTCATGTTAATCCATGCTAGGTTGTTCCTTCCTAGCATGCTCGTGATCTGCCTTGCTTCGTGTAGTATCATGCTAGGCTCGTTGTATTCTTATTGAGCACGTATTAGATTTTATGGATTTGTTTGCTGATTGCTAGGGCAGGTTAGAGTTGCAGGTAGATAGCATCATCCGGGCCTGATGCATAAAGTACCTTACATCCATGGCAGGGACGTCGAGCAAGTCATTCCGTCCCTGGACCCCGTGAGGGATTAGCTAACCCTACCGGTAGGCCCTACAATCTTGGGTGAGGGTGGCAGACTGTTAAATGCCCCAACGGTCGGGATGATGACTTGGCATTGCCTCGTCCCGGCAAACGGCATGTCCTCGGCATGTTTGGCGGTAGCCCCGATTGCCACTGTTAAGGCAAGGACGGCTTCCTGGTGTAAGCCTACCACGACCCGTTTCCTTGGCCCCAGGTGCGGTGGTTCAGGCAGACATAGTTTACGTGTCCAGGTCTCACACCCCTATGTCAGTGACGCCGATCCAAAGAATTAGTTAGGCGTGGTGACTGGACATGGGCAGCTTGCCTCTAGACCCTGCACCCCCCCATAGTCTGCAGTAGCACGTGGTACATGCTTACGCTCATTACAGCGCCGACCGGAGAGCTCATCGGGATCTTGAGCCAGTGTACCTTTCGTCGACAGTAGACAGGCTGAGGCAGGGACTTGTTTCTCTTATAGGGCGATTTGTGTAGTGGACTGTGTGGTGATATTATTCCGGACTAAGACCCTGAGTTGGCATCCGAGGCCCAAGTGTGGGCTAAGCTATGTGCTCTATTCTGTGTTTATATTCATAGCTTGCATACGCTCATCAAGATGACCATGTATATCGTATTGTACCCCGGTTGGGGATTCTTACTGAGTAATTCGTTACTCACCCTTACTGTGGATTTTCCACAGGTAACCAAGTTGCGAGACAGGATGGCTGAAGGAGGAGTTGTGATCATGGGGCCCAGTCTTCCAACTCTGATTTTTGTATTATGACTCCTTATGTTTTGTTTTCCCTTGAATGCATGTAACCGGGCACGAAGCCCTAGGATGTTTTGTAAATATTTGTGGATTCCAGCATTTTGTATCTGAACAGGTTTTGAATGGTTTTTAGTAAATCTCTGATCAGAGTAAACTTTGGAAATGTATTTATCTTGGAACAGGTGCTTGGAAACAGGGACAGGTTCCAAGGAAATTGTCTAGTTTTTAAAGGGGTTATTTTGAATGTTTTTGTTTTAATTGGAATCCGAAATAATGTCTGTTTAAATGTCCTTTACTTTGAATGCAAGCATTGGGATAAGGGCCCATTTAGTGCCCCATTCGGGTCGGTCCCTTCAGGATGAACTTTAGGTTTTCAACGCATAAATCCTTCCAATGTTTTGTGTTTTACCTCCCAAAACACGGTGATGCGACAATGGAATAGTTTAAGTTAAACGTTGGTGCGAAAAAATCGAAACAAACACTCTTGGGACAAACTTTAGGTTTTAAACGAGGAAATCTATCATACTTTTTCGTTTTAGCTCCCGAAACATCGTAATGCAACATTGGAATATTTTGCATGAAACTATTACGCCAAAGAATCGAAACAAACACTCTAGAGACGAACTTTAGGTTTTCAACGCATAAATCAATCCAAGTTTTTTGGTTTCCCCTCCTGAAACATTGTGGTGGAGCATTGGAATAGAGTACATTAAACTTTTATGCCAAATCTTTGAAACAAACCGTCTAAGGATGAACTTTAGGTTTTCAACGCATAAATCCTTCCGATTTTTATGTTTTACCTCCCGAAACACGGTGATACGACAATGAAATAGTTTAAGTTAAACATTGGCGCGAAAAAATTGAAACAAACACTCTTGGGACGAACTTTAGGTTTAAAACGATGAAATCTATCATAGTTTTTCGTTTTAGGTCTCGAACATCGTAATGCAACATTGGAATAATTTGCATGAAAAATTTACGCCAAAGAGTCGAAACAAACACTCTAGAGACGAACTTTTGGTTTTCAACGCTTAAATCAATCCGAGTTTTTTGGTTTCCCCTCCTGAAACATTGTGACGGAGCATTGGAATATATTACCTTAAACGTTTATGCCAAATCTTTGAAACAAACAGTCTAAGGATGAACGTTAGGTTTTCAACACATAAATCCTTTCGATTTTTTATGTTTTACCTCTCGAAACACGGTGATCCGACAATGGAATATTTTTAGTTAAACGTTGGTGCGAAAAAATCGAAACAAGCACTCTTGAGACGAACTTTAGGTTTTAAACACTGAAATCAATCTAAGTTTTTCGTTTTAGCACCCAAAACATCGAAATGCAACATTGGAATCTTTTGCATGAAACGTTTGTGCCAAAGAATCGAAACAAACACTCTCGCGACGAATTGTTGTTTTCAACACATAAATCTATCAGAATTTTTTGGCTTTCTCCCCAGAACATTGTGATGGAGCATTGGAATAGTTTACATTAAACGTTTATGCCAAATCTTTTAAACAAACCATCTAAGGACGAACTTTAGATTTTCAACTCATAAATCCTTCCTATTTTTTTGGTTTTACCTCCCGAAACACGGTGATGCCACAATGGAATAGTTTACGTTAAATGTTGGGGATGAACTTTAGATTTTAAATGCTGAAATCTATTCGAGTTTTTCGTTTTACCTCCCGAAACATCGTAATGCAACATTGGGATATTTTGCATGAAACCTTTCCGCCAAAGAATCGAAACAAACACTCTTGAGACAAACTTTAGGTTTTCAACGCATAAATCAATCCAAGTTTTTTGGTTTCTTCTTCCGAAACATTGTGATGGAGCATTGGAATAGATTACATTAAACGTTTATGCCAAATCTTTGAAACAAACCGTCTAAGGAAGAACTTTAGGTTTTCAACGCATAAATCCTTCCGATTTTTTATATTTTACCTCCCGAAACACGATGATGCGACAATGGAATAGTTTAAGTTAAACGTTGGTGCGAAAACATTGAAACAAACACTCTTGGGACGAACTTTTGGTTTTCAACACATAAATCTATCCGAATTTTTTGGTTTTCTCCCCTAGAACATTGTGATGGAGCATTGGAATAGTTTATATTAAACGTTTATGTCAAATCTTTTAAACAAACCATCTAAGGACGCACTTTAGATTTTCAACTCATAAATCCTTCCTATTTTTTTGGTTTAAGACCTAGGTTTAGGACCCCGATATGGTCGAGTCTTTACAGTTGGTATGAGAGCTAAGAGTCATAGATTCTATAGACTGGCCTATAGTTGTAGGTTGTTTTTCCATGATCATCAGCGCTCCAACAGCCATTAGTGTAAGGGACCGACCCGAATGGGGCACTAAATGGGCCCTTACCCCAATGCATGCATTCAAAGTAAAGGACATTTAAACAGACATGATTTCGGATTCTGTAACGGCCCGGAAAATTCATCCCGGCCTTCCCGGGAGGCCCAGGGGCATTTTGGTAATTTTGGGTCAGGCCGACAGGGCCGGTTTTGAAATTAAAAATTTCCAAAATAAGTATGAGCCAAATTAAAAAGAATCGGGATTTTTGGTGAAGGCGTTTGGGATTGGGAAAAGGTAAAAACAAATAAGGAATTAAATAGCGCGTCGAGCAGGAATCGAACCAGGGGCGTGTCATGCTAGGCAGAGGGCTCAAACCCGGTAGAGCCATCTGCGCGCGCGTTTGTTAACTTAATCGCGCGACCTTGTACATATGTCCGCTCGACCCACAGCTTTGGTTAAAAGGCCATTTCGCGAGCCTTCGCCCCATTTTCTTCTTCTTCTTCCTCGCGAGCTCCCCGACCGACAACCAACTTCTCTCGATTTTCTTCCTTCTCCGACTCTGTTCGACCAAGCCTTGCCTCCAATTTGAAGTCATCTTCCTTCCCGACAAAGCGTGTAAGCTTCCTTTTCTCATTTCTTTCAAAAGAAATTCGATTTCTTCTCCACCAGTTTCGATTTCGTTTTTAGGCCGAGTCAAGGCGATTTGAAGTATGGGTTTGGTGCAGCTAGTGTGGGGAGTTCTTCTTCAAAGAATCGCGTGTCGAATCCCCGTGGATCGCTTGAATTTGTTCCTTTTGTTCGCCGCTGTTGTTAGTGCGCAGCAGAGCCCTGTTTCGCGTGTCGCGCGTCGCGAAGCGCCCAGCGCCGCCGAGCCTCGTCGCACACCGCGATCGTCCTCGCCAGCTCCGTGTCACGCGCGCGCGCCATCCCAGCCCGTGCCGCTCGTCGCGCGCGCCTCGAGCCTAACCGCCCGCGTCCGTCGCGCGCGTCGCGCCAGCGTGCGCTCCAGCTCGCCCATTCTGCGCCCAGCGCGCCAGCGAAAGCTTCGTTCTTTGCCCCATTCGTGCAATCGGCTCGTTCGTGCGTTAAATCGCGCCTCGTGAGTAGCTCTCGGTGAGCCTCGTTTATTTTATTATATTTAGGCCTATTGTGTGATTTTTGTTGTGATTGATAGGTTCTCGGTAGCTAGATCGGGTTCGTTCGCCGTTTAGGTTTTCGTGTCAAATCGTCCCCGGCCAAGGTAAGGATTTCTTACCGGAGTTGTGTGGACCCTGCGATATTATATGTGATTGTGATTGATTGCTTGTTTGTGATTATTGACATGTGTAGCTAGGTGCTTCAATCACGAATTCGGTTAGCATGATTTCTTGGTTAATTCTCATGTTAATCCATGCTAGGTTGTTCCTTTCTGGCATGCTCGTATCTGTTCCTTGCTTCGTAGTATCATGCTAGGCTCGTTGTATTCTTATTGAGCACGTATTGGATTTTATGGAATTGTTTCTTTGTTTGCTAGGGCGAGTTAGAGTTGCGGGTAGATAGCATCATCCGGGCTTTGATGCATAAAGTACCTTGCATCCATGGCGGGGGCGTCGAGCAAGTCATTCCGTCCTGGACCGTGAGGATTAGCTAACCCGGCGGTAGGCCACTGCAATCTTGGGTGAGGGTGGCGGATCGTTAAATGCCCCAACCGTCGGGATGATGACTTGGCATTGCCTCGTCCCGATAGTCGGCACGTCCTCGGCGTGTTCGGCCGTAGCCCACGATTGCCACCTGTTAAGGTAAGGGCGGCTTCCTGGTGTAAGCCTACCACGACCCGTTTCCTTAGCCTCAGGTGCGGTGGTTCAGGCTGACATAGTTTACGTGTCCAGGTCTCACACCCCTATGTGAGTGACACCGATCCAAAGATTTAGTTAGGCGTGGTGGTGGACATGGGCGGCTTGCCTCTAGACCGGCACCCCCATGGTGCGATGCGGTAGCACGGTGCATGTTTACGCTCATTACTGGCGCCGGCCAGGAGAGCTCCTCGGGATCTTGAGCGGGTGTACCTTTCGTCGACGAGTAGGCAGTGGTAGGCGGACTTGTTTCTCGTATAGGGCGACTCATGTATTGGGTGTATGATGATATTATTCCGGACTAAGCCACCGAGTTGGCATCAGAGGCCCAAGTGTGGGCTAAGCTATGTGCTCTATTACGTGTTATATTCATAGCTTGCATACGCTCATCGAGATGACCATGTATATCGTATTGTACCCCGGTTGGGGATTCTTCTTGAGTAATTCGTTACTCACCCTTATTCTGTGGTTTTCCACGGTAGCAAGTGGTGCGTGACAGATGCTGAAGGAGGAGCTGTGATCATGGGGCCCAGATCTTCCAACTCGATTTTTGTATTATGACTCTCGTGTGTTTTTGTTTTCCCACTGAATGTATGTAGCCAAGACACGAGAGCCCTAGGATGTTTGTAAATATTTGTGGATTCCAAAGATGTTGTATCCGAACAGGTTTTGAATGGCTTTTAGTAAACCTCGATCGTCGAGTAAACTTTGGAAATGTATTTATCCTGGAGCAGTGCTTGGAAACAAGGACGAGTTTTCGGGAAAATGTCTAGTTTTAAAGGGTTATTTTGAATGTTTTGTTTTAATTGGAATCCGAAATCATGTCTATTTAAATGTCCTTTACTTTGAATGGATGCATTGGGGTAAGGGCCCATTTAGTGCCCCATTCGGGTCGGTCTCTTACAGATTCCAATTAAAACAAAACATTCAAAATAACCCCTTTAAAAACTAAATAATTTCCTGGAACTCACCTTTTTTCAAGCACTGCTCCAAGATAAATACATTTCCAAAGTATACTCCGATCAGAGATTTCTTAAAATCATTCAAAACATGTCTAGATACAATAATGCTAGAATCCACAAAATATTCAGAAAACATCCTAGGGCTCCGTGCCCGGCTACATGCATTCAGGGGAAAATAAAACACCAAGAGTCATAACACAAAATCGAGTTGGAAGACTGGGCCCCCATGATCACACTCCTCCTTCACCCATCTGCCGCTGCGCAACTTGGTTACCTCGTGGAAAACTACGCACGATGGGTGAGTAACGAATTACTCAGTGAAGAATCCCCAACCGGGGTACAATACGATATACATGGTCATCTCGTTGAGCGTATGCAAGCTATGAATATGAACACAGAATAGAGCACATAGCTTAGCCCACACTTGGGCCTCGGATGCCAATTTAGGGTCTTAGTCCGAATAATATCACCACACGATCCAATACATAAGTCGCCCTATACGAGAAACAAGTCCCGCCTCGGCCTCGCTCACCGTCGACAACGTACACACTGCTCACAATCCCGAGGAGCTCTCGATCGGTGTTTGTATGAGAGTAAGCATGCACCGCGTGCTCTCAGCGAACTATGAAGTGCCGGTCTAAAGGCAAAATTTGCCCATGTCCATCACCACGCCTAACTAAATCTTTGGATCGGTGTCACCGACATAGGGTGTGAGACTGGACACGTAAACTATGTCACCAAACCACCGCACTGGGGCCAAGGAACGGTGTAGTGGTAGGCTTACACCAGAAGCCGTCCCCGCCTTAACAGTGGCAATCGGGGGCTATGGCCTAACACGCCGAGGACGTGCCGATCGCGGGGGCGAGGCAATGCCAAGTCATCATCCCGACGGTTGGGGCATTAAAATCGCCACCCTCACCCAAGATTGCGGGGCCTACCGCTTGGGTTAGCTAATCCTCACGGGGTCTAGGGACGGAATGACTTGCTCGGCGTCCTCGCCATGGATGCAAGGTACTTTATGCATCGGGCCCGATGATGCTATCTACCCGAAATTAACTCGCCTAGCAAAGCGACAAAACAATTCCATAAAATCCAATACGTGCTCAATAAGAATACAACGAGCCTAGCATGATACTACGAAGCAAGGAATGATGATACGAGCATGCTAGAAAGGAACAACCTAGCATGGATTAACATGAGAATTAAATCGTGAAAATCATGCTAATCGGGAATTCGAATAGAATACCTAGCTACACATGTCAATAAACACAAACAAGCAGTCAATCAGCAATCACATATAATATCGCAGGGTCCACACAACTCCGGTAAGAAATCCTTACCTTGGTCGGGGACGTTTGACACAAAATCCTAAATTGTGAACGAACCCGAACTAGCTATCGAGAACCTATCAATCACAACAAAAATCACACAATAGGCCTAAATATAATAAAACAAACAAAGCTCAGCTCGGGAGCAACTCACGAGGCGCGATGAACGCACGAACGAGCCGATTGCACTGGCGGCAAAGAACTGGGCCGGGCCGGGCGCTACTGGGAGTAGAAATGGGCGTCTTTGGCGCTGGCTGAGTGCGCTTTGCGCTGCGGACGGATGGGCGAAGCGGCGGCGCGCGGCGAGGCGCGCGCAGCGCAGCGCGCGAGGCTCGGGCTGGCGCCGCGCGATGCGACGCAACACGGCCGCTTCGCGCGAAGGTGGCGGCGAGCTCGGCGTCTAGGCGCGATCGCGAAGGAAGGATGAATCGGGCGATTTGGGCGATTTCTAGCGCGATTGAGAAGACTCAAATTGGCGATGGAGAAGATGATCTCGGCGGAATTGGTTGGACGAATCCCCTTGGTCAGCTGCACCGAACATCACACACACACCAAATCAATCTTCTCGGCCATCAATGGCGAAAACCAGAAAACAGAGGAGAAGGAATCGGTAGAGAAGAAGATAATGACTCACTGGCTGTTCGAAAAAGAAGAACGACTTCGAAATGGAGAGGAACTCGGTCGAATTGGAGCTGTCGAGGGAGGAAATCGCGAAGAAAACTCGATCGGTCGGAGAAGGAAAATCGCGAGGAAGAAGAAGGAGAAGCTCGGGCGAGCTGGCCTTTTAAACCAAACCTCAGCACAAATGGGCTTATATACCAGATCGCGCGTTTAGATTAACAAACGCGCTCAGTGGCTCGGCTGGCAGCGCCCTCCGCCTAGCACGCGACACGTCGTTGGCTCGAATCTCACTCGACGCGCTATTTAATTCCCTATTTATTTTAACCTTTCCCCAAGCCCAAATGCCTTCACCAAAATTCCCGATCCCATTCAAATCGACTCATAATTTTTCCGGCAATTTAAAATTTCAAAACCGGCCCTGTCGGCCTGACCCAAAATTACCAAAATGCCCCTGGGCCTCCCGGGAAGACCGAGATGAAATTTTCAGGCCGTTACAATTAGGTACGTCCGTAAGTTTAATGTTTAAGGGTTAAGAATTACAATACTGTTTTGCATCTAGCATATACATGGCTTGTTGTTTGTAGAGCGGGGACGAGCTGGTTCTAACTCGTTATTGGTTTGGTGTAGACCGCCAGTGTGCCGGTTTCAAGTAGTAGAGTAGGGACGCCGGTACTGCCAGCCAAGGAGTTGGCATTGAGCCAGTTTGTTTGAGACCGCATCCATGGTTGACTAGTCTCGTAGGCCACCTTTGGCCATGGCAGTTGTGTTGCCAAGGGAGTGGGGTGGAGGCCACCAGCCCTCAGAGTGAGACTCTAGGAGTAGAGTTGCTCTAGCCATGAGAGAGATGATGGTAGGTCTTCTAGCTGATCTGATAGCGCAGACCAAGGCGCAGTTAGCAGCGCAGAGAGAGAAGTCTTGGGCACCGATAGCCCAGCTGACCCAACTTGTCAACAGGTACCCCTAATAGCTCCAGTAGCCGCGGAGCTATTGTTGAGGCAGATGATGTGGATGAAGCCACCGAGTAAGGCAAGTGGCTCAAGGTCTGTGGCAAGTGGAAGTCTGTAGAGCTTGATGTTGCAGAGAACCCGCTGGTAGCAGCGAGGTGGTTGGCCAGGATCGAGTTTATCTTCCGAGTGTTGGGATGTCCTAATGTTTAGAGGCCGTGTCATGTCTATTAGACGAGATGCCAGAATTTAGACCGCTCGAGTGTTGAGATTCTTGTTTGGAGTGCCTTGTTCCCGTCACCTGAAGTGTGACCTACCCTACCCTCGGTGGGACGTGGAGCTTGTATATAGTTGTTTGTGTGTTGTAGGGGTTGTAGTGCTTGTTGGCACCAAGCTTTGTATGGAGGCCTAGGTTCAGGCCAGTTCGCACTAGATGCGTAGGTGGTTTATGACCCACCCGGAGTTCGGCATCTCCACTAGTTGTTGTACCTGTTTACTGTTATTGCACCTGTTTGGGTTGCGTAAGGGATCTAGCTCTGTGGTAGTCAGATGACTACAAGTGTGAGGTCGTTCGAGGGAAAGTATGAGCTTTTCAGGGTCACCATGAGTTAGGTACGAAGGATGCTGTTGGTTGTTAAGGGCTAGCGCATCCGAGTTCTCGCGCCTGTGTTGTGGGCTTGTGAGCCAGTTTGATGGTAGTGTGATTCGACTACCCTTGGGTTACCCTAGTATGAGTAGAGTTGGCATCGATGATGCGTGGTTGATCTAGCGTTAGAGCCATGAGATGGATGGTTGTGCGGAGCCCATTTAGTGGACACGTTGGTATGAGGTATGTTAGCTTGGTGTGGTTATGCTCTTGTAGATTGAGTTGGCCAATGTGGCGTTTTGTGGTGAGTTGACCCCGAGTGGGTTTGAACTCTTGTTGCTCCCTTGCTAGTTGTGGCTCTATTTGAAGGCGAAAGTTGCCTTGTGAGAGAGTTCTTGTTGAATTTGGATTTTAAGGAATCAAGTTGGAGCTGTACACGCCGATGTGCTTTTGTGTAGCTCGTTCCATGGGTACGTTTTGGGAACCACGTGTGGTTCGAGTTGTCGAGCTAGCGCTCAGTCCTTGTGGTGTTAGGGCTTTAGTTCTTGTAAAGTTCCCTAACTTTGGTTGTAAGGATACCGTGCTCGTAGCCAGGTTGTTGCTTAAGCAAGTTTCACTAGTTGGACCTTGGCCTGGTTAGAGGAACTTCTCATTGTTCCATGGTTGGAGTTTAGCTGGTACTGAATAGGGGCAATGGTCGTAACGCAGCGTAGTTTTTTATCGTCGCTGCTAAGAGTGTTCTTCAGATCCTTACCCTGGGTAGAAGCTAGATGTGGCTGATGCTTTGTAACAGCCCAGTTTTCTATTCTAGTTCTCGAGGTGCTTTTGGTTCAGATTCAGTGGTTCGGTTGGGCCGTTAGAGTTGTTTTGACCCTTAGGGGTATTTTGGTCTTTTTGCACCCCGGGCAGGATTTGTGGTTTTTCAGGGCTTGAGGCGCTCCCCGCCTTTGTTGAGGCTTGTTTGTTGTTGGCTGCGAGTCCCGAGATGTTTGGGCTTTTCGGTTGGTTGTTCGGTTGTGTTTTGGGCTTTGGCAAAGTTATGGTTGTTTGGGTGTTCCCTTTGGGATTCGAGCCCGGGTCCTTAGTGTTGATTTGGGAGTTGGATTTAAGTGGGATTTATTTATTGGAAAAGGTTGCTTCAGTCGGGTCTCGAAGGAGGAAGCCGGGAAATGGGATTTTTGAGGTTTTAAAAGTGGATAAGGATGGAAAAATGGAATTAAAATCCCATTTTTCCCTTTTTTCCATTTTCCCTTTTATTTCCCATTTTTCTTTTCTTTTTTTTTCCCAAAATCAATTTTCTCTCTCTCTCTCTCCCCGACCTAGCCCCTATCCCAGCCCCCTTGGCTCGCCCAAGCCCAGCCAGCCCGAGCCCAGCGTCGCCGCATCTGTCGTCCGAGTCGCGGCCCAGTCGCCACCGAGTCGCCGGCCATTAGCTTCGCCAGCCAGAGAGCCCGTCGCACCAGATCCGCCCGAGCAGACGCCCAGGTCGCGCCAGCAGCCGTCGCAGCCTCGTCGCACCGTACCAGCCGTACCCTAGCGCGCCCAGATCTGCCCGCAGCCGCCGTCGCGTCGTGTCGCCAGATCGCGTGCCTCGCCCTCGCTTTGTCTCGTCCGCGCCGTGCCGTCCCTGCCGAGCCGCGCCGCGTCGCCCGATCTGCCGAAACTCGCCGTGTCCGCGCCCGCCGCGCTTCAGCGCCCGTCGCGCCCAGCCTGCGTGCCCGGCAGCGTGTCGCGCTCGCGATGGCGCCAGCCAACCCAATGGTATCTCGCTCGTCGCCAGGCGGCTCGTTCGTGTGTCCGTCGCGCCTCGTGAGTTGCTCCCGTGCTGAGCCCTGTTTGTTTTATTATATTTGGGCCTTTTGATTGTAATTATTGTTGTTTTTGTTAGGTTCTCGCTAGCTAGCTCGGGTTCGATCGCAGCTTAGGTTTCTTGTGTTTAGAGGTCTTCCGGCCAGGTAAGGATTTCTTACCGGAGTTGTGTGGACCCTGCGATATATTATGTGATTGCTGATTGTATGCTTGTTTGTGTTTATTGACATGTTTCCTGATAAGTGCTCTATTCTCAATTCCCAGACCGCATGATTTCCTATGTTGTTTCTCATGTTAGTCCATGCTAGGTTGTTCCTTTCTGGCATGCTCGTATCTGTTCCTTGCTTCGTAGTATCATGCTAGGCTCGTTGTATTCTTATTGAGCACGTATTGGATTTTATGAAATTGTTTGCTGATTGTTAAGGCAGGTTAGAGTTGCAGGTAGATAGCATCATCCGGGCCTGATGCATAAAGTACCTTGCATCCATGGCGGGGACGTCGAGACGATTCTCCGTCCCTAGACCCCGTTAGGGTTTTAGCTAACCCGGCCGGTAGGCCCCGCAATCTTGGGTGAGGGTGGCGATCGTTAAATGCCCCAGCGGTCGGGATGATGACTTGGCATTGCCTCGTCCACGGCGGTCGGCACGTCCTCGGCGTGTTCGGCCGTAGCCCTTGATTGCCACTGTTAAGGTAAGGACGGCTTCTGGTGTAAGCCTACCACGACCGTTCCTTAGCCCCAGTGCGGTGGTTCAGTGACATAGTTTACGTGTCCGTGTCTCACACCCCTATGTCGGTGACACCGATCCAAAGATTTAGTTAGGCGTGGTGGACCGGACATGGGCGGCTTGCATCTAGACCCGGCACCCCCATAGTCTGCGCAGAGCACGCGGTGCATGTTTACGCTCATTACTGGCGCCCGACCGGAGAGCTCCTCGGGATCTTGAGCCGGTGTACCTTTCGTCGACGATGAAAGCAGTGGCCGGGACTTGTTTCTCGTATAGGGCGACTTGTGTATTGTGTGGATGTGGTGATTGATTTACGGACTAAGACCCTAAGATGGCATCCGAGGCCCAAGTGTGGGCTAAGCTATGTGCTCTATTACGTGTTTATATTCATAGCTTGCATATCTTTCTCGCTAGATGACCATGTATATCGTATTGTACCCCTGGTTGGGGATTCTTCTTGAGTAATTCGTTACTCACCCTTATTATGTGGTTTTCCACAGTAACCATGGTGCGAGACAGATGGTTTGAGGAGGAGTCAGTAATCATGGAAACCCGTTGTTCAACTCTGAGTCTTATGTTTATGTTTATGATTTAAGTGTCCTCTGAATGCATGTAGTTGGGCACGAAGCCCTAGAGTGTTTTCTGAATGTATTTCCGGATTCTAGCATTGTTGTAACTATTGCAAAGCTTGTATGTTTTAAATAAATCTCTGATCAGAGTATGTTTTGGAAATGTATTTGTCTTGGAACAGGTGCTTGGAAACAGGGACAGGTTTCAGGAATTTATGTTGATTTTTAAATGGATGTTTTCATGTTTTAGTTTTTACTTAGAATCCAAACACCATCTTGCAAATTTTCTATAGATTTGTATGCATGCATTGAGGTAATGGCCTATTTAGAACCCCATTCGGGTCGGGTCATTACAGTTGGTATCAGAGCTCAGAGTCATAGATTCTGTAGATTGACCTTTTGTTGTAGGTCGTTTTTCCATGATCATCAGCACTCCGACAGTCATCAGGTACGCCTAAGTTTACTATTTGTTGTTGAAATAGGGTTAAGAATTTACAATACTTGTCATCTAGTGTATGCCTTGTGTAGTGTTGTGGAGCGGAGACGAGCAGGTTCTGACTCGTTGTTGGTTTGGGTTTAGAGCGCCATCATGCCAACTTCCCGCAGTGTGTGATGTATGTTGTGGGTTGTTGAGGTATCGGATGCCGTGGGACGTCGTCCCCGTGGGAGGCAGAGCTTAGACTCCCGTAGGCCAATTGTGTCCCAGTTGTTGGTTTTCCCCTAGTGAGAGGGTGGAGGTGCTTTGCCTTGGAGTACCACTCCAAGAGAGGAGTTAGCTATGGCTGTGCTTATGTGGATGCTTGTGGAGCGGTCCCCGTGTGGACTAGCACAGGTAGCTCAAGTGTTGATCTTGAGCCTTAGCGCATTGTTTGATTGCCCGGTGAGTAGGCTGCGAGTTGGCGACCTTCGAGGAGATTGTTGAGGCATCTTTATGCTCTCTGTAAAGTGTTGTTGTTTGCGGCCCGATGGCGGAACCACTGTGGTTAAGGGTGCGATGAGCGATGTTCCCTTTGGATTGGATCCGTTGGTGTTTTCCTCGGATGTTTGGTAGAGTTGAGCACTCTTCCTTTGGTGAGCTCTGGAGTGGAGCTAGCTGCTGCATGTTGAGAGAGCCGGCCAGAGTTTTGTTGAGCATCATGTGGAGGTGCAAGAGTAGGCGGTGAGCCTTCGGTTTGATGAGATGCCATAGTCATGGTTGTTTGAGTTGAGCCCTCGTATTCCTAGCCAAAGTTGTTGTCACTTGAGGTAGTGACTGCTTGGCCCCATCTCGTAGTAAGATGTGGATTTGGTAGCGATAGCACTTGAGGTGCATTGGTTGGTGTGCCACTTTGGCACTAAGTCCAGTTGGGCCCGAGCTTGGCATGTGTATAGCGAGATAGTTCTATGCCGTCCGAGCTCGTACTCTCTTTAGCCTTTGGATCCGTTTATGGCGCTTACACCCGTTTAGGCGTGCGGAGGGCTAGTTCGGTGGTAGTCGAAGGACTACAAGCGAAAGTATGTTCGAGAGGAGCCGAGCCTCTTCCCGTGTTTACGGAGGTTGAGTAAGTCGTGAGTTGGCGGTTGGTAAGTGTTGGTGCGCGTGAGTCTCGCGCTAGTGTTAAGGCCAAGAGATTCCTTGTGGTTGGTAGTGCGGTCAACTACCTTCGAGGGCCTTATCTGAGGAGAGTTGAGCATCGTTGATGCGAGTTTGGTCCAGCAGAGGGACCCTGAGTTGGTATCAGAGCTCAGAGTCATAGATTCTGTAGATTGACCTTTTGTTGTAGGTCGTTTTTCCATGATCATCAAGATCTCGACACCATCAGTGCGCCTAAGTTTACTATTTGTTGTTGAAATAGGGTTAAGAATTTACAATACTTGTCATCTAGTGTATGCCTTGTGTAGTGTTGTGGAGCGGAGACGAGCAGGTTCTGACTCGTTGTTGGTTTGGGTTTAGAGCGCCATCATGCCAACTTCCCTCAGTGTGTGATGTATGTTGTGGGTTGTTGAGGTATCGGATGCCGTGGGACGTCGTCCCCGTGGGAGGCAGAGCTTAGACTCCCGTAGGCCACTTGTGTCCCAGTTGTTGGTTTTCCCCTAGTGAGAGGGTGGAGGTGCTTTGCCTTGGAGTACCACTCCAAGAGAGGAGTTAGCTATGGCTGTGCTTATGTGGATGCTTGTGGAGCGAGTCCCCGTGTGGACTAGCACTGGGTAGCTCAAGTGTTGATCTTGAGCCTTAGCAGTTGTTTGATTGCCCGGTGAGTAGGCTGCAGAGTTGGCAGCCTTCGAGGAGATTGTTGAGGCATCTTTATGCTCCTGTAAAGTGTTGTTGTTTGCAGCCAGTAAGCCGGAACCCTGTGGTTAAGGATGCAGTGAGCAGTGTTCCCTTTGGATTGGATCCGTTGGTGTTTTCCTCAGATGTTTGGTAGAGTTGAGCACTCTTCCTTTGGTGAGCTCCTGGAGTGGAGCTAGCTGCTGCATGTTGAGAGAGCCGGCCAGAGTTTTGTTGAGCATCATGTGGAGGTGCAAGAGTAGGCGGTGAGCCTTCGGTTTGATGAGATGCCATAGTCATGGTTGTTTGAGTTGAGCCCTCGTATTCCTAGCCAAAGTTGTTGTCACTTGAGGTAGTGACCTGGTTGGCCCTATCTGTAGTAAGATGTGGATTTGGTAGCAGTAGCACTTGAGGTGCATTGGTTGGTGTGCCACTTTGGCACTAAGTCTGGTTGGGCCTGAGCTTGGCATGTGTATAGCAGATAGTTCTATGCCGTCCGAGCTCAGTACTCTCTTTAGCCTTTGGATCCGTTATGCGCGATTACACCCGTTTAGGCGTGCCAGAGGGCTAGTTCAGTGGTAGTCGAAGGACTACAAGCGAAAGTATGTTCGAGAGGAGCTGGAGCCTCTTCCCAGTGTTTCTGGAGGTTGAGTAAGTTAGCAGGTTGGCGGTTGGTAAGTGTTGGTGCGCGTGAGTCTCGCGCTAGTGTTAAGGCCAAGAGATTCCTTGTGGTTGGTAGTGCGGTCAACTACCTTCGAGGGCCTTATCTGAGGAGAGTTGAGCATCGTTGATGCGAGTTTGGTCCAGCAGAGGGACCCTGAGTTGGATGCCTATGAGGCGAGATGAGTTGTTGCCTTGTGAGAGGTTTTGGATGCCTTAGGGGTAAGCACCCTTGGTAGAAGCTTGGTATAAAGTAAGTTCGGTTTGGCATTGTTATGCTTTGGTAGAGCAAGGTTGCCTCAGCTTCGTGTATCGTGTGGAGATGGAACTTTTGGTGTTCCTTGGATTGTTGGTATCTCTGCCAGGAGTTAGCGTTGCTTTTTGGAAAAGCGCTTGTTAGTCTTGGATCTCTAAAGGAAGGTTGAGAGTTGTGCACACAAGTGTGTTTTGTGTGGTTCGTTCTGTGGCGAGAGTACAGATCCATGTAGGGTTTGCTTTGGAGATCTAGTGCTCAGTTCCTAGAGAAGTTGGACTCCAGGTGGATGTTGTAAGGCTTTAGTGAGGTGGTAAGGATACCGTGCTCGTGGTATCAGGTTGTTGCTTAGGCAAGATTTGTTAAGTTGGACCTAAGCTTGGTTGGCGGATCTTCTTGTTGATTGTTGGTTGGAGTTCGATTTAGAAACCGAACAAGAGCGATATTAGCAAAGCCGCGCGATTTCGATCGTCATGGCTAAGAGAGTTGTTCGGATCCTTGCCTTGGGTAGAAGCTGTGTTGTGGCTGATGTTTGAGTAGGAGGATGACGCATTCGGTAGCGTTTCGGGTCCTCTTGTTTCCCAGAGAGTTGGAGTTGGCCAGCAGGGTTGTGATGCTGGAAAATTGGAGTTGTTTTTGCAGGCAATTGTCTGTTAGATCGTTTGCCGGCAGTGTGTGTGTCGAGGGTTGTCGGAGAACCCTAGGTTGTGGAGAGCCTCTCGAGCCCGTCCGAGCCCAGTAGTGAGTTTAGTTGGCCACCGGGGCGTGTAGTTTGTAGCCTTGGTGGAGTTGCTAGCAGTCTTGGTAGACTAGCAGGCTAGTGTTAGTTTGGAGTGAAGTCCGGATTGGTTCCGGTGTGGTGGCAAGTTGATGCTTGTGGTTGGCCAAGGTATGGTTTGGAGTTGCTAGAAATTAGTTTTGCTCGCGGGGCGAATGGTTCGTGCTCTGTTGGTTGTTTTCCTGTTTCTAGGATGTTGAGTTGCCCCGTTTGGCATTTGGAGGTTCAGTCTGAGATGGACCCCTTGTTGTTGCCCCGTGAGATTAGATGTTGTTGTTCTAGAGGAGCAAGACAGTGAGCATATGTGGAGCCTCTGTCCTTCGGTTGTCCGCTTGTAAGAGCCGTTTTCCTTACAGGAGTTGTCGTTTTTCTCCGTAGCCATGAGTCGATGGTAGAGGTGCTAGCAAGAAGGAAAAGTTTGTTGGCTGCTTGGAAACAGTTGTTTGTCCAGTTAAGCGGATTCTTGGATGGTGTTCTAGAGGCTGCAGTAAAGGTTGTTCTGCCTCTTGTGAGTGTTTGGCCAAGATTTGGTTCTTTTGTTGTTTCGAGAGCTAGTTCGGTTCTAGCCGGGAGGGCGTTGCCACGAGGTCTTGTTCCTAGTCGAGAAAGTTTTGGGAGTTGACCCCTCCCTCGGCGATTGAGTAAATCTTTATTAGTTCTGGATTGGTGATTCGATTGGTTGAGATTTCCCTTGGGTGTTACTTCCAAGAGAGAGTTGGTTCTTTGTTGCCTTGGGTTTGAGCAAGTCGTGGCGTGTGTGGAGTTCGCCACGCCCTTACGGAGATTGCTTGTCGGGAAGTCGTTTCCGTTTGGCGAGTCGACTTAGCTCACGAGTTGTGGAGTTTATCGAGTAGCGCAGCGATCACCCAACGGGGGTCCTGCTTTGTGTTGTTATCCAAAGAAGAGTTGTTTATCCCGCAGAGGCGGTGGCGGCCAAGAAGAGTTGAGTTGTTCGGCAAGTTGTTGGTTCTTTGGAGATTGAAGATTTCCTTTCCCCTAGCCTCTCGTGGTGGTTGAGTTGCTCCTTGGATGCCACCTCGAGTGTTAGCTCTGAGGTAGTCTTGCGGATTCGTGTGGCTCGGGATCCGTAAGCTTAAAGGTTGTCGTCATTCGTTTTCCTTGTGAGGTTTCGGAGTGGAGCTTAGTTTGGAAGTTGAGTTAGGCCTAAGCTTAAAGGAGAAGTCCTTTAAGTAGCCGTTGGATTTTATGAGTTGGGTGGTAGCTTGGAGGCGGCGTTGCTCGTTATAGTTGGGTTGAGATCTGCTGAGCAAGCCCTTCTCGGGCTTTGTTCCTAGTTGTTGTGCGTTCGCGATTGGCGTTAGCGAGCCGTATTTGAGTGAGTTGGCACCGAGGTGCCGTGGCTTGGTTGGTAAAGGCTGTTGGTAGCCGCTTTCCTCAAGGTGTTGTCTTTGCGGTTAATCTGCGTGATGGTTTAGTCCTTGCGGCCGAGATTTTTCCTTGGGGAATGTTGGTTGTCCCTTGCTGGCGGTGTTTTCTTTGGCCAATTGCTGGTAGTTTTGCTCCGTAAAGTTTGCGTTCGGCCAATGAGGAGTTCTGGTTTGTTGGTTTGGCCGAGTGGAGTCTGTGCTTGGCCCTTGTCTATTAAAGGTGGTCGTGGTGAAGTTTCACCGTGTGAGTATTGTTAGCCGTCTGGTGTACCAGGATGGTGCCCCTTGCCTTTGGTTCGGCGTTTTCTCCTTAAGATGGTTGCTTAAGTGTTGTGGTCGTGTTCTAGTTGGAGAAGTTTGCTTTTTGGATCGATGCTTGATTGGTGATTCGATTGTTTCTCGTTAAGGCTGTAGGTCAGGCTTGAGGTTCGCTAGTCTCTTGTGAAGTAAGAGTAGGCCGTTTAGTTTCTGGAATCTGGAAGGTTCAGTTGTTTGACCAGTTTGTTGTAGGGTTGAGTTTGTTTGTTGTCAGCTGTGAGTTTCCTTAGGAGTTTTGCCAGTGCGTGGTGTAGAGTTTCAGAGCTTGTGGCCAGTCCTCGAGTTTGCTGAGAGTAGCACCGTTTGAGAGTTGGTGCGAGTTGAGGATGTGGATTGCCGTCTATTTCCTTCGGAGTTCAGTGTTTGGCAGTCTGGATGACATTGTGGCCTTGAGTTTTGTGAACCCAAGAGGGTTTGGTTTTCGAAGAAGGTTGGTGTTGTTGGCCGAGAAGTTCAGTTGGTCTGGGTTTCTGTGGAGTTTTCTGAGGCTGTTTCGTCTTAGGACTTTCGAGGACGAAAGTCTTAAAAGGAGGGAGTATTGTAACAGCCCGCTATTCCAGCTTCTCGAGGTGCTTTCGGTTCCTGGTTCGGTGGTTCGGTTGGGCCGTTAGAGCTCTTTTGACCCTTAGGGGTATTTTGGTCTTTTTGCACCCCGGGCAGGATTTGTGGTTTTTCAGGGCTTCGAGGCAGCTCCTGCCTTTGTTGAGGCTTGTTTGTTGTTGGCTGCGAGTCCCGAGATGTTTGGGCTTTTCGGTTGGTTGTTCGGTTGTGTTTTGGGCTTTGGCAAAGTTATGGTTGTTTGGGTGTTCCCTTTGGGATTCGAGCCCGGGTCCTTAGTGTTGATTTGGGAGTTGGATTTAAGTGAGATTTATTTATTGGAAAAGGTTGCTTCAGTCGGGTCTCGAAGGACGAAGTCGGGAAATGGGATTTTTGTGGTTTTAAAAGTGGATAAGGATGGAAAAATGGAATTAAAATCCCATTTTTCCCTTTTTCCCATTTTCCCTTTTATTTCCCATTTTTCTTTTCTTTTTTTTTTCCCAAAATCAATTTTCTCTCTCTCTCTCTCTCTCTCTCCCCGACCTAGCCCCTAGCCCAGCCCCCTTGGCTCGCCCAAGCCCAGCCAGCCCGAGCCCAGCGTCGCCACGATCTTGGTCGCGCCGCCAGCCGAGCCGCGTGCGCCGCCACTCGCCAGCCAGCAGAGCTGCCCGTCGCACCAGATCCGCCCGAGCAGACGCCCAGGTCGCGCCAGCAGCCGTCGCAGCCTCGTCGCACCGTACCAGCCGTACCCTCGCGCGCCCAGATCTGCCCGCAGCCGCCGTCGCGTCGTGTCGCCAGATCGCGCGCCTCGCCCTCGCTCTGTCTCGTCCGCAAGTGTGCGTCCCCTACCGAAAGCCGCGCCCGCCGCCCGATCCGAAGCTCGCGGCGTCCGCGCCAAGCGCTTTCAGCCTTCGTGTGCCCAATGCCGTGTGCCCAGCCAGCGTGTCACGCGCCTTGATCTCGCCAGCACCAGCCCAGATTGTCTCGCCGTCTGGCCGGCTCGTTCGTGTGTCCGTCGCGCCTCGTGAGTTGCTCCCGAGCTGAGCCCTGTTTGTTTTATTATATTTGGGCCTTTTGATTGTAATTATTGTTGTTTTTGTTAGGTTCTCGCTAGCTAGCTCGGGTTCGATCGCAGCTTAGGTTTCTTATGTTTAGAGGTCTTCCGGCCAGGTAAGGATTTATTATCGGAGTTGTGTGGACCCTGCGATATATTATGTGATTGCTGATTGTATGCTTGTTTGTGTTTATTGACATGTTTCCTGATAAGTGCTCTATTCTGAATTCCCGACTGGCATGATTTCATATGTTGTTTCTCATGTTAGTCCATGCTAGGTTGTTCCTTTCTGGCATGCTCGTATCTGTTCCTTGCTTCGTAGTATCATGCTAGGCTCGTTGTATTCTTATTGAGCACGTATTGGATTTTATGAAATTGTTTGCTGATTGTTAAGGCAGGTTAGAGTTGCGGTAGATAGCATCATCCGGGCCTGATGCATAAAGTACCTTGCATCCATGGCGGGGGCGTCGAGGCGAGTTCTCATCCCTAGACCCGTTAGGGTTTAGCTAACCCGACCGTAGGCCCCGCAATCTTGGGTGAGGGTGGCGGTCGTTAAATGCCCCAACGGTCGGGATGATGACTTGGCATTGCCTCGTCCACGGCGATCGGCACGCCCCTCGGCGTGTTCGGCCGTAGCCCTTGATTGCCACTGTTAAGGTAAGGACGGCTTCTGGTGTAAGCCTACCACGACCCGTTCCTTAGCCCCAGTGTGCGGTGGTTCAGCCGACATAGTTTACGTGTCCGTGTCTCACACCCTATGTCGGTGACACCGATCCAAAGATTTAGTTAGGCGTGGTGGATGGACATGGGCGGCTTGCATCTAGACCCGGCACCCCATAGTTCTGCGATAGCAGCGCGGTGCATGTTTACGCTCATTACTGGCGCCCGACCGGAGAGCTCCTCGGGATCTTGAGCCGATGTACCTTTCTGTCGACGATGAAGAGATGGCCGAGGCCGAGACTTGTTTCTCGTATAGGGCGACTTGTGTATTGTGTGGATGTGGTGATTGATTTCCGGACTAAGACCCTAAGATGGCATCCGAGGCCCAAGTGTGGGCTAAGCTATGTGCTCTATTCTGTGTTTATATTCATAGCTTGCATATCTTTCTGCTAGATGACCATGTATATCGTGATTGTACCCCTGTTGGGGATTCTTCTTGAGTAATTCGTTACTCACCCTTATTATGTGGTTTTCCACAGGTAACCATGGTGCGAGACAGGATGGCTGGAGGAGGAGCTGTGATCATTGAAACCCGTTGTTCAACTCTGAGTCTTATGTTTATGTTTATGATTTAAGTGTCCTCTGAATGCATGTAGTTGGGCACGAAGCGCTAGAGTGTTTTCTGAATGTATTTCCGGATTCTAGCATTGTTGTAACTATTGCAAAGCTTGTATGTTTTAAATAAATCTCTGATCAGAGTATGTTTTGGAAATGTATTTGTCTTGGAACAGTGCTTGGAAACAGGGGACATGTTTGAGGAATTTATGTTGATTTTTAAATGGATGTTTTCATGTTTTAGTTTTTACTTAGAATCCAAACACCATCTTGCAAATTTTCTGTAGATTTGTATGCATGCATTGAGGTAATGGCCTATTTAGAACCCCATTCGGGTCGGGTCGTTACATGCTTTGAGTAGGAGGATGACACATTTTGTAGCGTTTCTGGTTTTCTTGGATTTTTGAGGAGTTGGAGCTGGCTAGCATAGTTGAGACGCTGGAGGTAGTCGTTGCCCGTGTAGGTAGTGGACTATTAGACCGTTTGACGACAGTGTGTGTCAGAGGGTGGTCGGAGGAACCCTAAGTTGTGGAGAGCCTCACTAGAGCTCAGTCAGACCTAGGCAGTGTTCCTCGGTTCAGATGTTGGATGCTTGTAGTCGATGACCAGCTAGAGTGGATTTTCGTAACCTCCGCGTTGGTTCTCGGAGTTGTTAGTAAGGTGGTGCTTGGTGTTAACCAAGGTGTGGTTTCCATGTTGTCTCTAGAGCTAGCTTGGTTGGTGCAAGCGGGCATTGCTTGAGGGCTTGTTCATGTTCTAAAAGTTTCGGGAGTTGCCCCCTCCTTTGACGTTTGGGAGAGTACTGCTAGTTCTGAGCTGGTGGATCAGTCTTTTGTGAAAACCCTCTATTGTTGCTTCCGAGATAGTTGGTTGTTGTTGCCTTTGTTGAGCAAGACAGCGAGCGTGTGTGAAGTTCACTGTCCTTCGGTAGTCCGCTTGCTAGGGAATCGTTTCCATTTAGAAGAAGTCAGCTTAGCTCCTGAGTTGTGGAGTTGGTCAGAGTGGCGTAGTGGTCAGCCCAACTAGAGGGTCCCTGCATTGTGTTGTTAACAAGCGGCAAATTGTTTGACCACGCAAGGGGAGTAGTCAGTTCAGTTCAAGAGTTTTAGTTGTTGCTGGAAAGTTGTTGGATCTTTGGAGTTTGAGAAACACCTAATTTCTATGATGGTTGAGTTGCACCGTGGATGCCAACCTCGAGTCTTAACTTTTGAGGTAGCCTTGTTGGTTCGTATTCCTTGCGATGTTCTGGGTATGGTGGTTCTAGTTGAGAGATGAGTTAGGCCTAAGCTAAAGGAGGAAGTCCTTGAGTAGCCAGTTGGACTTGAGAGTTGGGTGACACTTTGGAGTTGAGCTCCACCCCTGTAAGCTTGGGTTGAGTTTCTGCTGAGCAAGCTCTTCTCGGGCTTTGTTCCTAGTTGTTGTGCATTCGCAGTTGGCGTTATAGCTAAGCAATGTTGAGTGGGTTGGCACAGAGGTGTTGTGGCATTGGTTGGTTAGACCTTTGAGCTGTTATCCTTAAGCTGTTATGTTTGCAAGTAGCCACGTGGTGTTATTTTCCTTGTTGCTCGAGATTTTGGCGAGAGGAATGTTGGTTGCTCTCTTGTCTGGCGAGGTTTCTCTGTAACGGCCCGGAAATTTCATCCCGGTCTTCACGGGTCGCCCAGGGGCATTTTGGTAATTTTGGTCGGGCCGACAGGGCCGGTTATGTATTTGTTAATTGCCGGAAAAATTATGAGTCGATTTGAATGGGATCGGGAAGTTTGGTGAAGGCATTTGGGCTTGGTAAAAGGTAAAAATAAATAGGAAATTAAATAGCGCGTCGAGTGAGATTCGAGCCAGGGTCGCGTGGGAAGCTAGGCAAGCGTCGCTGCCAATCAAGCCATTGAGCGCTCTTGTGATTCTAAACGCGCCATCTTGTATATATCCGTGTTTTCGTGCGCTCGGTTTAAAACAGAGCCGGCCGAAGCTTCTTCTTCATTTTCTCCTTCTTCTCTTCGCGATTTCCTTCTTCGACCGACAGCGATTCCCTGCGATTTTCTTCCTTCTCCAGCTCTGATTCGAACGAGTTCGTCTTCCCCAGTTCGAAGGTCGATCCATGTTCGGGCAGCAGGTAAGCCTTTCTTCTTTTTCTTCTTCTCTTCTTCGATCCGAGCCCCCTGCTTTCGGTCTTCGTTTTCCCGGCCGTGTTGAAGTGAATTTCTGGATGGGTTTTATGCAGCTTGCGTAGGAGAGTTCGACCAACAACAATCGGCCGTCGAATCTTCGCCAATCGCTCGATTTCGGTTCTTCACCATCGCCCTTGTTCGCGAGCAGAAACAGAGCTCTTGTTCGCCGAGCTCGCGGCGCGCGGCGGCCCAAACGCACCGAGCCACGCCGCTCATCATCCCGCGCGCGCTGCGCTGCGCCGCCTCGCCCCGATCGCATCGCGTCGCCCAAGGCCCTGCTCTGCGAAGTCGTGCCGCTGGGTCGCTAGCAAGACGCAGCCTGGCCAGCGCCCACGCGCCCATTCCGTGCCTCCCAGCTGCGCCCGGCTAGCCCCGTTGCTGCCCACGTTCGCGGCAATC
Source organism: Sicyos edulis (assembly GCA_036507275.1). Taxonomy (NCBI): domain Eukaryota; kingdom Viridiplantae; phylum Streptophyta; class Magnoliopsida; order Cucurbitales; family Cucurbitaceae; genus Sicyos; species Sicyos edulis. The sequence continues at coordinate 10,267,769 of CM071859.1, forward strand.
GGCTCGCTCGTCGCGCGCGTTAAATCGCGCCTCGTGAGTTGCTCCCGAGCTGAGCCTTGTTTATTTTACTATATTTAGGCCTATTGTGTGATTTTTGTTGTGATTGATAGGTTCTCGGTAGCTAGTTCGGGTTGTTCGCAATTTAGGATTTCGTGTCAAATCGTCCCCGACCAAGGTAAGGATTTGTTACCGGAGTTGTGTGGACCCTGCGATATTATATGTGATTGCTGATTGATTTCTTGTTTGTGTTTATTGACATGTGTAGCTAGGTATTCTATTCTGAATTCCCGATTAGCATGATCTTCCTGATTAATTCTCATGTTAATCCATGCTAGGTTGTTCCTTTCTGGCATGCTCGTATCTGTTCCTTGTTTCGTAGTATCATGCTAGGCTCGTTGTATTCTTGTTGAGCACGTATTGGATATTATGGAATTGTTTGCTGATTGCTAGGGCAGGTTAGAGTTGCAGGTAGATAGCATCATCCGGGCCTGATGCATAAAGTACCTTGCATCCATGGCAGGGACATCGAGACGATGCTTCGGCCCCTGGACCCCGTGAGGGATTAGCTAACCTGCGGTAGGCCCCGCAATCTTGGGAGAGGGTGGCATCGTTAAATGCCCCAACGGTCGGGATGATGACTTGGCATTGCCTCGCCCGGCGCATCGGCACGCCCTCGGCGTGTTCGGCGTAGCCCCGATTGCCACTGTTAAGGCAAGGACGGCTTCGGTGTAAGCCTACCACGACTCCTTGGCCCCTGTGTGCGGTGGTTCAGCCGACATAGTTTACGTGTCCGTGTCTCACACCCCTATGTTAGTGACACCAAACCAAAGATTTAGTTAGGCGTGGTGGATCGGACATGGGCAAACTTTGCCTTCGACCCCGCACCCCCCCATAGTCTGCAGTAGCACGCGGTGCATGCTTACGCTCATTACCGCGCCGACTGGAGAGCTCCTCGGGATTGTGAGCCAGTGTACCTTTCGTCGATAGTAGACAGGCTGAGGCCGGGACTTGTTTCTCGTATAGGGCGACTTATGTATTGGACTTGTGTGGTGATATTATTCCGGACTAAGACCCTAAATTGGCATCCGAGGCCCAAGTGTGGGCTAAGCTATGTGCTCTATTCTGTGTTTATACTCATAGCTTGCATACATTCATCGAGATGACCATGTATATCGTATTGTACCCCGGTTGGGGATTCTTACAGAGTAATTCGTTACTCACCCTTATTATTGTGGTTTTTCCACAGGTAACCGAATTGCGAGACAGGATGGCTGTAGGAGGAGCTGTGATCATGGGGCTCAGTCATCAAACTCTGATTTTGTGTTATGACTCTTTATGTTTTACTTTCCCCTGAATGCATGTAGCTGGGCACGGAGCCCTAGGATGTTTTCTGAATATTTTATGGATTCCAGCATTATTGTATCTAGAAATGTTTTGAATGATTTTAAGAAATCTCTGATCGGAGTATACTTTGGAAATGTATTTATCTTGGAATAGGTGCTTGGAAACAGGGACAGGTTCCAGGGAAATTGTCTAGCTTTTAAAGGGGTTATTTTGAATGTTTTGTTTTAATTGGAATCTGAAATCATGTCTGTTTAATGTCCTTTACTTTGAATGCATGCATTGGGGTAAGGGCCCATTTAGTGCCCCATTCGGGTCGGTCCCTTACATTCTCTTAGGCCAGTTGCTGGTAGGGTTTGCGTTGGGATGATCGCGGTCAGCCGTTGAAGGGCCCAGTTTGTTGGTTTGGCTAAGTAGAGCATGTGCCTTGGCTTTGTTGTTTAAGTGTGGCGTGGCTGAAGTTTCAGCTAGTGTGAGTGGTTTTAGCGTTCTAGTGAACCAAAAGTGTGCCCTTAACCTTGGTACGATGATTTCTCTTTAAGATGGTGGCTTAGTTGTTTTGGACCCATACCATTTGGTGAAGTTTTCCTTTAGGGTCAGTCTCCAGTCGGTGGTTCAAATGGTTCTGTTGAGGTTTACATGCAAGTATTAGAGTTCGCTGGTCTCTTGTGAAGCGAGTGGAGGCCGACTGGTTCTTGAGACCCGAGAGTTTTAGTTGATGGTCAACGTGGCGTAGGGTTGAGGCTGTTGGTTAACAACTGTGGGTATTCAGAGAAGTTAAGTTGGTGCCCGACGCAATGTTTTAGAGCTTTTTGATCAGTCAGCATACTTTTCGAAAGTAGCACCGTGGTGAGGCGTTCTGAGTTTGGTGTGCGGGGTTAGGTTGGCCCCAAGGCTGTAGGACAGTTGGAGAGTTGGAGCGAGACGGAGTAGTGGCTGACCGGTTAGCACTGTCACGTCTTTGTCTTCGGAGCTTAGTGTATATCTAGTTTTGGTTGGGATGGTTTGTGGCAGACTCGTTGGCTTTGTGGCTTTGAGCCTTTGGGAACCCAAGAGAGTTTTGAGATTTCGAGGGAGGACTGATGTTGTTTAAACCGAGAGTTCGGTTGGTTAAGGATCAGTGGAGTTTCCCTAGAGTTGTTTTAGTCTTAGGACTTTCGGGGACGAAAGTCTTAAAAGGAGGGAGTATTGTAACGGCCCAGATTTCTGTTTCGGTTCCCTAGGTATGTTCGGTTATTAATTCGGTTGTTCAGTTGTGCCGTTAAGACAGTTTTAGCCCTTAGGGGCATTCTGGTCATTTTGCCCTCAAGGCCGGTTTGGTGATTAACCGAGTTGGAGTTTTGTTATTGTTTAAATTAAGAATTAATTAGTGTTGCTGCTAGGATTCGAACCTGTGACCAGCAAGACTTTGAAAGCTTGTTTTAAGAAGGAGATATAGGAAGTTAAAAGTGCGTCTATTGGGATTCGAACCAGGGACCAGCTAAGCTTGGAGGCTTGTTTGAGAAAAGGAAAGTTAAAAAGATGTTTGAGCCAAGGCTCGAACCCGATTTGGTCTAGTAGTAGCTATTGGCAAAGAAAGCTAGTTCCAATTGAGCCAATGTTAGAAGGTATGTTCTTGTCTCGGTTATTAATGCACTTGTCCCTTGATGGTTTGGAGGCTTGTTATAAAATGATTAAACTAGAGGAAAATGCGTTGGAGCTGGGACTCGAAGGGGAGATGGCCAAGAGTTGGAATCGACAAAACAATGGGACACGTGGCGCAAGGGGGAAACATTTTGCGATTAGGAAAAGCCTTCTGTAGTTTTTTTATCCAGAAGGTTACGATTTCTCCCAGAGGCTTTGATGTGTGCGTTCTCATCTTCTCCCTTGACGATTTCTTGCTTCTCCGTTGTCGATCATTCAAGCTCCTGGGTAAGGCACGATTTCCTTGTTCCTTTTTCCTCCTTTAATCATTCTCTTATTTTTTCGCAACAAAGCCCTAATCGATTTTCCTTTTGGCCGAGAACAACCCCTTCACCAATCTCATTCGCAAGTCTCTATAGCCGATCGCATCACCGTTTGCAGCCGCTAACGCAGCCATACGCACACGGAAGCCTCGCCGCAACTTGTCGCTCAAGCACGGATCGCCCTTCGCAGCCGCGAACAGCCTCGTTCGTACAGCAGCGAGCTGTGTCGCCATCTCCGCATCGCAGTCACGAACGCCTTCGCCGCTGTCGAAGCCTCTCGCTCGTTGCCGCTCGCGTTCGTGTTCGCCCTTGCGAAGCCTCGCTGCTTCATCCTTGCTTTGCAGCCTAGGTGAGTCCCTATTAGCCTTACCAAGAGTGCTTGTGGGCCGAGTGGTTGCCCCGAGCACCTGTTTGGGATCTGGTAAACTCTGTCTTTAGCTCAGTTTAGCTATTTAGTCCTGTTTAGCTAGTTCGGTTGGTAATAGCATGTTTGGTTTATGTGATAGGTTGATAGTAGCTATGTTTGGTGTTCTGCAACTCAAGGAGCAATTTATTTGTGTTTCGTTCTGCTTGTTTCCAGGTAAGGATTTCTTACCGGGGTTGTGTGGACCCTGCAATTACTTTAATAGCACATTGATATCTGGTGATTGTTTATGAGCATTCTCGTGGATAGGATCTTGTTTCTGACTTGTTGGCATGTCTGTTGTCTTATTCATGTTAGCTCCATGCTAGGGATTTTCTTACTCTGGCATATCCATGTTTCCTGTTCATTTTCTATAGAGCCATGCTAGGATTGTGTTGCTATTGAATATTGCCTGGTCGATCTGTTAGCTTGTGTTACTATATTTAGGAGACTGTTAAGAGTTACTAGTTTAGGTCTCGCGTGGGTAAGACCCTGATAGGCACCAATGTGTTGCCAGTGTATGTAAGTCCCCGATGGGCATCACACTGTTGCAGTATGTGTAAGTCCCCGATGGGCATCATAGTGCAGCTAGGGAGTGTAAGACCCTGTAAGGCAGCTTGTGAACCTAGTAGGAGTAAGTCCCCGATGGGCATCCTTGTGCTTAAGTAGTTATAAGTCCCCAATGGGCTTCCGTGTGTTGATATTAAAGATTAAGAAGCTTTTAAATTTCATATTTTAGACACGAATAGGAAAAGGTGCAGAAGAGAGCGGTAAATATTTGAACTACTTGCATACATTAACTTTATAAACAATAATTTTGTGTTAGTTTAAAAGATAAGAATTAAATACATTGTAGTCGACATGTTTCAAGGTTTCAGGATAAAAAATCTTGCAAAAAATATGATTTTGTGTTAATTCAAAAGATTAGAATTTCATGCGTTCGAGTAAGTGTGTTATAACGTTTTAGATCTGGTTGGACCAAGTGAGGAGAAAGTTTGCATAGGCCCGCTTCGCCTCCTCAGCTGCCGCACCGGAGACAGGGTCTCATTTCATCACTCAGAGGCGAGAGTTCCAGACAGTCACCACATACACACAGGAGACTATAGTACAACCCCTTTTTGCATCCGATCTGAGCTTAGTACGGGGTCCGCATGGAGTGTACTCTCAGCTATACGAGTCTCGCACCTCTATTGTCCTGTTTTTGCATCAGGTGACCATTCAGACCGCTAGGGATTTCGTGGTCTTTGGGAGTTCAGGCAGTGTAGCCGGGCATAGGTAGGAGTCCGAGTCATATCCCAAGGTTCTCCATGCAAGAGACCACTTTGGTTAGGGGAATCTCGGCCCTACAAGAAACCAGTCCCACCAGAGAAATCCTTACCAGTAGAGGGGGCATTTTAGGAAAGTAGGTCTCGGGCAGCACCAGAGCTAGAGGTCTCGTCGGGGCAGTCATCAGAGTTCATCGGAGGAGGTGGCAGACTATCGCAGGTGCTCGAGAGTGCACCAAGGACCATGTCCGCCCAAGGTAAAAGTGTGTTGCTAGTGTGGTGAGGAGGGCGCTTTCCATTGTTGTAAGGGACCGACCCGAATGGGGCACTAAATGGCCCTTACCCCAATGCATGTATTCAAAGTAAAGGACATTAAACAGACAGGATTTCGGATTCCAATTAAAAACAAAACATTCAAAATAACCCCTTAAAAAAACTAGACAATTTCCCTGGAACCTGTCCTTGTTTCCAAGCACCTGTTCCAAGATAAATACATTTCCAAGGTTTACTCTGATCGAGATTTACTAAAAACCATTCAAAACTGCTTCGAGATACAAAATGCCGAATCCACAAAATATTTACAAAACATCCTAGGGCTCCGTGCCCGGCTACATGCATTCTGGGGAAACAAAACATAAAGAGTCATAATACAAAAATCAGAGTTGGAAGACTGGGCCCCATGATCACAGCTCCTCCTTCAGCCATCCTGTCTCGCATCTTGGTTACCTGTGGAAAAACCACGAAGGGGTGAGTAACGAATTACTCGGTAAGAATCCCCAACCGGGGGTACAATACGATATACATGGTCATCTCGATGAGCGTATGCAAGCTATGAATATAAACACAGAATAGAGCACATAGCTTAGCCCACACTTGGGCCTCGGATGCCAATTTATGGTCTTAGTCCGGAATAATTTCACCACACAGTCCAATACATAAGTCGCCCTATACGAGAAACAAGTCCCGGCCTCCGCTGTCATCGTCGACGAAAGGTACATCGCTCAAGATCCCGAGGAGCTCTCGGGCCGGCGTTGTAATGAGCGTAAACATGCACCGCGTGCTCTTTGCGCACCATGGGGTGCCGGGTCTAGAGGCAAGCGCCCATGTCCAATCCACCACGCCTAACTAAATCTTTGGATCGGTGTCACCGACATAGGGTGTGAGACTGGACACGTAAACTATGTCAGCCTGAACCACCGCACCTGGGGCCAAGGAACGGTCGTGGTAGGCTTACCCCAGGAAGCCGTCCTTGCCTTAACAGCTGGCAATCAGGGGCTACTACCAAACATGCTGAGGACATGCCGGCTGCCGGGGACGAGGCAATGCCAAGTCATCATCCCGACCGTTGGGGCATTTAATATCGCCACCCTCACCCAAGATTGCAGGGCCTACCGGTAGGGTTAGCTAATCCCTCACGGTGTCCAGGGATGGAGCACTGTCTCGACGTCCCTGCCATGGATGCAAGGTACTTTATGCATCAGGCCCGGATGAAGCTATCTACCTGCAACTCTAACCTGCCCTAGCAAACAACAAACAATTCCATAAAATCCAATACGTGCTCAATAAGAATTCAACGAGCCTAGCATGATACTACGAAGCAAGGAACAGATACGAGCATGCTAGAAAGGAACAACCTAGCATGGATTAACATGAGAATTAATCAGGAACAACATGCTAATCGGGAATTCAGACTTGTGTACCTAGCAATACATGTCAATAAACACAAACAAGTAATCAATCAGCAATCACATATAATATCGCAGGGTCCACACAACTCCGGTAACAAATCCTTACCTTGGTCGGGGACGATTTGACACCAAATCCTAAGTGGCGAACGAAACCGAACTAGCTATCGCGAACCTATCAATCACAACAAAAATCACACAATAGGCCTAAATATAATAAAATAAACAAGGCTCAGCTCGGGAGCAATTCACGAGGCGCGACGAAAGCACGAACGGGGCAACAACGGGGCTGGTTGGGCGCGCTGGGGCGCAGGAATGGGCGTGTGGGCGCGCGGACGGGCGCGCGGCGACACAGGGGCGTGCGGGCGAGCGGCGTGAGGCTCGACTGGGCGCTGGCGATGCGACTCGACACGGAGCTGGGCGAGGGCGCGCGCGCTGGCGCGAGGCGGTGCGCGGGGCGGCTCGGCGGGCTGCTGCGTGCTACAGTGGATCGACGATCTCGGCGAGTTGGCGCGATTCCGGCGACGATGGGGCTTCTTCACGGACGAATCCCTCTCGGCTAGCTGCACAGAAACTTCACACACACAAATTCACCACTCTCTCGGCCATTAATCGCCATCTCGGAAATAGGGGAAAATTGAAGAAATCGGAGGAGAAGAAGAAGAAGAAGAAGAAGAAGAAGAAGAAGGGGAAGAAAGCTTACCGGCTGGCCGAGACAAGGAGCGACTTCAAATTGGGAGAGGGAGCTTGGTCGAATTGGTGCTGGTGACGGAGATTTCGCGAGGGAACCCAGTCGGCCGAAGAAAATCGCGAAGAAGAAATAGAAATGGGGAAGGAAGAAGGCTGGGCGATTTTGCCTTTAAATTAAAACTCACCTCGAACAGGCTTAACATAAAGTTGGCGCGTTTAGAATAACAAAGACGCTCAGTGGCTCGATTGGCAGCGCCCCTTTCCTAGCTTGCAGCGCGTCCTTGGCTCGAATCTCACTCGACGCGCTATTTAATTCCCTATTTATTTTTACCTTTTTCCAAGCCCAAATGCCTTCACCAAGATTCCCGATCCCATTCAAATCGGCTCATAATTTTTCCGGCAATTAACAATTACATAACCGGCCCTATATGCCCGACCAAAATTACCAAAATGCCCCTGGGCCTCCCGGGAAGACCGGGATGAAATTTCCGGCCCGTTACAATATTCCCCCCTTATAAGACTTTCGTCCTCGAAAGTCACTTAAGATTGGAACAGCTCGGGATACTGCAATCTCATCTCATCCTCCCGCTCCCAAGTGGCTTCCTCTGAACTCTGACTCCTCCACTGAACTTTTACCAACCGGATTTCACGAGTACGCAGGGTCTTTGTCTTAAAAGCAAGAATCCCCACTGGCTTCTCCTCGAAGCTCAAATCCTCATTCAGCTGCAACGGCTCAAAGTCAACAATGTGCGATGGATCCGGCACGAACTGTCTCAACACCGAAACATGAAAAACACTGTGCACTGCTGACAATGACGGAGGCAAGGCTAATCGATAAGCAACCTTGCCGATCCTCTCCAGAATCTCAAACGGACCAACAAAACGGGGACTCAGCTTTCCACGCTTGCCAAACCTCAAAACACCTCGCATCGGTGCGACCTTTAGGAATACATGTCGACCAACCTCAAACTCTAAATCCGGCGCGACGACATCGGCGTAACACTTCTGCTCGCTCGAGCTATCAACATACGAGCTCTAATCTTCTCGCGACGGCACCATTGGTCAATCTGCAGCAATTCGGGACCCAAAACCTCGCTTATCACCAACCTCTTCCTGCAACACGGGAGATCGGCAACCCTTACCATACAAAGCCTCGAATGGAGCCATCTCAATCGCCGATCGATAAGCGTTGTTATATGCAAACTCCATCGATCTGTGCATCGGTCCCAACCGCCCGGAAATCCAACACACAAGCCCTCAACATATCTTGAGAATCTGGTTCACCCTCTCGACCGCCCATCGGTCCGAGGGTGAAAAGTCATCTTTGGCGCACTCGATGCCTAAACCCTTCGGGAGCGCTCTCGAAACGAGAGGTGAACCTCGAATCACGGTCGAATCACGATCCTCACAGGCACACGGTGATAACGAATGATCTGCTCCAAAAACAATCTGCGCCCATTTGTTCCCTCGGTATAAGTGTCTCTACCGGAATGAAGTGTGCGCTCTTAGTCAATCGGTCGACTATCACCCAAATCGTGAGAACTTCCTCGAGTCCTCGGCAACCTGAAAACAAAGTCCATGGAGATCTCTTCCCATTTCCACCGAGGCACACTCGTGGTACGCAACAAACCGGCCGGTCTCTCGCTGGTGCCTTCACTTGGCGACAAGTGAGACATCGATCGACAAACTCGCAATATCTCTTTTCATACCCATCCACCGAATGTCCGCTTAAGATCTCGATACATCTTGGTACCCCGGGGTGCCAAGCAAAAACGAGAACTGTGGGCCTCTAAGAGTAACTCTGCTCGCAATCCCGCAACATCCGAACACACAACCGGCCTCTGACATGTCGTTGCCACTCATGCGTGAATATACGAAATCAAAATCTCCGTCAGCACTAACTCTGTCACCCAATCTCTTAAGTGCGGTGTCACTCAGCTGACTATCAATAGTCCGCTGTCTAATCGATGGCTGGACTGTCAACTGAGCTACTCTGGCAGTAACCTCACCCAACCACACTGCAATCCCAGCCCGCTCGCCTCTCTCTCTCCGTAACTGGCTGGGAACTCAACAACACCGCGGTCACGACGTCTTCCTATTCAAAGCATCAGCTACAACATTTGCTTTACCCGGATGGTACAAACTCTCGCAGTCATAATCTTTCACCAACTCTAACCATCTCCTCTGCCTCATATTGAATTCCTTCTGAGTAAACAGATACTTGAGGTTCTGGTGATCGAAAAACATCTGAATCCGCTCACCATACAGATAATGCCTCCAAATACCAACGGGGCAACTCTCAACTTTCCTGGAAACAGGAAGACAACCAACAGGGCACGAACTATTCGCCCCATGAGCAAAACTGACTTCTAGCAATTCCAAACCACACCTTGGTCAACACCAAGCATCAACTTATTCCCACACCGGAACCAATCCGGACTCCACTCCAAACAAATACCAGCTTGCTAGGCTACCAAGACTGCCAACAACTCACCCGAGGCTACAAACTACACGGCTTCAACTTGCCAACTGAAACTTACTACCTGGGCCTGACTGAGCTCTAGAGAGGTTCTCCACAACCTAGGGTTCTCCGACAACCATCAACACCCACTGCTAACTAACGGACTAACAGCCAACTGCGTGAACAAACACCAACTCCTTTTTTTCCAGCAACACAACCATGCTGGCCAACTCCAACTCCTTGGAAACCAAGAGGATCCGAAACGCTACCGAATGCGTCATCCTCCTATTCAGACATCAACCACAACATAACTCCTATCCAAGGAAGGATCCGAACAACTCTCTCAGCCATGACGATCAACAAGAAGATCCGCCAACCAAGCTTAAGTCCAACTTAACAAATCTTACCTAAGCAACAACCTGATACCACGAGCATGGTATCCTTACCGCCTCACTAAAGCCTTACAACATCCATCTGGAGTCCAACTTTTCCAAGAACTGAGCACCAGATCCCCAAAGCAAACCCTACATGGATCTCAAAACTCTCGCCTAACGCAACCACACAAAAAACACTTGTGTGCACAACTCCCAACCTTCATTTAGCGATCCAAGACTAACAAATGCTTTTCCCAAAAGCCACACTAGCTCCTGGCAGAGATACAACCAATCAACGGAACACCCAAAGTTCCATCTCCACATGATGCTCGAAGCTGTGGCAACCTTGCTCTACCAAAGCATAACCAAGCCAAACTGAACTTACTTTATACCAAGCCTCTACCAAGGGTGCTTACCCATAAGGCATCCAACTCCTCTCACAAGGCATCATATTCACCTCATAGGCATCCAACTCATGGTCCCTCAGCTGGAACCCAAACTTGCTTCTACGATGCTCAACTCTCCTGAGATTTAGGCACTCGAAGGTAGTTGACCGCACTACCAACCACAAAGATCTCTTGGCCTTAACACTAGCGTGAGATGCACGCGCACTAACACTTACCAACCGTCAACCTGCTTGACTTACTCAACCTCCAGTAACACCGGGAAAAGGCTCCGGCTCCTCTCGAACATCCTTTTGCTTGAAGTCCTTCGATTACCACTAAACTAGCCCTTTTGCACGACCTACACAAGTGCAACTACCATAACGGATCCAAGGCTAACGGAGTGCGCTAAACTCCGAACGACATAGAATCATCTGCTATGCCCATGCCAAACTCAGGCCTGAACCAGATTTAGTGTCAAAGCGGCACACCAACCAATGCACCTCAAGTGCCACTACTACCAAATCCACATCTTACTACAACGGGGCCAACAAGGTCACAACCTTAAGTGACACGAACTCTGGCTCGGCATACAAGGGCTCAACTCCAACAACCATGCCTAAGGCATCTCATCAAGCTGAAGGCTCACAGCCTACTCTTGCATCTCCACATGATGCTCAACAAACTCTTGTCGGCTCTCTCAACATGCAGCAACTAGCCCTACTCTAGGGCTTACCAAAAGAAGAGTGTTCAATTCTACCAAACAACTGAGGAAACCACCAACGGATCCAGTCCGTAGGGAACACTGCTTGCTGCACCCTTAACTATAGGGTTCCGGCTTACTGGCTACAACAACCACACTTCACAGAAGCACAAAGATGCCTCATCAACCTCCTCGAAGGCTACCAACTTTGCAACCACTCTCTGGGCAACCAAATAATCTATCAAGGCTCAAGATCAACACTTGAGCTACCCAGGCTAGTCCACACGGGGACCTGCTCCACCAACATCCACTTCAGCACAACCACAGCTAATTCCTCTCTTGGAGTGGCATTCCAAGGCAAAGCACCTCCACCCTCTCACTAGGGGAAAACCATCAATCGGGCCACAGCTTGGCCTATGGGAGTCAATCTCTACCTCCTCTCGAACGATGTCCCAAGGCATCCGAATCTACCTGGATACCACAACAAGCCACAACATACATCACACACTGCGGGAAGTTGGCATGATGGCGCTCTAAACCCAAACCAATAACGAGTCAGAACCCGCTCGTCTCCGCTCCACAACACTACACAAGGCATACACTAGATGATAGGTATTGTAAATTCTTAACCCTTTTTCTACAACAAATAGCAAACTTAGGCGTACCTGATGACTGTCGGAGTGCTAGTGATCATGGGAAAAATGACCTACAACAAAAGGTCAAACTACAGAATTTATGACTCTGAGCTCTGATACCAACTGTAAGGGACCGACCCGAATGGGGCACTAAATGGGCCCTTACCCCAATGCATGCATTCAAAGTAAAGGACATTAAACAGACATGATTTCGGATTCCAATTAAAAACAAAACATTCAAAATAACCCCTTAAAAAAACTAGACAATTTCCCTGGAACCTGTCCTTGTTTCCAAGCACCTGTTCCAAGATAAATACATTTCCAAGGTTTACTCTGATCAGAGATTTACTAAAAACCATTCAAAACCTGTTCAGATACAAAATGCTGGAATCCTCAAAATATTTACAAAACATCCTAGGGCTCCGTGCCCGGCTACATGCATTCAGGGGAAACAAAACATAAAGAGTCATAATACAAAAATCGAGTTGGAAAGATCGGGCCCCATGATCACAGCTCCTCCTTGACCATCCTGTCTCGCAACTTGGTTACCCGTGTGGAAAAACCACGATGGGGTGAGTAACGAATTACTCAAGAAGAATCCCCAACCGGGTACAATACGATATACATGGTCATATCGATGAGCGTATGCAAGCTATGAATATAAACACGTAATAGAGCACATAGCTTAGCCCACACTTGGGCCTCGGATGCCAATTTAAGGTCTTAGTCCAAAATAATATCACCACACGGTCCAATACATAAGTCGCCTATACGAGAAACAAGTCCCGGCCTCACCGCATCTCTCTCGTCGACGAAAAGGTACACTCGCTCAAGATCCCGAGGAGCTCTCCGGTGGCGCGCTGTAATGAGCGTAAACATGCACCGCGTGCTACTGCAGACCATGGGGGGTGTCGGGTCTAGAGGCAAGCTGCCCATGTCCAGTCAACCACGCCTAACTAAATCTTTGGATCGGTGTCACTAACAAAGGGGTGGGAGACTCGACACGTGAACTATGTCAGCCTGAACCACCGCACCTGGGGCCAAGGAACGGTCGTGGTAGGCTTACACCGAGAAGCCGCCCTTGCCTTAACAGTGGCAATCGGGGGCTCTTGCCAAACATGCCGAGGACATGCCACCGCCAGGGACGAGGCAATGCCAAAACATCATCCCGACCGTTGGGGCATTTAACAGTCTGCCACCCTCACCCAAGATTGCAGGGCCTACCGGTAGGGTTAGCTAATCCCTCACGGGGTCTAGGGACGGAGCACTGTCTCGACGTCCCTGCCATGGATGCAAGGTACTTTATGCATCAGGCCCGGATGATGCTATCTACCTGCAACTCTAACCTCCCCAAGCAAATAGCAAACAATTCCATAAAATCCAATACGTGCTCAATAAGAATACAATGAGCCTAGCATGATACTACGAAGCAAGGAACAGATACGAGCATGCTAGAAAGGAACAACCTAGCATGGATTAACATGAGAATTAATGAGGAACAACATGCTAATCGGGAATTCAGACTTGAGTACCTAGCTATACATGTCAATAAACACAAACAAGCAATCAATCAGCAATCACATATAATATCGCAGGGTCCATACAACTCCGGTAAGAAATCCTTACCTTGGTCGGGGACGATTTGACTCGAAATCCTAAGTGGCGAACGAAACCGAACTAGCTATCGCGAACCTATCAATCACAACAAAAATCACACAATAGGCCTAAATATAATAAAATAAACAAGGCTCAGCTCGGGAGCCACTCACGAGGCGCGATTTAACGCATTTAACGGGGCGACAGAACGGGGTGGCTGGCGCGCCACCAAGGCGTGCGACAGAACAGCGCCACAACACGTGCGGCGTGCGCGGCGGCGCGCGAGGCTCAGCCTGGCGCCGGCGATGTGGACGCAACACGGAGCTGGCGAGGGCGCGCGCGCGCCTGGCGCGCGGCGCGCGCGCGCTCTGCCGCTGCGCTGCGATGACAGAGATCGACGATCTCGGCGAGTTGGCGCGATCCCGGCGGCGATGGGGCTTCTTCACGGACGAATCCTCTCGGCTAGCCGCACGAAACTTCACACACACAAATTCGCCACTCTCTCGGCCATTAATCGCCATCTCGGAAATAGGGGAAAATTGAAGAAATCGGAGGAGAAGAAGAAGAAGAAGAAGAAGGGGAAGAAAGCTTACCGGCTGGCCGAGACAAGGAGCGACTTCAAATTGGGAGAGGAGCTTGGTCGAATTGGTGCTGGTGAGGAGATTTCATGAGGAACCCAGTCGTCAAAGAAAATCGCGAAGAAGAAATAGAAATGGGGAAGGAAGAAGGCTGGGCGATTTTGCCTTTAAATTAAAACACACCTCGAACAGGCTTAACATAAAGTTGGCGCGTTTAGAATAACAAAGACGCTCAGTGGCTCGATTGGCAGCGCCCCTTGCCTAGCTTGCAGCGCGTCCTTGGCTCGAATCTCACTCGACGCGCTATTTAATTCCCTATTTATTTTTACCTTTTTCCAAGCCCAAATGCCTTCACCAAAATTTCCGATCCCTTTCAAATCGACTCATAATTTTTCCGGCAATTAACAATTACATAACCGGCCCTGTCGGCCCGACCAAAATTACCAAAATGCCCCTGGGCCTCCCGGGAAGACCGGGATGAAATTTCCGGGCCGTTACAATTGCGCTGTCAATTGTCTTTTTCCATCGAGGAGTTGGTTGTCGTGTTCACAAGTTCCTTACTCTTTTCATGCCGTGAATTCGTCTTTTGTTCGACTCTACATTTTTTACCTTGTTATGTGTGCTCTTGATCTCTGATCCATGTTAATTAATGTGTTTGTGATTGTGTCTTTTTGTTGCATGCATATATATATTTGTTGTTGATCCATTAACCATGTCATTTGATCAGTCTCTTCATTGAATGGTCTCGTTTCCTTATGATTGGTAAATAGTTGTAATGTTTTATTTGTTTCTTCGAAATCGTATTACTCGAATTGTTGCATGGGATTACTATGCCTTTTCATTTCATAACAACCTTATCACTCCGTATTGTTGTTCACCATGATCGTATGATCCTGTTCATTATGCATGTTCCTATCACTATGTCTTGTTTGTACATCACAATCATATGATCATGTTCATTCTGCATGATTGTATCACTCGGTCTTGTTTGTTTATCATAATCATATGATCATGTTCATTATGCATGATTGTATCACTTTGTCTTGTTTGTTTATCATAATCTTGTGACCATGTTCATTCTACATGATCGTGTCACTCCGACTGGTATGTTCATTATGGTTATGTTGTGGTATTTTCCCTCATCATGGCTTTAATGCTCTACTGTGTCTTCATGATGGTATTGCTCCTTTAGCTCGTTATGACCATACCACTCTATTGCTTCATAAGGTTTTACTGCTCTGTCTATTCATCGTGATTGTAGTGTGGTATTTCTTTCCATAATGATTCCATCTTTTGAGTTTTATCATGTTTGTGTTGATGTATTCATTCTTGTCCTGTTAGTATTCGCTCCATATGCTCATCTTGGTTGTGTTGCTCTATTTGGTCTTCATGATCGCATACTTGGCATGTTCACCATGTTCTTATCAACGTAGTCATTCTTATCATGATCGTACTACTTTATGTGTTCTACCATGATTGTGCATTCTGTTAGTTCTCATGGCCTCATGATGCCTTCTGTTTAGCATGGTCAAATTACTACAACCGCATTTCACCATGACGATACAGTTTTTCCTGTTCTTTATGTTTGCATTGTTTGCATTCGCCCTCATCTTGATTGCATTGTTATAATTTTTGCATCATGATTTTATGCCTCTAATTGTTCATCATGGGTGTCTAGGGCTCTCGTATTGTATTAGGATTGTGTTGTCTTGCCTATTCCTTATGATTGTACTGCTCTATTAGTTACTGTGATTGCATTCCACTCTTGGTTCCATATAGTTGTTTTGTTGCTCGTTGTTTTGGGAGTTGGAGTTGGTCGGATACGTTTATCAAACTAGCTACCAGGGTTTGCTCGGTTAGTTTTACCTTGTTCGAGTTTCGCGCCATGTGTGGCATGGAGTGGTTTGTTGATAACCACTCAGTCGATGACTGCCTTTCGAAGAGGGTCAATCTCATTCCTTCTTCTTTACCGAGCTTCGAGTTTAGAGAGTTAGAGGACTGCCCTCGTTGTGTTGCGATCAAGTTAGTTTGTTTTGTTGCCCCAAGGTGTGGAGCCTTGCTCGTCAGGTTGCTTTGTGATGTTTGACCAAGGTGGAGTTTGAGAGTGGTGCTCGCAAGGTGGAGTTTGTTGTTGCGCATTCTAAATAAAGTTTCTAAGTGGTAAGTTTGTTTTGGGGAATGCGCGGGAGGTCTCGGGAGCTTGAGAAAGTTTTGTTCCCTCTTCGGTGTGGTGGACCCAGCAGGGTCAAGTTTTTGTTCGTGTCTGGTGTCGCAGCTAAGTGCGAGTTGGCTCTATTATTCAAGTTCTTCGTGAGTGTCAGAGCACCAAGACCTAGGTTCTCTAAAGTTCCCTTTTGCACTAAAACCCTATTTACCCCAACTCTTAAAAGTTTTGACTTGAACCCAACCAACCAAAGTATTTAATGAAAAAAAATACAATGTTTTGAAACCAAGAATGATGACCATGATATTTAACAATTCAAACTGAATCACATGACTCTAAGGTTTCGATAATTAGAATTTAGGGTTTTAAACCATGGTGGTGTTGAAGATCCAATATGAGTTTTAAAGTAGTGCAAAGTTCTTTTGGGTTGAAATGTTTTTAAAACAACTGAAATTGTTAAGTGAAATTTTAACCCGGATGATTTCAACAGTTTGGACAAACGTTTTAACCTTCAATTAATCATGCATCACTAGTCATACAAGAGACAAGGCATGAAGGTATATGCTCTCGATGCAATCAATGTAACATACAATGGACGTGGTCATGCTACAACCACACAAATCAACTAATGCAAATAAACCGCCACATGTATTAACCACAGGTCCTCGAGAAGGGGGTAAAGGGTCCCTTACCTTGGCCAATCCACTAATAGCTCTCCATGAATCCACTAGAAGCTCCAACTAGCTAAACACAACTCTAAGCCTTGAAACGAACAAACCAGTCAAAACTAGCACCTTAGACCATCAAAATCGGATCCAGAATATCGAATTTGACAACCAGCAAAGAACCTAAAAAAATGTGTCCCGAAGACACCCGGCGGCTACACGTGCCTCACAGACTCGGCTTGAAGAGCAGAAATGGTTTGGGTCAAATCTGGTCAATAAGAAGTCAATGGGTCAAAACTCATCATTTTACCCAATCCAAACATACCTTAATTCACAACTTAAATAAATTTACTCTTCTAGCCAAACAAGCTTGACCATTAGCTAAATAACCATAACTCCATAAACAAACATCTTTAATCTATGACTTAAATGATCTCAACCTTGCAAACTGTAACGGCCCAGGTTTTCATTCCAGTCTTCCAGGTATGCCCAAGGGGTATTTTGGTAATTTGTCGGGCCGTCAGGGTCGTTTATGTTCTTTCTAGTTGCTAAAAATATTGGATGGATTTATGTAGGTTTGTGAGGCTTCGTGGAAGGGTTTGAGCAAGGTTTGATGCAAAAGTAAAAATAAAGGAAATTGTGCTGCAACTGGGGTTTGAACCCGAGTCTCCTGGAAAGCTTGTGGGGATGTGTGCCAATTGAGCCATTAGGTGCTCTTATTGCTCTGTCCGTATCATTTTATGGTTAGCCTTGGATTTTAGAGTTTTGGTGCATTTGGTTAAATGAAAAGAAAATAGGTTTTTGCATTGTCTTCTTCTCCAAAAGTCTTGTGGCTGCCCAAGCTATTCTCCCAAGCTCTCCTTGCCGATTTCTTCATCCCCTTTGCAGCTCGAGATTCCATCATCATTCCGGGTAAGTCTTCATCCTCTTCATCTTCTCGTTTGGGTGTTCTTGCTGGCCGAAGGTAAGAAGGAGAGCTTGTGTGTGTGTGTGTGTGTGTGTTTGTTGCAGGCTGTCCAGGTCTACCCAGCTGCCGAGCCAAGCGCCCATCGCCCAGCCTCTCCATCGCGCGCAGCAGCCAAGACGCCCAGATTGCCCCTGCCGTTCGCCCAGCAGCCCAGCCAGCTCCGTCGTCGGCAGCTCCTGTCGTGCCCAGATCGCCCCTGCCGTTCGCCCAACAGCCCAGCCAGCTCCGTCGTCGGCAGCTCCTGTCACGCCCAGATCGCACGTCGCAAGCCCAAAGAAATGAACCAGCCCATCGCCCGGTCGCCATCGCAGCAGTCGCCCAGTCGCTCGCGAGCGAGACGCCGAATCGCGCGCGCGCCGCGCCGTGATAGCGGCTTCGCCGCGTCCAGCTACACACGCTGCTGCGCCGTGCCGTGCCGCTCGCCTGCCGTGTCCTGCCGTCCGCGCGCGCAGCCGCGCCCAGCGCCGTGCCAGCGCCCAGTCCAGCCGCACCAGCCTGCCAGCAGCGCCTAGCTTAGTGTCGCCGTGTCGTGTGAGTGCTCCCGAGCCGAGCCTGCTGTTTTATTATTTTTAGGCTTATAGATATTGATTGTTATTGTGTTTGCTAGGTTCCGTTAGCTAGCTCGGGATTGTCCACAGCTTAGGATTGGTGTGTAGAAGCCTCCCGACCAAGGTAAGGATTTCTTACCGGGGTTGTGTGGACCCTGCGATGTTCTATGTGATTGATGTTGTATGTTTGTTTGTGATTATCAGCATGTATAGTTTAGGTGCTCTGTTCTGAATTCCTGACTGGCATGACTTCGTATGTTGTTCTTTCATGTTAGTCCATGCTAGGTTGTTCCGTTCTGGCATGCTCATATTCATTCTTGTTCTGTAGTACCATGCTAGGTCTGCTGTATTCTTTTGAGCACGTATTGGATTGTTTGCTGATTGTTAAGGCAGGTTAGAATTCAGGTAGGTAGCATCTTCCGGGCCTGATGCATAAAGTATCTTGCATCCATGGCAGGGACGTCGAGACAGTTCTCCGTCCCTGAACCCCGTTAGGGTTTAGCTAACCCGACCGGTAGGCCCTGCAATCTTGGGTGAGGGTGGCGGTATTAAATTCCCCAACGGTCGGGATGATGACTTGGCATTGCCTCATCCCCTGCATCGGCACGTCCTCGCCGTGTTTGGCCGTAGCCCTTGATTGCCACTGTTAGGGCAAGGACCGCTTCACGGTGTAAGCCTACCACGACCGGTTCCTTAGCCTCGGTGCGGTGGTTCAGTGACATAGTTCACGTGTCTCAGGTCTCACACCCCTATGTCGGTGACACCGATCCGGAGATTTAGTTAGGCATGGTGGATGGACATGGGCAGCTTGCCACTAGACCCGGCACCCCATAGTCTCTGCAGTAGCACGCGGTGCATGCTTACGCTCATTACAGCGCCGACCGGAGAGCTCCTCGGGATCTTGAGCTAGTGTACCTTTCGTATCGACAGTAGACAGGCTGAGGCCGAGACTTGTTTCTCGTATAGGACGTATGGTGTGGTGGATTTATCTCCTGGACTAAGACCTGGATTTGGCATCCGAGGTCCAAGTGTGGACTCAAGCTATGTGCTCTTTTCTGTGTTTATATTCATAGCTTGCATACACTCATCTGGATGACCATGTGCATCGTATTGTACCCCGGTTGGGGATTCTTACTGAGTAACTCGTTACTCACCCTTATTTTGTGGTTTCCACAGGTAACCAAGGAGCGAGGCAGGATGGCTGAAGGAGGAGCTATGATCATGGGCCCTGCTGTCATCTCTGACCATTTTATTAATATCATGACTCTTGACTTTTGTTATTTCCCCTGAATGCATGTAGACGGGCACGGAGCCCTAGGATGTTTTCTTATGTTTTATGGATTCCAGCATAGTTGTACTTGTGGAATGTTTAAATGGTTTAAATAAATCTCTGATCAGAGTATGCTTTTAGAAATGTATTTATCCTGAAACAGGTGCTTGGAAACAGGGACAAGTTTTAGAGTAAATTGTTTTGATTGTTGAACGTTTCTGTTTTTACTTGGGATCCGAAATTTATTTTCATAATGTCTTTTATTTTGAATACATGCATTGGGGTAAAGGCCCATTTAGAGCCCCTTTTGGGTTGGGTCTTTACAGTTGGTATGAGAGCTCAGAGTCATAGATTCTGTAGACTGACCTTTTGTTGTAGGTCGTTTTCCCATGATCATTAGCACTCCGACAGTCATCAGGTACGCTTAAGTTTACTGTTTTAGAAAAGGGGTTAAGAATTTACAATACCTTTTATCTAGTGTATGCCTTGCTCAGTGTTGTAGAGCGGGGACGAGCAGGTTCTGACTCGTTGTTGGTTTGGGTGTAGATCGCCAAAGATGCACGCTCACCCATGCCGGAAGAGGACGTCCGAGAGGAGGACGAGGTATCAGGATCGTGTCGACATCTGCGGGACATCGTCCCAAGCTGAGACTGGTGGCATTCCGCCAGTAGCTCCCCCTGTCGTGCCTAGAGTAGGCGTTGAGGCGACTGAGCGCCGTGAGACTGCTCCTGGAGCAGAGTTGGCTGATTCTATGAGGGCTTTTATGGTCGACATCTTTGAGTGACCAGAGGCGAGAGACCTGTGCCTTATTAGGCGCCATGGCACGGAAGAGTCCCGAGCCCAGATCGAGCAGCTGACCCGCATGTTCCAGCAGGGCGCAGCAACACCCTCAGCTCCTCAAGAGCAAGTAGCCCCTGAGGCGGATGTAGTAGAGGGTGCAGTGGAGCTTGGTAGATGGTTAAAGGACTTTGTGAAGTGGCAGCCGGAGAAGTTTGATGCCACTGGGGATGCGTTAGCAGCAGCCCGTTGGATTGCCCATATGGAGTACACCTTCCTGATCATGGTGTGCCTCGATATCTAGAGACCGAGGTGTGCAGCCCATGCACTAGGAGGCACAGCGAGATGGTGGTGGGAGTCCACCTTGAGTGAGAGACCAGCTGGGTCACCACCTGCTACTTGGGAGTTCTTCAAGTCGGAATTCAAGGTCAAGTACATCAGTGATGAGGCTCAAGAGAAAATGGTGGAGCTTTTCCAGAACCTGAAGCAAGGTTCTGATTCTATTGAGGAATATGAGAGAAAGTTCTCGGAGTATGGATATTTTGCTCCGCAGTTGATAGCCACCCCTGAGTTAAAGATCCGGAAGTTCATATCTGGTTTGAGACAGGGTGTTTCTCAGGATGTCAGAGCTCAGGCCCCTGACACATATGCTAGAGCTGTTCAGTTAGCCACTATCTATAATGGGAAGTATCCTGTTGAGCGGATTGTTGCCGCTCCGGTCCAGCGTCCTGTCCCAGCTGAAGTGGGGCAGAAGAGGAAGTTTGATTTCTGAGGAGGCGGCCAGCGCCGCCAAGGACAGTATCATAACCGAGACCAGCGAAGAGTTTCGGCTCGTTTCCAGCCTCGCCAGCAGGGCGGTCCCAGGAAAATTCCCGCATGTGCCACTTGTGGGAAAGTCCACGCTGGAGCTTGTCAGACTGGACCCAGATTGTGCTTTCGTTGTGGTAGAGAGGGGCACATGGCCCGTTTTTGTGATCAGCCAGCTATGGCAGCTCAGCCAGCGCAGCAGCAGGGTCGGGTGTTTGCTACGACCCGTCAGGAGGCCGAGCGTACGGATGCCGCTGTGGCAGGTACGCTTCTTGTTGTAGACCACTGCGCATTTGTCTTGTTTGATTCTGGTTCTACGCATTCATTTGTATCTGTGTTGTTTGCTGAGCATGCAAAGTTGAGACTAGAGCCTCTAGGTTTTGAGTTATCTGTTGCAACTCCTTCGGGAGTTAGTATGTTAGCTAGAGATAAGATTAAGGATGGCCGGATCGAGATATCCGGAGAGTTGCTTGTAGCCACACTCATAGTTCTGCCTATGAGTGGTTTTGATGTGATCCTTGGTATGGAGTGGTTAGCTGCTAACCACGCGTTGATTGACTGCCACCGGAAAGAAGTGGTGTTCAGGCCACCTGGTCGGCCTAGTTTTAAGTTCCGTGGAGTCCAAGGTGGAGTCTGCCCGCCAATGGTGTCAGCTGTGAAAGCTCGTCGTTTGCTAGCTCATGGAACTTGGGGTTACCTAGCCAAGTTGTCTGTGGAGAGCCGTCCCTTGCTGACTATTGATCAGGTGCCGGTCGTGTAGGAGTTCGCGGATGTGTTTCCTGAGGAGTTACCGGGGTTGCCCCCGAAGAGAGAGGTTGACTTCACTATTGAGCTCGAGCCAGGGACCCTCCCTATCTCGAAGGCTCCGTATCGCATGGCGCCAGTGATTAAAGGAACGAAGATTCGATTCTGCGGGAGATGTTAGATCGAGGGTTCATCCGTCCGAGTGTGTCCCCGTGGGAGCACACGATTCTGTTTGTGAAAAAGAAGGATGGTTCTATGCGCTTATGTATTGATTATCGCGAGCTTAATAAGGTGACAATGAAGAATAAGTACCCGCTGCCGTATCGACGATTTGTTCGATCGGCTTCAGGAGCTTCGTGTTCTCCAAGATAGATTTGAGATCCGGTTACCATCGGTTGCGGATCGGGGATGCCGACATTCCTAAGACAGACTTTCAGTCCGATATGGTCACTATGAGTTTGTGGTTATGTCGTTTGGATTGACCAATGCCCCATCGCGTTCATGGACATGATGGATAGGGTGTTCAAATCATTTTTGGACAACTTTCGTCATTGTGTTCATTGACGATATTCTGATTTATTCAAGGTCTAAGGAGGACCGTGCGCGAGCATTTGAGGCGAGTATTGGCGGCTTTGAGGAAAACCACTTTATGCGAAGTTTTCCAAATGTGATTTCTGGTTGGAGCGGTGGCCTTCCTAGGCCACGTGGTTTCGAGAGATGGTATAGCCGTGGACCCCGCGAAGATTAAGGCCGTGAGTTCGTGGGCCAAGCCGACTTCAGATTGCCGAGATTCGCGACTTTACTGGTTTGGCGGGTTACTACCGTCGGTTCGTTAAGGACTTTTCCGCCATAGCCTCGCCCCTCACTCGTCTGACGAGGAAGGGTGTCGAGTTCGTTTGGAACAATAAGTGTGATGAGAGCTTTGCCAGGCTCAAGCGTAGTTTGACTTCAAAGACCCGTGTTGGCGATCCGGAGGGGACAGGTGGTTTCAGTAGTTTACAAATGATGCTTCCAAGTTTGGGTTAGGTTGTGTGTTGATGCAAAGACGGGAAGGTCATCGCCTATGCTTCCCGTCACCAAAACCGTATGAGCGAACTACCCGACTCATGATATGGAGTTGGCGGCAGTGGTGTTTGCACCGAAGATTTGGAGGCATTACCTGTATGGTGAGCGGATTCGGATGTTTACCGATCACCAGAGCCTCAAGTATCTGCTTACTCGAAGGAGTTGAATATAAGCGAGAGGAGATGGTTAGAATTGGTAAAGGACTATGACTGCGAGATTTTGTACCATCCGGGTAAAACCAATGTAGTGGCTGATGCTTTGAGTAGGAAAACGTCGCACTTCGCGGCGTTGTTGAGTTCCCAGCCTGGATTGCAGAAAGAGTTCGAGCGGGCCGAGGTTGCCGTGTTGTTGGGTGAGGTTACCGCCAGGGTAGCTCAGTTGACAGTTCAGCCATCGATTAGACAACGGATTATTGATAGCCAGTTGAGTGACCCCGCACTTAAGAGATTTGTTGACAGAGTTAGTGCTTGACGAGAGACTTTGACTTCGTATATTCACGAGCATGCTGGTTGTCTTATAGAGGCCGATTGTGTGTTCCGGACATTGCAGGATTGCGAGCAGAGTTGCTCTCAGAAGCCCACAGTTCCCCATTTGCTTGACACCCCGGGGGTACCAAGATGTATCAAGACCTTAAGCAGACCTTCTGGTGGATGGGGATGAAGAGAGATGTGGCAGAGTTTGTCAGCCGGTGTCTCACTTGGCAACAAGTGAAAGCACCAGTGCAGAGGCCACTGGTTTTATTGCAAATGACCTTGAGTGTGCCTCGGTGGAAATGGGAAGATATCTCTATGGACTTTATTTCGGTTTGCCGAGGACTCCGGGAGGTTCTCTCGAGATCCGGGTGATAGTCGACCGGTTGACCAAGAGCGCACACTTCATTCCCGGTAGAGACACTTATACCGTGGAACAAAGGCGCGATTGTTTTTGGAACAGATCATCCGATATCATGGTGTTCCGGTGAGGATTGTGTCCGATCGTGACTCGCGGTTCACTTCTCGTTTCTAGAGAGCACTTGAGAAGGGTTTAGGCACCGAGTGCAATTTCAAAGACAGCTTTTCACCCTCGGGACGATGGTCGGTGACCGAGAGGTGAACCAGATTCTCGAGGATATGTTGAGGGCTTGTGTGTTGGACTTCTCGGGCGATTGGGACCAAATATCAGATGCTCGATGGAGTTTGCCTATAACAACGATTTATCGATCGACGATTCGATGGCTCCATTGGAGGCCTTGTATGGCAAGCGTTGTCGGTCCCCCGTGTTCTGGGGAAGAGGATGGTGATAGGCGGAGTTTTGGGTCCCGAAGCACTGCAGCTTGACTAATGGAGCGATGCAAAAGATTAGAGCTCGTATGTTGACGCTCGGAGCCGTGAGAAAAAGTTACGCCGATGTTCTGCGTCGAGATTTGGAGTTTGAGGTTAGCCAGCATGTGTTCCTAAAGGTTGCTCCAATGCATGGTGTTTTGAGGTTTGGTAGCGAGGAAGTTGAGTCCCCGTTTTGTCGGGCCGTTTGAGATTCTAGAGAGGATTGGCGAGTTGCTTATCGGTTAGCCCTACTCTCCGTCGTTGTCGGCGATGCACCACTGGTGTTTTCATGTATCGATGTTTAGGCGGTATGTACCGGACCACGTCGCATATTGTGAACTTTGAGCCTTTGCGGTGAATGAGTATTTGAGCTTCGAGGAGAAGCGGTGGGGATCCTTGCATTTGAGACAAAGACGTTGCGTGAACCGCGAGATTCGGTTGGTAAAGGTTGATGGAGGAGTCGAGTTCCGAGGAAGCCACTTGGGAGCGGGAAGACGAGATGAGATTGCATTATCTGGAGCTGCTTCGATCTTAAGGACTTTCGAGGACGAAAGTCATAAAAGGAGGGAATATTGTAACGGCCCGTGTTTTCATTCCAGCTCTTCGAGTATGCCCAAGGGTATTTTGGTAATTTGTCGGGCCGTCAGGGTCGTTTATGTTATTTATAGTTGCTAAAAATATTGGATGGATTTATGTAGGTTTGTGAGGCTTCGTGGAAGGGTTTGAGCAAGGTTTGATGCAAAAGTAAAAATAAAGGAAATTGTCTTTGCACTGGGGTTTGAACCCGGTCTCTGAAAGCTTGTGGGGATGTGTGCCAATTGAGCCATTAGGTGCTCTTGTTGCTCTGTCCGTATCATTTTATGGTTAGCCTTGGATTTTAGAGTTTTGGTGCATTTGGTTAAATGAAAAGAAAATAGGTTTTTGCATTGTCTTCTTCTCCAAAAGTCTTGTGGCTGCCCAAGCTATTCTCCCAAGCTCTCCTTGCCGATTTCTTCATCCCCTTTGTAGCTCGAGATTCCATCATCATTCCGGGTAAGCCTTCATCCTCTTCATCTTCTCGTTTGGGTGTTCTTGCTGGCCGAAGGTAAGAAGGAGAGCTTGTGTGTGTGTGTGTGTGTGTGTTTGTTGCAGGCTGTCCAGGTCTGCCCAGCTGCCGAGCCAGGCGCCCATCGCCCAGCCTCTCCATCGCGCGCAGCAGCCAAGACGCCCGGATCGCCCGCTGCTCGCCCGCCCAGAGCCCAGCCAGGCTCCGTCGTCGGCGGCTCCTATCGTGCCGGATCGCCCTGCTGCTCGCCCGCCCGGCCCGGCCCGGCTCGTCGTCGGCAGCTCCTGTCACGCCTAGATCGCACGTCGCAAGCCCAGCAGCCGAACCAGCCCATCGCCCAGATCGCCATCGCAGCAGGTCGCCCAGGTCGCTCGCGAGCCAGACGCCAGATCGCGCCGCGTGCCTTCGCCCGTGACGAGCAGCTCGCCCGCGTCCGCGCTGTACGCTCAGCGCCGTGCCGTGCCGCTCGCCTGCCGTGTCCTGCCGTCCGTGCGCGCAGCCGCGCAAAGCGCCGTGCCAGCGCCCACTCCAGCCACACCAGCCTGCCAGCAGCGCCTAGCTTAGTGTCGCCGTGTCGTGTGAGTGCTCCTGAGCCGAGCCTGCTGTTTTATTATTTTTAGGCTTATAGATATTGATTGTTATTGTGTTTGCTAGGTTCCGTTAGCTAGCTCGGGATTGTCCACAGCTTAGGATTGGTGTGTAGAAGCCTCCCAACCAAGGTAAGGATTTCTTACTGGGGTTGTGTGGACCCTGCGATGTTCTATGTGATTGATGTTGTATGTTTGTTTGTGATTATCAACATGTATAGTTTAGGTGCTTTGTTCTGAATTCCTGACTGGCATGACTTCGTATGTTGTTCTTTCATGTTAGTCCATGCTAGGTTGTTCCGTTCTGGCATGCTCATATTCATTCTTGTTCTGTAGTACCATGCTAGGTCTGCTGTATTCTTTTGAGCACGTATTGGATTGTTTGCGATTGTTAAAGGCGAGTTAGAATTCGGTAGGTAGCATCTTCCCTACTGATGCATAAAGTATCTTGCATCCATGGCGGGGGCGTCCGAGACGATTCTCGTCCACGAACCCCGTTAGGTTTAGCTAACCCGACCGATAGGCCCCGCAATCTTGGGTGAGGGTGACAGATCGTTAAATGCCCCAACGGTCGGGATGATGACTTGGCATTGCCTCGTCCCTGCGGTTGGCACGCCCTCGGCGTGTTGGCCGTAGCCCTTGATTGCCACTGTTAGGTAAGGACCGCTTTCTGGTGTAAGCCTACCACGACCGGTTCCTTAGCCTCGTGTGCGATGGTTCAGTGACATAGTTCACGTGTCTAGGTCTCACACCCCTATGTCGGTGACACCGATCCGGAGATTTAGTTAGGCGTGGTGATTGGACATGGGCGACTTGCCACTGGACCCGGCACCCCATAGTCTGCGATGAGCGCGGTGCATGCTTACGCTCATTACAACGCCGGCGGCCGGAGAGCTCCTCGGGATCTTGAGCTAGTGTACCTTTCGTATCGACGATGAGACGGTGAGGCCGAGACTTGTTTCTCGTATAGGACGTATGGTGTGGTGGATTTATCTCGGACTAAGACCACGAGTTGGCATCCGAGGTCCAAGTGTGGACTCAAGCTATGTGCTATTTTCTGTGTTTATATTCATAGCTTGCATACACTCATCCGGGATGACCATGTGCATCGTATTGTACCCTGGTTGGGGATTCTTCTTGAGTAACTCGTTACTCACCCTTATTTTGTGGTTTCCACAGTAACCAAGGAGCGAGCGCAGATGGTGAAGGAGGAGCTATGATCATGGGCCCCGCTTTGTCATCTCTCGACCATTTTATTATATCATGACTCTTGACTTTTGTTATTTCCCTGAATGCATGTAGACGGGCACGGAGCCCTAGGATGTTTTCTTATGTTTTATGGATTCCAGCATAGTTGTACTTGTGGAATGTTTAAATGGTTTAAATAAATCTCTGATCAGAGTATGCTTTTAGAAATGTATTTATCCTGAAACAGGTGCTTGGAAACAGGGACAAGTTTTAGAGTAAATTGTTTTGATTGTTGAACGTTTCTGTTTTTACTTGGGATCCGAAATTTATTTTCATAATGTCTTTTATTTTGAATACATGCATTGGGGTAAAGGCCCATTTAGAGCCCCTTTTGGGTCGGGTCTTTACACAAACAAACGACAACAACCCACCACTTGAATATTCTTAAACCAACAAGCAAACAGTCTTAATCCACAAATTGATTAATCTAAACCTCATAGCCAAACAAGCTTGATAAATCAATAAAATGACTTTAATCCAATTTTAAATGGCTTTAAACTCACTCCCAAACAAGAACAATCCACCATTTAAATAACTTTAAACATGCAACCAAACAACCCTTAATCTTGATTTAAATAGCTTTAACCTTGTAAACAAACACTACATATCCATAACTTGAATGCACATAAACCAACAACCAAACAGTCCTTACTCTTTAATTAAATATCCTTAAACCTATAACCAAACAAGCCTAAAACCTCATTTAAATAAACTTGAACCTAAACCAAACAGCCATATCCCTCATTAGAATAGCCTTAAACTCAACTTAAATAACAAACCCATTTACCAAACACCCATCTTCTATTTCATTTAGCCACCATTTAATAGCAAACCCATTTACCAAACACCCATCCCTCATTAGAATATCCATAACTTGAGAGAGTAACTTACGCAACCCACCGGCGGCTACGGTTGAGACACTGACGGCGACGAGAACTCGCAACCCCTACAGGATGAACGGTTGTGTCGTCGAACACAAGCACACACACGCCTGCCGGCGAACCCGCACGGCTGAGCTCGAACCGCGACGATGAGACTCACGAACGATGCAATCCAATAAACGTCCCATGGCAGTGCTCGCGAACCCACGACCACCATCGAACTCAAACCTGCCGCAAAACCCACAACCCATGTGACAACGGTGAAGCTCGCGGCGCTGCTCAAACCCACAACGAATCGGACCACGATCCCATCTCCCTTACGAACTCGCTGACGATGACACAAACTGAGTCCCACGACGAAGCTCGTGCAAACGAATCCAGGCGTGACGAACTCGTCGGATCTTCGACGAGCTGCTCGGAAAACGGGAGAGAGAAGGAGGCGTGATTTTCAAGGGGCGGCTGCACAGTAACCTAAAACCTATGGGTCTTCAAAATACTGTTCACAATAAATACCCATAGCAAAAGACAAACATGCCCTTCTAAATTCTCAAAACAAAACTAAATCAACTTATGTTTATTTATATTTAACAAAAGCCACACTTTCCATAATCCTTTATTTAACTTAAAAGAAAATATGGGTTATTACAATATTCCCCCCTTAGAAAACTTCCGTCCTCGAAAGTTGACTAAGGCTCAAATAACCCAAGAAGACGAGAGCACGAAACCTCTACCTCAACACTTTAACAAGATCAAACTCACTGATTCTCAGAACTTTACGAACTCTATCTAAAAAAAGTGAACAAACTTCTCTTCTTTACACAAAACCTCTCTTATCACTGAAGGCTCATGGTCAACAACATGTCACAGATTGCTACATACTGACCCAGTATCAAAACATGGAGTATCCAATATGCACTACAAGCAACAATGGAAGCAACTGAACAACACAACACTGCACCAACTCACTCAAGAACACAAAAGAGCAAACAACTCAAACTCCACTCTTCTTAATCTCAAATATTTGCATTCCCTAAATCAATACCACCTTGAGAAACACAAGGCTATTAACCTCAACTTTGATATTCTGTAACAAACATTGTGACAAACATTTGCACAACTTTTCTAACGGTCCTGAGCTGAAAGCATTCCAACACGAACCTCCTAAACTGCCTCATAACACAACTGGGACAACTCAGAACTTACAACTTCTCTCTCGAACCTCGTTCCAATGGACAAGTGATCTACATTTTTCCATAAGATGACCCAAATGGTGCCAACTGAGAAATGAACTGATAACTGATACCAAGCATATTCTACTGATACATCCACCTGCCTCAACCACAAGAGAGCAAAACTCACCAGAACTCAACATATCCTCCAAGATCTAACTGATCCTCTAGGTGTGACCGTCTGTCTGTGGATGAAAAGTTGAACTGAACTTACAAGTAGTCCCACTAGCTTCCTGAAGGCTCTTCCAGAAGTGTAAAGTGGACCGAATGTCTCTATCTACAACGATACTCTCAGGAACCCCATGCTACCTGAAAGTTTCTCCCAAGTAGTACAACTGTGCTCACTTCTCAACAGAACAATCCATCTTCCCTGGAATAAAGTGAGTGCACTGGGTAAATCGATCCACAATCACCAATATCATGGTGAAACCTCTTGGCATCCTAGGGAGTCCTTAAATGAAAGGACTAAAAATACACAACATTTGACCCACAAATTCAAGTACTCATCGAAAAAAGTGGGTTTAATAATCTAAAGACAAAAGGTAACAATTTTTTTAATTAAAGAAAAAAAATTTGAACTTTTGGGTTTTAAAAACATTTTAGTTTTAAAGTTGATAAAATAAAACTTCTGTGAATTTAAATTATCAAAATTTCAAATTTTCGACACGAATAAAAAATGGTTCAGAAGACGACGATAAACGTTTCAACTACTTGAACACATTAACTTTATAAAAATTATTTTGTGGAAGTTCAAAAAATTAGAATTAAATGCGTTGTAGTCAACATGTTTCGGGGTTTCGAGATTAAGGTTAGTATGGACTCTTTCTTTTTTATTGCAACGGTGTTGTGAGGAAACTCCATGTAGACTAAAACCAATAAAAAATTCACCCACAAATTTCAAATACTCAATGAAAATAGTGAGTTTCGTAGTCTAAAAAAGAAAAGTTACGATTTTTTCTATTTCAAAAGTTCAAAAATTAAAATTGTAGGGTTTAAAAAAAATTGGCTTTCAATGATAAAAATAAAAACTTTGTGTTATAAAATTATTAGAATTTCAAATTTTTTACACGGATATCAAATGGTGCAGAAGATAGCGATAAATGTTTGAACTACTTTCCCATTGTAACTTTATAAAAAATGATTTTGTGTTAGTTCGAAAGATTAGAATTTCATGCGTTCGAGTAAGTGTGTTTTAGCGTCTTGGAATCATAGTTGGAAGCTAATATTTTCTTTTTTATTGCCATAGTGTTGTTAAAAAACTCTATGTAGACAATTAATACAAGAACATTTGACCCACAAAATTCAAGTATTTATTGAAAAAAGTGAGTTAATAATCTAAAGACAAATAGTTACGATTTTTTTAATATCAAAGATTATAAAATGTAAACTTTTGAGTTTTTAAAAAAATTAGTTTTAAAGTTGAAAAAATAAAACTTTTGTGTTTTTAAATTATCAAAATTTCAAATTTTAGACACGAATAGGAAATGGTGCAGAAGGCAGCGATAAATGTTTGAACTACTTCAACACATTAACTTTATAAAAAATGATTTCGTGTTAGTTCGAAATATTAGAATTAAATGCTTTGTAGTCAACATGAAGGGTTTCAAGCTTAAGGTTAGAATGGACAATTTCTTTTTTATTGCAACGGTGTTGTGAGGAAACTCCATGTAAACTAAAACCAATGGAAATTTGACCCACAAATTTAAAATACTGAACAAAAATAGTGAGTTTAATAGTCTAAAAACAAAAAGTTACGATTTTTTATATACCAAAAGTTCAAAAATTAAAATTTTAGGGTATAAAAAAATTGGTTTTAAATGATAAAAATGAAAACTTTGTGTTTTAAAATTATTAAAATTTAATTTTTTTTGACCCACATAGGAATTGGTTCTGAAAATAGCAATAAATGTTTGAACTACTTTCACATTGTAACTTTATAAAAATGATTTTTTGTTAGTTCGAAAGATTAGAATTTAATGCCTTCGAGTAAGTGTGTTTTAGCATCTTACAATCAAAGTTAGAAGGTAATATTTTCCTTTTTATTGCAATTGGGTTGTGATGAAACTCCATGTGGACTAAAAATACACAAAAATTTGACCCACAAAATTCGAGTACTCATAAAAAAAAGGTGAGATTTTTTTTTTTGAAAAAGAAAAGGTGAGTTTAATAATCTAAAAAAAAGTTACAATTTTTTTAATCAAAGATAAAAAAATTAAACTTTTGGATTTTCAGTTTTAAAGTTGAAAAATAAAACTTTTGTGTTTTTAAATTATCAAAATTTCAAATTTTAGACACGAATAGGAAATGGTGTAGAAGACAAGGATAAATGTTTGAACTACCTACACACTTTAACTTTATAAAAAATGATTTTATGTTAGTTCCAAAGATTAGAATTAAATTGTAAAGGACCGACCCGAATGGGGCACTAAATGGGCCCTTACCCCAATGCATGCATTCATAGTAAATGACATTAAACAGACATGATTTCGGATTCCAATTAAAACAAAACATTCAAAATAACCCCTTTAAAAACTAGACAATTTCCCTGGAACTCCGTCCTGTTTCCAAGCACTGTTCCAAGATAAATACATTTCCAAAGTATACTCCGATCAGAGATTTCTTAAAATCATTCAAAACATGTCTAGATACAATAATGCTGGAATCCACAAAATATTCAGAAAACATCCTAGGGCTCCGTGCCCGACTACATGCATTCAGGGGAAAATAAAACATAAAGAGTCATAACATAAAATCAGAGTTTGATGACTGAGCCCCATGATCACAGCTCCTCCTTCAGCCATCCTGTCTCGCAACTTGGTTACCTGTGGAAAAACCACAATAATAAGGGTGAGTAACGAATTACTCAGTAAGAATCCTCAACCGGGGTACAATAGGATATACATGGTCATCTCGATGAGCGTATGCAAGCTATGAATATAAACACAGAATAGAGCACACAGCTTGGCCCACACTTGGGCCTCGGATGCCAACTCAGGGTCTTAGTCCGAAATAATATCACCACACAGTCCAATACATAAGTCGCCCTATACGAGAAACAAGTCCCGGCCTCAGCCTGTCTACTGTCGACGAAAGGTACACTAGCTCAAGATCCCGAGGAGCTCTCCGGTCGTGTTGTAATGAGTGTAAACATGCACCGCGTGCTCTGCGCAACCATGGGGGTGCCGGGTCTAGTGGCAAGCTGCCCATGTCCAGTCACCACGCCTAACTAATTCTTTGGATCGGTGTCACTGACATAGGGGTGTGAGACCTGGACACGTAAACTATGTCAGCTTGAACCACCGCACCTGAGGCTAAAAAAATTGGTCGTGGTAGGCTTACACCAGGAAGCCGCCCTTACCTTAACAGGTGGCAATCAGGGGCTACGGCCGAACACGCTAAGGACGTGCCGACTGCAGGGACGAGGCAATGCCAAGTCATCATCCCGACCGTTGGGGCATTTAACAATCTGCCACCCTCACCCAAGATTGTACGGCCAGCCGTTAGGGTTAGCTATTCCCTAACGGGATCAGGGCGGAGCTCCATCTCATACGTCCCTGTCGTGGATGCAAGGTTCGTTATGCACCCGGCCCAGATGATGCTATCTACCTGCCACTCTAACCTGCCTTAGCAATCAGCAAACAATTCCATAAAATCCAATACGTGCTCAATAAGAATACAACGAGCCTAGCATGATACTACGAAGCAAGGAACAGATACGAGCATGCCAGAAAGGAACAACCTAGCATGGATTAACATGAGAATTAATCAGGACAATCATGCTAATCGGGAATTCAGAAACGAGCACCTATTGCTAAATATGTCAATAAACACAAACAAGCAATCAATCAGCAATCACATATAATATCGCAGGGTCCACACAACTCCGGTAAGAAATCCTTACCATGGTCGGGGACGATTTGACACGAAATCCTAAATTGCGAACGAACCCGAACTAGCTACCGAGAACCTATCAATCACAACAAAAATCACACAATAGGCCTAAATATAATAAAATAAACAAGGCTCAGCTCGGGAGCAACTCACGAGGCGCGACGAACGCACGAACGAGCCGATTGCACGAACAGGGCAGCAACGGGGCTGGCTGGGCGCGCTGGGGCGCAGGAATGGGCGCGCTGGGCGTGCGGCGAGGCTTGGCTGGGCGCTGGCGATAAGACGCGACACGGAGGTGGGCGAAAGCGCGCGCGTTGGCTCGGTTCGGTGTGCGGCGAGGCTCGGCGGCTGGGCTGATCTGCGCATGCAAGCTCGGAGAACAGGAGCTCTGTTTCTGCTCGCGAACAGGGGCGATGGAGAAGAACCAAAAACGAGCTATCTGATAGGTTTCGACGGGCGATTTGTTGATGGCGAACTCCCCTACACTAGCTGCACAAAACCCATGCCTCAAATCACCTCGACTCGGCCGGAAATGGCACAGCCCGAAACAGAGGTAAAAATGAAGAAGAAGAAGGGAGAAGAAGAGAGAAGAACTCACCAGATGCTCGAGCATCAGCTTCGATTTGGAGAAGGAAAACCGGCGAATTGAAGTCGGCGAGAGAGGAATTCGCAGTCGGTCGGAGGGAATTCGCGAAGAAGAAGAAGAAGAAATGGGGAAGGAATCGGGCGATTTTCTGCTTATAAATAAAACGCACGAAGACACGGCCATATACAAGATCGCGCGCGAAGATTAACAAACACGCCCAGTGGCTCGATTGGCAGCGACCCTTGCCTAGCTTCCAATGCGACCCTGGCTCGAATCTCACTCGACGCGCTATTTAATTCCCTATTTATTTTTACATTCTTCCAAGCCCGAATGTCTTCACCAAAATTCCCGATCCCATTCAAATCGACTCATAATTTTTCCGGCAATTAACAAATACATAACCGGCCCTGTCGGCCAGACCAAAAATTACTAAAATACCCCTGGGCGACCCGGGAAGATCGGGATGAAATTTCCGAGCCGTTACAATATTCCCCCCTTATAAGACTTTCGTCCTCGAAAGTCCCTTAAGACTGGAACAGCTCGGGATACTGCAATCTCATCTCATCTTCCCGCTCCCAAGTGGCTTCCTCTGAACTCTGACTCCTCCACTGAACTTTTACCAACCGGATTTCACGATTACGCAGTGTCTTTGTCTCAAAAGCAAGAATCCCCACTGACTTCTCCTCGAAGCTCAAATCCTCATTCAGCTGCAAGGGCTCAAAATCAACAATGTGCGACGAATTCCGCACGCATCTTGCCTCAACATCGAAACATGAAAAACATTGTGCACTGCCGACAATGACGGAGGCAAGCCTAATCGATAAGCAACCTTGCCGATCCTCTCCAGAATCTCAAACGGACCAACAAAACGGGGACTCAGCTTTCCACGCTTGCCAAACCTCAAAACACCTCGCATCGGTGCGACCTTTAGGAATACATGCTGACCAACCTCAAACTCCAAATCCGACGCCAACATCGGGCGTAACTCTTCTCTCTGCTCTCACCGTGTCAACATACGAGCTCTAATCTTCTGCACGGCACCATTGGTCAACTGCAGCAACTCGGGACCCAAAACCTGCCTGTCACCAACCTCTTCCCAGAACACAGGAGATCGGCACGCTTACCATACAAAGCCTCGAATGGAGCCATCTGAATCGTCGATGATAATCGTTGTTATATGCAAACTCCATCGAATCTGATCTTGGTCTCAATCGCCGGAAATCCAACACACAAGCCCTCGAATCATGGTCAGACACAATCCTCACAGGCACATCGTGATAACAAATGATCTGATCCAAAAACAACTGCGCCCATTGTTCCACGGTATAAGTGTCTCTACCGGGAATGAAGTGTGCGCTTTTAGTCAATCGATCCACTATCACTCAAATCTGAGAGAACTTCCTCGGAGTCCTCGGCAAACCAGAAACAAAGTCCATGGAGATCTCTTCCCATTTCCACTGAGGCACACTCGGTAGCCGCAGAACAAACCATTGGTCTCTGCACAGGTGCCTTCACTTGCGACAAGTGAGACATCGATGACAAACTCCGCCACATCTCTTTTCATACCCATCCACCAGAATGTCTGCTTAAGATCCTAATACATCTTGGTACCCCCGGGGTGCCAAGCAAACGAGAATCGTGGGCCTCACGAGAGCAACTCTGTTCGCAATCCCGCAACATCCGGAACACACAACCGCCTCAGCCTGCATGTCGTCACCACTGTGCGGTGAATATACGAAATCAAAATCTCCGTCAAGACTAACTCTGTCAAACAATCTCTTAAGTGCGAGTCACTCGGTGACTATCAATAATCCATTGTCAATCGAGCTACTCTGGCGGAAACCTCACCCAACAACACTTTGCAACCTCGGCCCCGCTCGAACTCTCTCGTAATCTGGTGGGGAACTCAACAATACCGCGGAGTGCTACGTCTTCCTACTCAAAGCATCAACTACAACATTTGCTTTGCCGGATGGTACAAAATCTCGCGATCATAATCTTTCACCAACTCTAACCATCTCCTCTCGCCTCGTATTCACTCCTTCGAGAGTAAACAGATACTTGAGGCTCTGGTGATCGGTAAACATCTGAATCCGCTCACCATACAGGTAATGCCTCCAAATCTTCAGTGTAAACACCACTGCTGCCAACTCCATATCATGAGTCGGATAGTTCTGCTCATATGGCTTCAGCTGGCGGGAAGCATAAGCAATGACCTTCCCGTGCTGCATCAATACACAACCTAACCCGAATTTGGAAGCATCACAGACCACGAAACCACTTGTCCCCTCCGGGACTGCCAACACTAGTGCTGAAGTCAAACTGCGCTTGAGCCTGGCAAAGCTCTCATCACACTTACCGTCCCAAACAAACTCGACACCCTTCCTCGTCAGAGGAGTGAGGGGCGAGGCTATGTCGGAAAAGTCCTTAACAAACCGACGGTAGCAAACTGCCAAACCCAGAAAGAAACGGCTCCCACGAGCAGACAACCGAAGGGCAGAGAGCTCTACCTACACTCACTGTCTTGCTCCACTAAAGCCAGAAGATCAAAATCTCATGGGGTAGCAACAGGAGTCCACCACGGACTGAACCTCCAAATACCAACGGGGCAACTCTCAACTTTCCTGGAAACAGGAAGACAACCAACAGGGCAAGAACCATTCGCCCCACGAGCAAAACTGACTTCTAGCAATTCCAATCCACACCTTGGTCAACACCAAGCATCAACTTGCTAGGCTACCAAGACTGGCAGCAATTTCCCCCGAGGCTACAAACTACACGGCTACAGCTTGCCAACTGCAACTCACTACCTGGGCCTGACTAAGCTCTAGAGAGGCTCTCCACAACCTAGGGTTCTCCGACAACCCTCGACACCCACTGCCAACTAACGGACTAACAGCCAACTGGCTTGAACAAACAACAACTCCATTTTCTAGCAACACAACCGTGCTGGCCAACTCCAACTCCTTGGGAACCAAGAGGACCCGAAACGCTACCGAATGCGTCATCCTCCTACTCAGACATCAACCACAACATAACTCCTACCCAAGGAAGGATCCGAACAACTTTCTCAGTCGTGACGAACAACAAGAAGATCCGCCAACCAAGCTTAGGTCCACTTAACAAATCTTACCTAAGCAACAACCTGATACCACGAGCATGGTATCCTTACCACCTCACTAAAGCCTTACAACATCCACCTGGAGTCCAACTTTTCCAAGAACTGAGCACCAGATCCCCAAAGCAAACCCTACATGGATCTGAAATTCTCGCCACATAACGAACCACACAAAACACACTTGTGTGCACAACTCCCAACCTTCCTTTAGGGATCCAAGACTAACAAATGTCTTTCCCAAAAAGCAACACTAGCTCCAGGCAGAGATACAACCAATCAACGGAACACCCAAAGTTCCATCTCCACACGATGCTCGAAGCTGTGGCAACCTTGCTCTACCAAAGCATAACCATGCCAAACCAAACTTACTTTATACCAAGCCTCTACCAAGGGTGCTTACCCATAAGGCATCCAACTCCTCTCACAAGGCATCCTATTCACCTCATAGGCATCCAACTCATGGTCCCTCGACTGGAACCCAAACTTGCTTCTACGATGCTCAACTCTCCTGAGATTTAGGCACTAGAAGGTAGTTGACCGCACTTGTAAGGACCCGACCCAAAAGGGGCTCTAAATGGGCCTTTACCCCAATGCATGTATTCAAAATAAAAGAAATTATGAAAATAAATTTCGGATCCCAAGTAAAAACAGAAACGTTCAACAATCAAAACAATTTACTCGAAAACCTGTCCCTGTTTCCAAGCACCTGTTTCAGGATAAATACATTTCTAAAAGCATACTCTGATCAGAGATTTATTTAAACCATTCAAACCTTCCACAAGTACAACTATGCTGGAATCCATAAAACATAAGAAAACATCCTAGGGCTCCGTGCCCGTCTACATGAATTCAGGGGAAATAACAAAAGTCAAGAGTCATGATATAATAAAATGGTCAGAGATGACAACAGGGCCCATGATCATAGCTCCTCCTTGACCATCTGTCTCGCTCCTTGGTTACCTGTGGAAACCACAAAATAAGGGTGAGTAACGAGTTACTCAGTAAGAATCCCCAACCGGGGTACAATACGATGCACATGGTCATCCAGATGAGTGTATGCAAGCTATGAATATAAACACAGAAAAGAGCACATAGCTTGAGTCCACACTTGGACCTCGGATGCCAACTCAGGGTCTTAGTCCGGAGATAAATCCACCACACCATACGTCCTATACGAGAAACAAGTCTCGGCCTCAGCCTGTCTACTGTCGATATGAAAGGTACACTAGCTCAAGATCCCGAGGAGCTCTCGGTGGCCAGTAATGAGCGTAAGCATGCACCGCGTGCTCTGCAGAACTATGGGGGTGCCGGTCTAGTGGCAAGCTGCCCATGTCCGATCCACCACGCCTAACTAAATCTACGGGATCGGTGTCACCGACATAGGGGTGTGAGACCTAGAACACGTGAACTATGTCGGCTGAACCACCGCACTTTGAGGCTAAGGAACCGGTCGTGGTAGGCTTACACCAGAAGCGGTCCTTGCCCTAACAGTGGCTATCAAAGGCTACGGCCGAACACGCTAAGGGCGTGCCGATCGCCGGGGGCGAGCAAATGTCAAGTCATCATCCCGACCGTTGGGGCATTTAACGATCGCCACCCTCACCCAAGATTGCGGGGCCTACCGGTCGGGTTAGCTAAACCTAACGGGGTTCGTGGACGGAGAATCGTCTCGGCGTCCCCGCCATGGATGCAAGATACTTTATGCATCGGGCCGGAATATGCTACTTACAATTCTAACTGCTTTAACAATCAACAAACAATCCAATACGTGCTCAAAAGAATACAAAGCAGACCTAGCATGGTACTACATAACAAGAATGAATATGAGCATGCGAACGGAACAACCTAGCATGGACTAACATGAAAGAACAACATACGAAGTCATGCGATCGAGGAATTGAGCAGAGCACCTAAACTATACATGCTGATAATCACAAACAAACATACAACATCAATCACATAGAACATTGTAGGGTCCACACAACCCCGGTAAGAAATCCTTACCTTGGTCGGAAGACTTCTACACACAAATTCCTAAGCTGCGAACACTTCCGAGCTAGCTATCGAGAACCTACAAACATAGTAACAATCACAACCATATCCCTAAAAATATAATAAAACAAAGAAAGCTCGGCTCGGAGCACTTACACGGCACGCACGGCGACACGAGGCCGACAACTCTTGCGGTGATCGTCACAATTGGACTAGGCGCTGGCGCAGCTGCTACTGGCAGGCGGTGGGCACGGCACGCACGACGGGCGCCCGCGCTGGCGTCGCGATGCGTGTAACCACGAGCGAGCGGCTGGCTGGCAAGCAAGGGCGCGCGGGCGCTGGGCATGCGAGACGGAAGCGGGCGAGCTGCTCGTCAGGGGCGAAGGCGCGCGGCTCTATCTGGCGTCTGGCTCGCGAGCGATCTGGGCGACCTGCTGCGATGGCGATCGGGCGATGGGTGGTTCGTTTTCTTTGGACTTCTTGACGTCGCGATCGGGCGTGATGTGAAATGCCGACGACGAGCCGGGTGGGGCCGCTAGCGAACGACGAGCGAGGCGATCTGGGCACGACATGGGCGTCTGCTCGTGCGGATCTGGACGGCTGCTGCTCGGATCTGGGCTTCTTGGCTGCTGCGCGCGATGGAGAGGCTGGGCGATGGGCGCCTGGCTCGGCAGCTGGGCAGACCTGGACAGCCTGCAACAAACACACACACACACAAGCTCTCCTTCTTACCTTCGGCCAGCAAGAACACCCAAACGAGAAGATGAAGAGGATGAAGACTTACCCGGAATGATGATGGAATCTCGAGCTGCAAAGGGGATGAAGAAATCGGCAAGGAGAGCTTGGGAGAATAGCATGGGCAGCCACAAGACTTTTGGAGAAGAAGACAATGCAAAACCTATTTTCTTTTCATTTAACCAAATGCACCAAAACTCTAAACTCCAAGGCTAACCATAAAATGATACGGATAGAGCAACAAGAGCACCTAATGGCTCAATTGGCACACATCCCCACAAGCTTTCCAGGAGACCCGGGTTCAAACCCCAACTGCAGCACAATTTTCTTTATTTTTACTTTTGCATCAAACCTTGCTCAAACCCTTCCACGAAGCCTCACAAACCTACATAAATCCATCCAATATTTTTAGCAACTAGAAATAACATAAACGACCCTGACGGCCCGACAAATTACCAAAATACCCCTTGGGCATACCTGGAAGACTGGGATGAAAACCTGGGTCGTTACAATATTCCCTCCTTTTTATGACTTTCATCCTCGAAAGTCCTTAAGACTGGAGCATTTCGAGGATAATGCAATCTCATCTCGTCTTCCCGCTCCCAAGTGGCTTCCTCGGAACTCTGACTCCTCCACTGAACCTTTACCAACTGAATCTCGCGGTTACGCAACGTCTTTGTCTCAAATGCAAGGATCCCCACTGGCTTCTCCTCGAAGCTCAAATCCTCATTCAGCTGCAAAGGCTCAAAGTTCACAATGTGCGACGGGTCCGGTACATACTTGCCTCAACATCGATACAAGAAAAACACGTACATCACGACAACGACGGAGGTAGGGCTAACCGATAAGCAACTCTGCCAATCCTCTCCGAGAATCTCAAACGGCCCGACAAAACGGGGACTCAACTTCCTCGCTTACCAAACCTCAAAACACCACGCATTGGAGCAACCTTTAGGAACACATCTTTGGCCAACCTCAAACTCCAAATCTCGGCGCCGAACATCGGCGTAACGTTCTACTGCTATGAGCCGTCAACATACGAGCTCTAATCTTTTGCACCGCTCCATTAGTCAAGCTGCAGTAACTCGGGACCCAAAACCGCCTATCACCAACCTCTTCCCGAGAACACGGGGACCGACAACGCTTGCCATACAAGGCCTCGAATGGAGCCATCCGAATCGTCGATCGATAAGCGTTGTTGTTATAGGCAAACTCCATCGAATCTGAATCTCGTCCCAATCGCTCGGGAAGTCCAACACACAAGCCCTCAACATATCCTCGAGAATGCGGTTCACCCTCTCGATCGACCATCCGTCTGAGGGTGAAAAGTCATCTTGAAATCGCACTCGGTGCCTAAACCCTTCGAAGTGCTCTCCAGAAACGAGAAGTGAACCGCGAGTCACGATCGGACACAATCCTCACCGGCACACCATGATATCGGATGATCTGTTCCAAAAACAACTGCGCCCACTGTTCCACGGTATAAGTGTCTCTACCGGGAATGAAGTGTGCGCTCTTGGTCAACCGGTCGACTATCACCCGTGATCTGAGAGAACCTCCTGGAGCCCTCGGCAAACCGTAAATAAAGTCCATAGAGATATCTTCCCATTTCCACCGAGGCACACTCGGTGGTCATGCAACAAAACCACCGGCCTCTGCACTGGGTGCTTTCACTTGTTGACAAGTGAGACACCGGCTGACAAACTCTGCCACATCTCTCTTCATCCCCATCCACCAAAAGGTCTGCTTAAGGTCCTGATACATCTTGGTACCCCCGGGGTGCCAAGCAAATGGGGAACTGTGGGCTTCTGAGAGCAACTCTGCTCGCAATCCTGCAATGTCCGGAACACACAACCGGCCTCTATAAGACAACCCACTGTCTGGTGAATATACGAAGTCAAAGTCTCCGTCAGCACTAACTCTCTCAACCAATCTCTTAAGTGCGGGGTCACTCAATCGGCTATCAATAATCCATTGTCTAATCGATGGTCGAATCATCAATCGAGCTACCACGCGGTAACCTCACCCAACAACACGGCAACCTCGGCCGCGCTCGAACTCTTTTCTCGCAATCCAGTGAGGAACTCAACAACGCCGCGGAGTGCGACGTTTTCCTACTCAAAGCATCAGCCACTACATTGGCTTTACCCGGATGGTACAAAATCTCGCAGTCATAGTCCTTTACCAATTCTAACCATCTCCTCTGCCTCATATTCAACTCCTTCTGAGTAAACAGATACTTGAGGCTCTGGTGATCGGTAAACATCTGAATCCGCTCACCATACAGGTAATGCCTCCAAATCTTGATTGCAAACACCACTGCGCCAACTCCATATCATGAGTCGGGTAGTTCTACTCATACGGTTTCACCGACGGGAAGCATAGGCGATGACCTTCCCATGCTTTGCATCAACACACAACCTAACCCAAACTTGGAAGCATCAGTAAACTATGAAACCACCTGTCCCCTCCGGATCGCCAACACGGTCTTTGAAGTCAAACTACGCTTGAGCACGGCAAAGCTCTCATCACACTTCTTTCGTTCCCAAACGAACTCGACACCCTTCCTCGTCGGGCGAGTGAGGGGCGAGGCTATGGCGGAAAAGTCCTTAACGAACCGACGGTAGTAACTCGCCAAACCCGAGAAAGCTGCGAATCTCGGCAAGAATGAAGTCGGCTTGGCCCACGAACTCACGGCCTTAATCTTCGCGGGGTCCACGGCTATACCATCTCTCGAAACCACGTGGCCTAGGAAGGCCACCGCTCCCACCAGAATCACATTTGGAAAACTTCGCATAAAGTGGTTTTCCCTCAAAGCCGCCAATACTCGCCTCAAATGCTCTGCATGGTCCTCCTTAGACCTTGAATAAATAAGAATATCGTCAATGAACACAATGACGAAGCCGTCCCAAAAATGATTTGAACACCCTATCCATCATGTCCATGAACGCGGGTGGGAATTGGTCAATCCAAACGACATAACCACAAACTCATAGTGACCATATCTGGACTGAAAGTCGTCTTAGGAATGTCGGCATCCCCGATCCGCAATCGATGGTAACCGGATCTCAAATCTATCTTGGAGAACACGAAGCTCCACAAGGTGATCGAACAAATCATCGATCACGGGACAACGGGTACTTATTCTTCATCGTCACCATATTAAGCTCGCGATAATCAATACATAAGCGCATAGAACCATCCTTCTTTTTCACAAACAGAATCGGTGCTCCCCACGAGGACACACTCGGACGGATGAACCCTCGATCTAACATCTCCTGCAATCCAGAATCTTGATTCCTTTAACTCTCTTTGGCGCCATGCGATACGGAGCCTTCGAGATAGGGAGGGTCCTGCGGCTCGAGCTCAATAGTGAAGTCAACCTCTCTCTTTGGGGCAACCCCAGGTAACTCCTCGAGAAACACATCCGCGAACTCCTGCACGACCGGCACTTTGATCAGCGATCGGCAAGGGACGGCTCTCCACAGATAACTTGGCTAGGTAACCCCAAGCTCCATGAGCTAGCAAACGACGAGCTTTCACAAACACACCATTGGCGGGCGCGACTCCACCTTGGACTCCACGAAACTTAAAACTAGGCCGACCAGTGGCACGAACACCACTTCTTTCTCGGTGGCGGTCAATCAACGCGTGGTTAGCGACTAACCACTCCATACCAAGGATCACATCAAAACGACTCATAGGCGGAACTATGAGTGTGGCTACAAGCAACTCTCCTGGATATCTCGATCCGGCCATCCTTAATCTTATCTCTAGCTAACATACTAACTCCCGAAGGAGTTGCAACAGATAACTCAAAACCTAGAGGCTCTAGTCTCAACTTAGCATGCTCGACCAAACAACACGGATACAAATGAATCGTAGAACCCGAATCAAACAAGACAAATGCGCGATGATCTAAAATAAGCGGCGTACTGCCGCAGCGGCATCCGTCGCTCGGCCTCTGACGGGTCGTTGCAAACACCCGACCCTACTCTTCTGCGCTCAGCCGAGCTGCCATAGGTGGTGATCACAAAAGCGGGACATGTGCCCCTCTCTACCACAACGAAAGCACAATCTGGGTCGAGTCTGACAAGCTCCAGCGTGGACTTTCCCACAAGTGGCACATGCGGGAATTTGCACAGGACCGCCTGCCGCGAGGCTGAAAGCGGGCGGAACTCTTCGGCCGGTCTCGGTTACGATCTTGTCCTTGGCGGCGCTGCCCGCCTCCTCGAAATCAAACTTCCTCTTACGCCCCTGCGGTGGGGGACAGAATGACCCGGGCCGGAGCGGCAACAATCCGCTCAACAGGATACTTCCCATTATAGATAGTGGCTAACTGAACAGCTCTAGCATATGTGTCAGGGGCCTGAGCTCTGACATCTTGAGAAACACCCTGTCTCAAACCAGATATGAACTTCCGGATCTTTAACTCAGGGGTGGCTATCAACTGCGGATCAAAATATCCATACTCCGAGAACTTTCTCTCATATTCCTCAATAGAATCAGAACCCTGCTTGAGTTACGGAAAAGCTCCACCATTTTCTCTTGAGCCTCATCAACGATGTACTTGACCTTGAATTCCGACTTGAAGAACTCCCAAGTAGCGGTGGTGACCAGTGGTCTCTCTCACTC
Organism: Sicyos edulis; assembly: GCA_036507275.1. Taxonomy (NCBI): domain Eukaryota; kingdom Viridiplantae; phylum Streptophyta; class Magnoliopsida; order Cucurbitales; family Cucurbitaceae; genus Sicyos; species Sicyos edulis. The sequence goes on from CM071859.1 coordinate 10,312,084, forward strand.
AAGGTGGACTCCCACCACCATCTCGCTGTGCCTCCTAGTGCATGGGCTGCACACCTCGGTCTCTGGATATCGGGGCACACCATGATCAGGAAGGTGTACTCCATATGGGCAATCCAATGGGCTGCTGCTAACGCATCCCCAGTGGCATCAAACTTCTCCGGCTGCCACTTCACAAAGTCCTTTAACCATCTACCAAGCTCCACTGCACCCTCTGCTACATCCGCCTCGGGGCTACTTGCTCTGAGGAGCTGAAAATCTTCTTCTTCTCTCTTTGAAACATACGGGTCAGTTTGCTCGTCTGGGCTCGGGACTCTTCCCGCTGCCACGCCAACAAGGCACAGGTCTCTGCCCTCTGGTCACTCGGCATGCGACCATAAAAGCCCTCATAGAATCAGCCAACTCTGCTCGGGGGCGAGCGATCTCACGGCGCTCGATCGCCTCAACGCCTACTCTAGGCGCGACGGGGGAGATCTCGGCGGAATGCCACGATCTCGGCTTGGGGCGATGTCCTGCGATGTCGAACATGATCCACGATACCTCGTCCCGCTCTCTCGGACGTCCTCTCCGGCAGACGGTGACGAGCGGTGGCAATCTACACCCAAACCAACAACGAGTCAGAACCTGCTCGTCCCCGCTCTACAACACTGAGCAAGGCATACACTAGATAAAAGGTATTGTAAATTCTTAACCCCTTTTCTAAAACAGATAAACTTAAGCGTGCACTGATGGTACCGCCGAGTCTTGATGATCATGGGAAAACGACCTACAACAAAAAGGTCGGTCTCTGAGAATCTATGACTCGAGCTCGATACCAAGCTGTAAGGACCCGACCCAAAAGGGGCTCTAAATGGGCCTTTACCCCAATGCATGTATTCAAAATAAAAGACATTATGAAAATAAATTTCGGATCCCAAGTAAAAACAGAAACGTTCAACAATCAAAACAATTTACTCTAAAACCTGTCCCTATTTCCAAGCACTGTTTGGGATAAATACATTTCTAAAAGCATACTCGATCGTGAGATTTATTTAAACCATTCAAACCTTCCACAAGTACAACTATCTTGGAATCCATAAAACATAAGAAAACATCCTAGGGCTCTGTGCCCGTCTACATGCATTCGGGGAAATAACAAAAGTCAAGAGTCATGATATAATAAAATGGTCGAGAGATGATGGCAGGGGCCCATGATCATAGCTCCTCCTTCACCATCCTGTCTCGCTCCTTGGTTACTGTGGAAACCACAAAATAAGGGTGAGTAACGAGTTACTCGGTAAGAATCCCCAACCGGGTACAATCGATGCACATGGTCATCCGGATGAGTGTATGCAAGCTATGAATATAAACACGAGAAAAGAGCACATAGCTTGAGTCCACACTTGGACCTCGGATGCCAACTCGGGGTCTTAGTCCGGAGATAAATCCACCACACCATACGTCCTATACGAGAGAAACAAGTCTCGGCCTCGGCTGTCTCTCATCGATACGAAAAGTACACTAGCTCAAGATTCCGAGGAGCTCTCCGGTCGTGCGCAGTAATGAGCGTAAGCATGCACCGCGTGCTCTGCGAACTATGGGGGGCGCCGGGTCTAGTGGCAAGCGCCCATGTCCGATCCACCACGCCTAACTAAATCTCTGGATCGGTGTCACCGACATAGGGGTGTGAGACCTGAACACGTGAACTATGTCGGCTGAACCACCGCACCGAGGCTAAGGAACCGGTCGTGGTAGGCTTACACCGAGAAGCGGTCCTTGCCCTAACGGTGGCAATCAAGGGCTACGGCCGAACACGCAGAGGACGTGCCGACTGCCGGGGACGAGGCAATGCCAAGTTATCATCCCGACCGTTGGGGCATTTAACAGTCTGCCACCCTCACCCTAGATTGCAGGGCCTACCGGTCGGGTTAGCTAAACCTTAACGGGGTTCAGGGACGGAGAACTGTCTCGACGTCCCTGCCATGGATGCAAGATACTTTATGCATCAGGCCCGGAATATGCTACCTACCTGAATTCTAACCTGCCTTAACAATCAGCAAACAATCCAATACGTGCTCAAAAGAATACATCAGACCTAGCATGGTACTACATAACAAGAATGAATATGAGCATGCTAGAACGGAACAACCTAGCATGGACTAACATGAAAGAACAACATACGAAGTCATGCCAGTCAGGAATTCAGAACAGAGCACCTAAACTATACATGCTGATAATCACAAACAAACATACAACATCAATCACATAGAACATAGCAGGGTCCACACAATCCCGGTAAGAAATCCTTACCTTGGTCGGAAGACTTCTACACACAAATTCCTAAGCTGCGAACACTTCCGAGCTAGCTATCGAGAACCTACAAACATAGTAACAATCACAACCATATCCCTAAAAATATAATAAAACAAAGAGGCTCGGCTCAAGGGAGCACTCACACACGCACGGTGACACGAGGCTTGAACATCTGCTTTGGCGGGTGTCTGGTGGGTGGGCGCTGGGCGAGCTGGGCGCGCTAGGCGCGATTCTTGTATTTGGCAGCGCGGCGGCACGGGACCGCGGCACCGGCGCTGCGGCGGCTGGCTGGCGTCACGATCTGAACAAGCGACGGCGGCTGGCGCGTTGCGCGCGCGCGGCGCTGGGCGTCTGCGAGACGGACGCGGGCGAAGCGCTGCTCGTTAGGGGCGGCGGCGCGCGCGCGATCTGGCGTCTGGCTCGCGAGCGACCTGGGCGACTTCTTCGGCGATGGCGATCTTTGCGATGGGCTGGTTCGGCTTTCTTGGGCTTGCGACGTCACGATCTGGGCGTGACGGAGGCTGCCGACGAAGGAGCTGGGCTGAAATTTCTTTGGGCGAACGCGAGCGAGGCGATCTGGGCACGACGGGGGCCTCTGCTCGTCTTGATCTCGGGCGGCTGCTTGCTCGGATTTGGGCGTCTTGGGCTGCTGCAGCGCAATGGAGAGGCGGGGATGGGCGCTGGCTCGGCGGTGGGGCGACACTGACACCTGCAACAAACACACACACACACAAGCTCTCCTTCTTACCTTGGCCAGCCAAGAACACCCAAACGAGAAGATGAAGAGGATGAAGACTTACCGGAATGATGATGGAATCTCGAGCTGCAAAGGGATGAAGAAATCGGCAAGGAGAGCTTGGGAGAATAGCTTGGCAGCCCACAAGACTTTTGGAGAAGAAGACAATGCAAAACCTATTTTCTTTTCATTTAACCAAATGCACCAAAACTCTAAAATCCAAGGCTAACCATAAAATGATACGGACAGAGCAACAAGAGCACCTAATGGCTCAATTGGCACATATCCCCACAAGCTTTCCAGGAGACCCGGGTTCAAACCCCAGCTGCAGCACAATTTCCTTTATTTTTACTTTTGCATCAAACCTTGCTCAAACCCTTCCACGAAGCCACACAAACCTACATAAATCCATCCAATATTTTTAGCAACTAGAAAGAACATAAACGACCCTGACAGCCCGAAAAATTACCAAAATACCCCTTGGGCATACCTGGAAGACTGGGATGAAAACCTGGGCCGTTACAGCACTACCAACCACAAAGATCTCTTGGCCTTAACACTAGCGTGAGATGCACGCGCACTAACACTTACCAACCGTCAACCTGCTTGACTTACTCAACCTCCAGTAACACTGGGAAAAGGCTTCGGCTCCTCTCGAACATCCTTTTGCTTGAAGTCCTTCGATTACCACTGAACTAGCCCTTTTGCACGACCTACACAGGTGCAACTACCATAACGGATCCAAGGCTAACGGAGTGCGCTAAACTCCGAACGACATAGAACCATCTGCTATGCCCATACCAAACTCAGGCCTGAACTAGATTTAGTGCCAAAGCGGCACACCAACCAATGCACCTCAAGTGCCACTACTACCAAATCCACATCTTACTACCAACGGGGCCAACAAGGTCACAACCTCAAGTGACACGAACTCTGGCTCGGCATACAAGGGCTCAACTCCAACAACCATGCCTAAGGCATCTCATCAAGCTGAAGGCTCACCGCCTACTCTTGCATCTCCACATGATGCTCAACAAACTCTGGCCGGCTCTCTCAACATGCAGCAGCTAGCCCTACTCTAGGGTTTACCAAAAGAAGAGTGTTCAATTCTACCAAACAACTGAGGAAACCACCAACGGATCGGTCAGAGGGGAACATCGCTTCTTGCACCCTTAACTCTGAGGGTTTTTGGCTCCACCGGCTGCAAACAACAACACTTCACAGAAGCACAAAGATGCCTCATCAACCTCCTCGAGGCTACCAACTTTGCAACCACTCTCTGGGTAACCAAATAATCTAACAAGGCTCAAGATCAGCACTTGAGCTACCCAGGCTAGTCCACACGGGGACCTGCTCCACAAACATCCACATCAGCACAACCACAGCTAACTCCTCTCTTGGAGTGGCATTCCAAGGCAAAGCACCTCCACCCTCTCACTAGGGGAAAACCATCAACTGGGCCACAGTTGGCCTATGGGAGTCCAATCTCTACCTCCCTCTGGAACGACGTCCCAGGGCATCCGAATATATCTAGATACCACAACAAGCCACAACATACATCACACACTGCGGGAAGTTGGCATGATGGCGCTCTATACCCAAACCAATAACGAGTCAGAACCTGCTCGACTCCGCTCCACAACACTACACAAGGCATACACTCGATGACAGGTATTGTAAATTCTTAACCCTTTTTCTACAACAAATAGTAAACTTAGGCGTACCTGATGACTGTCAGAGTGCTAGTGTGTGAGGCTTCACAAACCTACATAAATCCATCCAATATTCTTAACCCTTTTACTTTACAAGGAATCTTCGCTTCGAGACGTTGTATAAGAACTTTTGCTTCCTGTAAGAACTCAAAAGAAACACTAGACAAACATGGTTTGAGCTCGCCCGTTAGATAGCAAGTTCCTTTATACAGAAGTCGACAAATATTTTGCTTTGAAAACGAAATAGATTTAACCTCATTGGATCTTTCACACTAGCTCACAACATTGGCTTTTCACTCATTTTTCTCTGTAGGCGATAAACTAATCTCATGCTTATCTCTCACACTCATTTTCTCACGAGATTCTTTTTCTCTAAAATCATATGCTTTTGTTTTGGCCTTTCGTGCCTTTTTTCCCTAGCTCACACACATCAACATGCACATCATTACTGGTAGGTGTTACAATAGTAGAGGGATTGCAAGCAAACAAGTCCATGCAATCTAATTTTTCGCTAAACTCACATGCATTTGTTGAAACTAAACCACTAAGCGTTTCGTTTTCATTGATACAACCTTCTACCCCCACAGGTTGAGCTTCATCACATAAACTATTATTTTTCATAGAAAATTGAATATTTGAAATTGGTTTATGATTAGTGTACCTTGAAGACATCCTTTTGCGATGTGCTCTTCTTTCTTCCATATCTTCTCTCAGCATTTCCAACATATCTTTAAGAGCTTCAAGAACGGCACTAAAACCTGGTACACGTGTTGCTTTTTCTTCACTATGTGCCATGTTGAAACGAAGTCTAGAGTCGGCCGAAGAATGTCGACCAAGTGCTCTGATACCAAATGATAAGCGCCAAACGTTGCTTGAATTTTACAAAGCTAGAGGTCCTTCTAGGATCCTTGTAAAAACTCACAATAAAGGCTAACTTAGATCACACTTAAAATCTAAAATAGTCACTCTTAGATCCTAAGACAACTCACTCCAGAATTAGTTTGATCAAGACTAATCCAATGAATTGATTTAACTTCAAACCTAAAGCAAGATTTGAAAGAAAGACAACACGGATGGGGTCTAAGAAAACACAAGTTTTTCATTCATAAAGTCGCTCCAAAATGACGTATTACAAGCCGTTATAAAGGCCAAAAATTCGTGAATGCCTTGGAATACAAAAAGGACACAAAAAGGTATTATTAAATGCATTTTGTAGAAAACAGGACATAAGAGGCCATAGGTCAATTGCATGGCTTAAATGCTAGACAAAAGGGTAGATATGCTTTAAATAGACTCAACCAACTCTTCTAGAAGGTCCCTTACAATTAAGAGCATGGTTGGCAGGGATTGAAATAAAAAAAGCTCTACAATTTAAAAATATGGAAATTCCACAATTTAAATTTCTGCATTCTAATTTTAAGAAGGCTCTTGAAATCTTCTTTCCTTGCTTCTTGTTGCTCCTTCATGTGAATCTGATAAAGTCGGTGGTTGAATTCATATCATCCCCACTTTCTTTAAAAGGATTTGCTCTCAAATCAAAATCTTTATGTCTTTTTTTTTAGCACTTTATGCTTGCTGCCATGGATGAACTTTGAAGCAAATTTGGAGTATTTCATCATAATAAACAAGTTGGCATTGTGTTTGCGGTCATTCTTTACTTTACAAGGAATCTTCGCTTCGAGACGTTGTATAAGAACTTTTGCTTCCTGTAAGAACTCAAAAGAAACACTAGACAAACATGGTTTGAGCTCGCCCGTTAGATAGCAAGTTCCTTTATACAGAAGTCGACAAATATTTTGCTTTGAAAACGAAATAGATTTAACCTCATTGGATCTTTCACACTAGCTCACAACATTGGCTTTTCACTCATTTTTCTCTGTAGGCGATAAACTAATCTCATGCTTATCTCTCACACTCATTTTCTCACGAGATTCTTTTTCTCTAAAATCATATGCTTTTGTTTTGGCCTTTCGTGCCTTTTTTCCCTAGCTCACACACATCAACATGCACATCATTACTGGTAGGTGTTACAATAGTAGAGGGATTGCAAGCAAACAAGTCCATGCAATCTAATTTTTCGCTAAACTCACATGCATTTGTTGAAACTAAACCACTAAGCGTTTCGTTTTCATTGATACAACCTTCTACCCCCACAGGTTGAGCTTCATCACATAAACTATTATTTTTCATAGAAAATTGAATATTTGAAATTGGTTTATGATTAGTGTACCTTGAAGACATCCTTTTGCGATGTGCTCTTCTTTCTTCCATATCTTCTCTCAGCATTTCCAACATATCTTTAAGAGCTTCAAGAACGGCACTAAAACCTGGTACACGTGTTGCTTTTTCTTCACTATGTGCCATGTTGAAACGAAGTCTAGAGTCGGCCGAAGAATGTCGACCAAGTGCTCTGATACCAAATGATAAGCGCCAAACGTTGCTTGAATTTTACAAAGCTAGAGGTCCTTCTAGGATCCTTGTAAAAACTCACAATAAAGGCTAACTTAGATCACACTTAAAATCTAAAATAGTCACTCTTAGATGCTAAGACAACTCACTCCAGAATTAGTTTGATCAAGACTAATCCAATGAATTGATTTAACTTCAAACCTAAAGCAAGATTTGAAAGAAAGACAACACCAGATGGGGTCTAAGAAAACACAAGTTTTTCATTCATAAAATCGCTCCAAAATGACGTATTACAAGCCGTTTTAAAGGCCAAAAATTCGTGCATGCCTTGGAATACAAAAAGGACTCAAAAAAGGTATTATTAAATGCATTTTGTAGAAAACAGGACATAAGAGGCCAAAGGTCAATTGCATGGCTTAAATGCTAGACAAAAGGGTAGATATGCTTTAAATAGACTCAACCAACTCTTCTAGAAGGTCCCTTACAATTAAGAGCATGGTTGGCAGGGATTGAAATAAAAAAAAAAGCTCTAAAATTTTAAAAATATGGAAATTCCACAATTTAAATTTCTGCATTCTAATTTTAAGAAGGCTCTTGAAATCTTCTTTCCTTGCTTCTTGTTGCTCCTTCATGTGAATCTGATGAAGTCGGTGGTTGAATTCATATCATCCCCACTTTCTTTAAAAGGATTTGCTCTCAAATCAAAATCTTTATGTCTTTTTTTAGCACTTTATGCTTGCTGCCATGGATGAACTTTGAAGCAAATTTGGAGTATTTCATCATAATAAACAAGTTGGCATTGTGTTTGTGGTCATTCTTTACTTTACAAGGAATCTTAAGCTTCGAGGCGTTGTATAAGAACTTTTGCTTCTGTAAGAACTCAAAAGAAACACTAGACAAACATGGTTTGAGCTCGCCCGTTAGATAGCAAGTTCCTTTATACAAAAGTCGACAAATATTTTGCTTTGAAAACGAAATAGATTTAACCTCATTGGATCTTTCACACTAGCTCACAACATTGGCTTTTCACTCATTTTTCTCTGTAGGCGATAAACTAATCTCATGCTTATCTCTCACACTCATTTTCTCACGAGATTCTTTTTCTCTAAAATCATATGCTTTTGTTTTGGCCTTTACGTGCCTTTTTCCCTAGCTCACACACATCAACATGCACATCATTCTTGGTAGGTGTTACAATAGTAGAGGATTGCAAGCAAACAAGTCCATGCAATCTAATTTTTCGCTAAACTCACATGCATTTGTTGAAACTAAACCACTAAGCGTTTCGTTTTCATTGATACAACCTTCTACCCCCACAGGTTGAGCTTCATCACATAAACTATTATTTTTCATAGAAAATTGAATATTTGAAATTGGTTTATGATTAGTGTACCTTGAAGACATCCTTTTGCGATGTGCTCTTCTTTCTTCCATATCTTCTCTCAGCATTTCCAACATATTTTTAAGAGCTTCAAGACGGCACTAAAACACAGTACACGTGTTGCTTTTTCTTCACTATGTGCCATGTTGAAAGCGAAGTCTAGAGTCGGCCGAAGAATGTCGACCAAGTGCTCTGATACCAAATGATAAGCGCCAAACGTTGCTTGAATTTTACAAAGCTAGAGGTCCTTCTAGGATCCTTGTAAAAACTCACAATAAAGGCTAACTTAGATCACACTTAAAATCTAAAATAGTCACTCTTAGATGCTAAGACAACTCACTCCAGAATTAGTTTGATCAAGACTAATCCAATGAATTGATTTAACTTCAAACCTAAAGCAAGATTTGAAAGAAAGACAACACCAGATGGGGTCTAAGAAAACACAAGTTTTTCATTCATAAAATCGCTCCAAAATGACGTATTACAAGCCGTTTTAAAGGCCAAAAATTCGTGCATGCCTTGGAATACAAAAAGGACTCAAAAAAGGTATTATTAAATGCATTTTGTAGAAAACAGGACATAAGAGGCCAAAGGTCAATTGCATGGCTTAAATGCTAGACAAAAGGGTAGATATGCTTTAAATAGACTCAACCAACTCTTCTAGAAGGTCCCTTACAATTAAGAGCATGGTTGGCAGGGATTGAAATAAAAAAAAAAAGCTCTAAAATTTTAAAAATATGGAAATTCCACAATTTAAATTTCTGCATTCTAATTTTAAGAAGGCTCTTGAAATCTTCTTTCCTTGCTTCTTGTTGCTCCTTCATGTGAATCTGATGAAGTCGGTGGTTGAATTCATATCATCCCCACTTTCTTTAAAAGGATTTGCTCTCAAATCAAAATCTTTATGTCTTTTTTTTTAGCACTTTATGCTTGCTGCCATGGATGAACTTTGAAGCAAATTTGGAGTATTTCATCATAATAAACAAGTTGGCATTGTGTTTGTGGTCATTCTTTACTTTACAAGGAATCTTAAGCTTGAGGCGTTGTATAAGAACTTTTGCTTCTGTAAGAACTCAAAAGAAACACTAGACAAACATGGTTTGAGCTCGCCCGTTAGATAGCAAGTTCCTTTATACAAAAGTCGACAAATATTTTGCTTTGAAAACGAAATAGATTTAACCTCATTGGATCTTTCACACTAGCTCACAACATTGGCTTTTCACTCATTTTTTCTCTGTAGGCCATAAACTAATCTCATGCTTATCTCTCACACTCATTTTCTCACGAGATTCTTTTTCTCTAAAATCATATGCTTTTGTTTTGGCCTTTAGTGCCTTTTTCCCTAGCTCACACACATCAACATGCACATCATTCTTGGTAGGTGTTACAATAGTAGAGGATTGCAAGCAAACAAGTCCATGCAATCTAATTTTTAGCTAAACTCACATGCATTTGTTGAAACTAAACCACTAAGCGTTTAGTTTTCATTGATACAACCTTCTACCCCCACAGGTTGAGCTTCATCACATAAACTATTATTTTTCATAGAAAATTGAATATTTGAAATTGGTTTATGATTAGTGTACCTTGAAGACATCCTTTTGCGATGTGCTCTTCTTTCTTCCATATCTTCTCTCAGCATTTCCAACATATCTTTAAGAGCTTCAAGAACGGCACTAAAACCTGGTACACGTGTTGCTTTTTCTTCACTATGTGCCATGTTGAAAGCGAAGTCTAGAGTCGGCCGAAGAATGTCGACCAAGTGCTCGATACCAAATGATAAGCGCCAAGCGTTGCTTGAATTTTACAAAGCTAGAGGTCCTTCTAGGATCCTTGTAAAAACTCACAATAAAGGCTAACTTAGATCACACTTAAAATCTAAAATAGTCACTCTTAGATGCTAAGACAACTCACTCCAATTTAGTTTGATCAAGACTAATCCAATGAATTGATTTAACTTCAAACCTAAAGCAAGATTTGAAAGAAAGACAACACCAGGATGGGGTCTAAGAAAACACAAGTTTTTCATTCATAAAATCGCTCCAAAATGACGTATTACAAGCCGTTTTAAAGGCCAAAAATTCGTGCATGCCTTGGAATACAAAAGGACTCAAAAAGGTATTATTAAATGCATTTTGTAGAAAGCAGGGACATAAGAGGCCAAAGGTCAATTGCATGGCTTAAATGCTAGACAAAAGGGTAGATATGCTTTAAATAGACTCAACCAACTCTTCTAGAAGGTCCCTTACAATTAAGAGCATGGTTGGCGAGGATTGAAATAAAAAAAGCTCTAAAATTTAAAAATATGGAAATTCCACAATTTAAATTTCTGCATTCTAATTTTAAGAAGGCTCTTGAAATCTTCTTTCCTTGCTTCTTGTTGCTCCTTCATGTGAATCTGATGAAGTCGGTGGTTGAATTCATATCATCCCCACTTTCTTTAAAAGGATTTGCTCTCAAATCAAAATCTTTATGTCTTTTTTTAGCACTTTATGCTTGCTGCCATGGATGAACTTTGAAGCAAATTTGGAGTATTTCATCATAATAAACAAGTTGGCATTGTGTTTGTGGTCATTCTTTACTTTACAAGGAATCTTAAGCCGAGAGCGTTGTATAAGAACTTTTGCTTCTGTAAGAACTCAAAAGAAACACTAGACAAACATGGTTTGAGCTCGCCCGTTAGATAGCAAGTTCCTTTATACAAAAGTCGACAAATATTTTGCTTTGAAAACGAAATAGATTTAACCTCATTGGATCTTTCACACTAGCTCACAACATTGGCTTTTCACTCATTTTTCTCTGTAGGCCATAAACTAATCTCATGCTTATCTCTCACACTCATTTTCTCACGAGATTCTTTTTCTCTAAAATCATATGCTTTTGTTTTGGCCTTTCGTGCCTTTTTTCCCTAGCTCACACACATCAACATGCACATCATTCTTGGTAGGTGTTACAATAGTAGAGGATTGCAAGCAAACAAGTCCATGCAATCTAATTTTTAGCTAAACTCACATGCATTTGTTGAAACTAAACCACTAAGCGTTTCGTTTTCATTGATACAACCTTCTACCCCCACAGGTTGAGCTTCATCACATAAACTATTATTTTTCATAGAAAATTGAATATTTGAAATTGGTTTATGATTAGTGTACCTTGAAGACATCCTTTTGCGATGTGCTCTTCTTTCTTCCATATCTTCTCTCAGCATTTCCAACATATCTTTAAGAGCTTCAAGAACGGCACTAAAACACAGGTACACGTGTTGCTTTTTCTTCACTATGTGCCATGTTGAAAGCGAAGTCTAGAGTCGGCCGAAGAATGTCGACCAAGTGCTCTGATACCAAATGATAAGCGCCAAACGTTGCTTGAATTTTACAAAGCTAGAGGTCCTTCTAGGATCCTTGTAAAAACTCACAATAAAGGCTAACTTAGATCACACTTAAAATCTAAAATAGTCACTCTTAGATGCTAAGACAACTCACTCCAGAATTAGTTTGATCAAGACTAATCCAATGAATTGATTTAACTTCAAACCTAAAGCAAGATTTGAAAGAAAGACAACACCAGATGGGGTCTAAGAAAACACAAGTTTTTCATTCATAAAATCGCTCCAAAATGACGTATTACAAGCCGTTTTAAAGGCCAAAAATTCGTGCATGCCTTGGAATACAAAAGGACTCAAAAAAGGTATTATTAAATGCATTTTGTAGAAAACAGGACATAAGAGGCCAAAGGTCAATTGCATGGCTTAAATGCTAGACAAAAGGGTAGATATGCTTTAAATAGACTCAACCAACTCTTCTAGAAGGTCCCTTACAATTAAGAGCATGGTTGGCAGGGATTGAAATAAAAAAAAAGCTCTAAAATTTAAAAAATATGGAAATTCCACAATTTAAATTTCTGCATTCTAATTTTAAGAAGGCTCTTGAAATCTTCTTTCCTTGCTTCTTGTTGCTCCTTCATGTGAATCTGATAAGTCGGTGGTTGAATTCATATCATCCCCACTTTCTTTAAAAGGATTTGCTCTCAAATCAAAATCTTTATGTCTTTTTTTAGCACTTTATGCTTGCTGCCATGGATGAACTTTGAAGCAAATTTGGAGTATTTCATCATAATAAACAAGTTGGCATTGTGTTTGTGGTCATTCTTTACTTTACAAGGAATCTTAAGCTTGAGGCGTTGTATAAGAACTTTTGCTTCTGTAAGAACTCAAAAGAAACACTAGACAAACATGGTTTGAGCTCGCCCGTTAGATAGCAAGTTCCTTTATACAAAAGTCGACAAATATTTTGCTTTGAAAACGAAATAGATTTAACCTCATTGGATCTTTCACACTAGCTCACAACATTGGCTTTTCACTCATTTTTCTCTGTAGGCCATAAACTAATCTCATGCTTATCTCTCACACTCATTTTCTCACGAGATTCTTTTTCTCTAAAATCATATGCTTTTGTTTTGGCCTTTCGTGCCTTTTTTCCCTAGCTCACACACATCAACATGCACATCATTCTTTGGTAGGTGTTACAATAGTAGAGGATTGCAAGCAAACAAGTCCATGCAATCTAATTTTTAGCTAAACTCACATGCATTTGTTGAAACTAAACCACTAAGCGTTTAGTTTTCATTGATACAACCTTCTACCCCCACGGGTTGAGCTTCATCACATAAACTATTATTTTTCATAGAAAATTGAATATTTGAAATTGGTTTATGATTAGTGTACCTTGAAGACATCCTTTTGCGATGTGCTCTTCTTTCTTCCATATCTTCTCTCAGCATTTCCAACATATCTTTAAGAGCTTCAAGAACGGCACTAAAACCTGGTACACGTGTTGCTTTTTCTTCACTATGTGCCATGTTGAAACGAAGTCTAGAGTCGGCCGAAGAATGTCGACCAAGTGCTCTGATACCAAATGATAAGCGCCAAACGTTGCTTGAATTTTACAAAGCTAGAGGTCCTTCTAGGATCCTTGTAAAAACTCACAATAAAGGCTAACTTAGATCACACTTAAAATCTAAAATAGTCACTCTTAGATGCTAAGACAACTCACTCCAGAATTAGTTTGATCAAGACTAATCCAATGAATTGATTTAACTTCAAACCTAAAGCAAGATTTGAAAGAAAGACAACACCAGATGGGGTCTAAGAAAACACAAGTTTTTCATTCATAAAATCGCTCCAAAATGACGTATTACAAGCCGTTTTAAAGGCCAAAAATTCGTGCATGCCTTGGAATACAAAAAGGACTCAAAAAAGGTATTATTAAATGCATTTTGTAGAAAGCAGGACATAAGAGGCCAAAGGTCAATTGCATGGCTTAAATGCTAGACAAAAGGGTAGATATGCTTTAAATAGACTCAACCAACTCTTCTAGAAGGTCCCTTACAATTAAGAGCATGGTTGGCAGGGATTGAAATAAAAAAAGCTCTACAATTTAAAAATATGGAAATTCCACAATTTAAATTTCTGCATTCTAATTTTAAGAAGGCTCTTGAAATCTTCTTTCCTTGCTTCTTGTTGCTCCTTCATGTGAATCTGATAAAGTCGGTGGTTGAATTCATATCATCCCCACTTTCTTTAAAAGGATTTGCTCTCAAATCAAAATCTTTATGTCTTTTTTTAGCACTTTATGCTTCTTTGCCATGGATGAACTTTGAAGCAAATTTGGAGTATTTCATCATAATAAACAAGTTGGCATTGTGTTTGTGGTCATTCTTTACTTTACAAGGAATCTTAGCTTGAGGCGTTGTATAAGAACTTTTGCTTCTGTAAGAACTCAAAAGAAACACTAGACAAACATGGTTTGAGCTACTCGCCCGTTAGATAGCAAGTTCCTTTATACAAAAGTCGACAAATATTTTGCTTTGAAAGCGAAATAGATTTAACCTCATTGGATCTTTCACACTAGCTCACAACATTGGCTTTTCACTCATTTTTCTCTGTAGGCCATAAACTAATCTCATGCTTATCTCTCACACTCATTTTCTCACGAGATTCTTTTTCTCTAAAATCATATGCTTTTGTTTTGGCCTTTAGTGCCTTTTTCCCTAAGCTCACACACATCAACATGCACATCATTCTTGGTAGGTGTTACAATAGTAGAGGATTGCAAGCAAACAAGTCCATGCAATCTAATTTTTAGCTAAACTCACATGCATTTGTTGAAACTAAACCACTAAGCGTTTAGTTTTCATTGATACAACCTTCTACCCCCACGGGTTGAGCTTCATCACATAAACTATTATTTTTCATAGAAAATTGAATATTTGAAATTGGTTTATGATTAGTGTACCTTGAAGACATCCTTTTGCGATGTGCTCTTCTTTCTTCCATATCTTCTCTCGGCATTTCCAACATATCTTTAAGAGCTTCAAGAAACGGCACTAAAACACAGTACACGTGTTGCTTTTTCTTCACTATGTGCCATGTTGAAAGCGAAGTCTAGAGTCGGCGAAGAATGTCGACCAAGTGCTCTGATACCAAATGATAAGCGCCAAACGTTGCTTGAATTTTACAAAGCTAGAGGTCCTTCTAGGATCCTTGTAAAAACTCACAATAAAGGCTAACTTAGATCACACTTAAAATCTAAAATAGTCACTCTTAGATGCTAAGACAACTCACTCCAGAATTAGTTTGATCAAGACTAATCCAATGAATTGATTTAACTTCAAACCTAAAGCAAGATTTGAAAGAAAGACAACACGGATGGGGTCTAAGAAAACACAAGTTTTCATTCATAAAATCGCTCCAAAATGACGTATTACAAGCCGTTTTAAAGGCCAAAAATTCGTGCATGCCTTGGAATACAAAAGGACTCAAAAAGGTATTATTAAATGCATTTTGTAGAAAAGCAGGACATAAGAGGCCAAAGGTCAATTGCATGGCTTAAATGCTAGACAAAAGGTAGATATGCTTTAAATAGACTCAACCAACTCTTCTAGAAGGTCCCTTACAATTAAGAGCATGGTTGGCAGGGATTGAAATAAAAAAAAGCTCTAAAATTTAAAAAATATGGAAATTCCACAATTTAAATTTCTGCATTCTAATTTTAAGAAGGCTCTTGAAATCTTCTTTCCTTGCTTCTTGTTGCTCCTTCATGTGAATCTGATAAGTCGGTGGTTGAATTCATATCATCCCCACTTTCTTTAAAAGGATTTGCTCTCAAATCAAAATCTTTATGTCTTTTTTTAGCACTTTATGCTTGCTGCCATGGATGAACTTTGAAGCAAATTTGGAGTATTTCATCATAATAAACAAGTTGGCATTGTGTTTGTGGTCATTCTTTACTTTACAAGGAATCTTCGCTTGAGGCGTTGTATAAGAACTTTTGCTTCTGTAAGAACTCAAAAGAAACACTAGACAAACATGGTTTGAGCTCGCCCGTTAGATAGCAAGTTCCTTTATACAAAAGTCGACAAATATTTTGCTTTGAAAACGAAATAGATTTAACCTCATTGGATCTTTCACACTAGCTCACAACATTGGCTTTTCACTCATTTTTCTCTGTAGGCCATAAACTAATCTCATGCTTATCTCTCACACTCATTTTCTCACGAGATTCTTTTTCTCTAAAATCATATGCTTTTGTTTTGGCCTTTACGTGCCTTTTTCCCTAGCTCACACACATCAACATGCACATCATTCTTGGTAGGTGTTACAATAGTAGAGGATTGCAAGCAAACAAGTCCATGCAATCTAATTTTTAAGCTAAACTCACATGCATTTGTTGAAACTAAACCACTAAGCGTTTAGTTTTTCATTGATACAACCTTCTACCCCCACAGGTTGAGCTTCATCACATAAACTATTATTTTTCATAGAAAATTGAATATTTGAAATTGGTTTATGATTAGTGTACCTTGAAGACATCCTTTTGCGATGTGCTCTTCTTTCTTCCATATCTTCTCTCAGCATTTCCAACATATCTTTAAGAGCTTCAAGAACGGCACTAAAACACAGTACACGTGTTGCTTTTTCTTCACTATGTGCCATGTTGAAAGCGAAGTCTAGAGTCGTAGAAGAATGTCGACCAAGTGCTCTGATACCAAATGATAAGCGCCAAGCGTTGCTTGAATTTTACAAAGCTAGAGGTCCTTCTAGGATCCTTGTAAAAACTCACAATAAAGGCTAACTTAGATCACACTTAAAATCTAAAATAGTCACTCTTAGATGCTAAGACAACTCACTCCAGAATTAGTTTGATCAAGACTAATCCAATGAATTGATTTAACTTCAAACCTAAAGCAAGATTCGAAAGAAAGACAACACGGATGGGGTCTAAGAAAACACAAGTTTTCATTCATAAAATCGCTCCAAAATGACGTATTACAAGCCGTTTTAAAGGCCAAAAATTCGTGCATGCCTTGGAATACAAAAGGACTCAAAAAGGTATTATTAAATGCATTTTGTAGAAAGCAGGACATATAGAGGCCAAAGGTCAATTGCATGGCTTAAATGCTAGACAAAAGGGTAGATATGCTTTAAATAGACTCAACCAACTCTTCTAGAAGGTCCCTTACAATTAAGAGCATGGTTGGCAGGGATTGAAATAAAAAAAGCTCTACAATTTAAAAATATGGAAATTCCACAATTTAAATTTACTGCATTCTAATTTTAAGAAGGCTCTTGAAATCTTCTTTCCTTGCTTCTTGTTGCTCCTTCATGTGAATCTGATAAGTCGGTGGTTGAATTCATATCATCCCCACTTTCTTTAAAAGGATTTGCTCTCAAATCAAAATCTTTATGTCTTTTTTTAGCACTTTATGCTTGCTGCCATGGATGAACTTTGAAGCAAATTTGGAGTATTTCATCATAATAAACAAGTTGGCATTGTGTTTGTGGTCATTCTTTACTTTACAAGGAATCTTAGCTTGAGGCGTTGTATAAGAACTTTTGCTTCTGTAAGAACTCAAAAGAAACACTAGACAAACATGGTTTGAGCTCGCCCGTTAGATAGCAAGTTCCTTTATACAAAAGTCGACAAATATTTTGCTTTGAAAGCAGAAATAGATTTAACCTCATTGGATCTTTCACACTAGCTCACAACATTGGCTTTTCACTCATTTTTCTCTGTAGGCCATAAACTAATCTCATGCTTATCTCTCACACTCATTTTCTCACGAGATTCTTTTTCTCTAAAATCATATGCTTTTGTTTTGGCCTTTAGTGCCTTTTTCCCTAGCTCACACACATCAACATGCACATCATTCTTGGTAGGTGTTACAATAGTAGAGGATTGCAAGCAAACAAGTCCATGCAATCTAATTTTTAGCTAAACTCACATGCATTTGTTGAAACTAAACCACTAAAGCGTTTAGTTTTCATTGATACAACCTTCTACCCCCACGGTTGAGCTTCATCACATAAACTATTATTTTTCATAGAAAATTGAATATTTGAAATTGGTTTATGATTAGTGTACCTTGAAGACATCCTTTTGCGATGTGCTCTTCTTTCTTCCATATCTTCTCTCAGCATTTCCAACATATCTTTAAGAGCTTCAAGAACGGCACTAAAACCACAGGTACACGTGTTGCTTTTTCTTCACTATGTGCCATGTTGAAAGCGAAGTCTAGAGTCGGCCGAAGAATGTCGACCAAGTGCTCTGATACCAAATGATAAGCGCCAAGCGTTGCTTGAATTTTACAAAGCTAGAGGTCCTTCTAGGATCCTTGTAAAAACTCACAATAAAGGCTAACTTAGATCACACTTAAAATCTAAAATAGTCACTCTTAGAT
Source organism: Sicyos edulis (assembly GCA_036507275.1). Lineage (NCBI taxonomy): Eukaryota > Viridiplantae > Streptophyta > Magnoliopsida > Cucurbitales > Cucurbitaceae > Sicyos > Sicyos edulis. The sequence goes on from CM071859.1 coordinate 10,330,349, forward strand.
GCTAAGACAACTCACTCCAGAATTAGTTTGATCAAGACTAATCCAATGAATTGATTTAACTTCAAACCTAAAGCAAGATTTGAAAGAAAGACAACACGGATGGGGTCTAAGAAAACACAAGTTTTCATTCATAAAATCGCTCCAAAATGACGTATTACAAAGTTTTAAAGGCCAAAAATTCGTGCATGCCTTGGAATACAAAAGGACTCAAAAAGGTATTATTAAATGCATTTTGTAGAAAGCAGGACATAAGAGGCCAAAGGTCAATTGCATGGCTTAAATGCTAGACAAAAGGGTAGATATGCTTTAAATAGACTCAACCAACTCTTCTAGAAGGTCCTTACAATTAAGAGCATGGTTGGCGAGGATTGAAATAAAAAAAAAAGCTCTAAAATTTAAAAAATATGGAAATTCCACAATTTAAATTTCTGCATTCTAATTTTAAGAAGGCTCTTGAAATCTTCTTTCCTTGCTTCTTGTTGCTCCTTCATGTGAATCTGATAAGTCGGTGGTTGAATTCATATCATCCCCACTTTCTTTAAAAGGATTTGCTCTCAAATCAAAATCTTTATGTCTTTTTTTAGCACTTTATGCTTGCTGCCATGGATGAACTTTGAAGCAAATTTGGAGTATTTCATCATAATAAACAAGTTGGCATTGTGTTTGTGGTCATTCTTTACTTTACAAGGAATCTTAAGCTTGAGGCGTTGTATAAGAACTTTTGCTTCTGTAAGAACTCAAAAAAACACTAGACAAACATGGTTTGAGCTACGCCCGTTAGATAGCAAGTTCCTTTATACAAAAAGTCGACAAATATTTTGCTTTGAAAACGAAATAGATTTAACCTCATTGGATCTTTCACACTAGCTCACAACATTGGCTTTTCACTCATTTTTCTCTGTAGGCCATAAACTAATCTCATGCTTATCTCTCACACTCATTTTCTCACGAGATTCTTTTTCTCTAAAATCATATGCTTTTGTTTTGGCCTTTAGTGCCTTTTTCCCTAGCTCACACACATCAACATGCACATCATTCTTTGGTAGGTGTTACAATAGTAGAGGATTGCAAGCAAACAAGTCCATGCAATCTAATTTTTAGCTAAACTCACATGCATTTGTTGAAACTAAACCACTAAGCGTTTAGTTTTCATTGATACAACCTTCTACCCCCACGGGTTGAGCTTCATCACATAAACTATTATTTTTCATAGAAAATTGAATATTTGAAATTGGTTTATGATTAGTGTACCTTGAAGACATCCTTTTGCGATGTGCTCTTCTTTCTTCCATATCTTCTCTCGGCATTTCCAACATATCTTTAAGAGCTTCAAAACGGCACTAAAACCTGGTACACGTGTTGCTTTTTCTTCACTATGTGCCATGTTGAAAGCGAAGTCTAAGTCGGCCGAAGAATGTCGACCAAGTGCTCACGATACCAAATGATAAGCGCCAAGCGTTGCTTGAATTTTACAAAGCTAGAGGTCCTTCTAGGATCCTTGTAAAAACTCACAATAAAGGCTAACTTAGATCACACTTAAAATCTAAAATAGTCACTCTTAGATGCTAAGACAACTCACTCCAGAATTAGTTTGATCAAGACTAATCCAATGAATTGATTTAACTTCAAACCTAAAGCAAGATTTGAAAGAAAGACAACACGGATGGGGTCTAAGAAAACACAAGTTTTCATTCATAAAATCGCTCCAAAATGACGTATTACAAGCCGTTTTAAAGGCCAAAAATTCGTGCATGCCTTGGAATACAAAAGGACTCAAAAAGGTATTATTAAATGCATTTTGTAGAAAAGCAGGACATAAGAGGCCAAAGGTCAATTGCATGGCTTAAATGCTAGACAAAAGGGTAGATATGCTTTAAATAGACTCAACCAACTCTTCTAGAAGGTCCCTTACAATTAAGAGCATGGTTGGCAGGGATTGAAATAAAAAAAGCTCTAAAATTTAAAAATATGGAAATTCCACAATTTAAATTTACTGCATTCTAATTTTAAGAAGGCTCTTGAAATCTTCTTTCCTTGCTTCTTGTTGCTCCTTCATGTGAATCTGATGAAGTCGGTGGTTGAATTCATATCATCCCCACTTTCTTTAAAAGGATTTGCTCTCAAATCAAAATCTTTATGTCTTTTTTTAGCACTTTATGCTTCTTTGCCATGGATGAACTTTGAAGCAAATTTGGAGTATTTCATCATAATAAACAAGTTGGCATTGTGTTTGTGGTCATTCTTTACTTTACAAGGAATCTTAAGCTTGAGGCGTTGTATAAGAACTTTTGCTTCTGTAAGAACTCAAAAGAAACACTAGACAAACATGGTTTGAGCTACGCCGAGATTAGATAGCAAGTTCCTTTATACAAAAGTCGACAAATATTTTGCTTTGAAAACGAAATAGATTTAACCTCATTGGATCTTTCACACTAGCTCACAACATTGGCTTTTCACTCATTTTTCTCTGTAGGCCATAAACTAATCTCATGCTTATCTCTCACACTCATTTTCTCACGAGATTCTTTTTCTCTAAAATCATATGCTTTTGTTTTGGCCTTTAGTGCCTTTTTCCCTAGCTCACACACATCAACATGCACATCATTCTTGGTAGGTGTTACAATAGTAGAGGATTGCAAGCAAACAAGTCCATGCAATCTAATTTTTAGCTAAACTCACATGCATTTGTTGAAACTAAACCACTAAAGCGTTTACGTTTTCATTGATACAACCTTCTACCCCCACGAGGTTGAGCTTCATCACATAAACTATTATTTTTCATAGAAAATTGAATATTTGAAATTGGTTTATGATTAGTGTACCTTGAAGACATCCTTTTTGCGATGTGCTCTTCTTTCTTCCATATCTTCTCTCGGCATTTCCAACATATCTTTAAGAGCTTCAAGAGCGGCACTAAAACACAGGTACACGTGTTGCTTTTTCTTCACTATGTGCCATGTTGAAAGCGAAGTCTAGAGTCGGCCGAAGAATGTCGACCAAGTGCTCTGATACCAAATGATAAGCGCCAAACGTTGCTTGAATTTTACAAAGCTAGAGGTCCTTCTAGGATCCTTGTAAAAACTCACAATAAAGGCTAACTTAGATCACACTTAAAATCTAAAATAGTCACTCTTAGATGCTAAGACAACTCACTCCAGAATTAGTTTGATCAAGACTAATCCAATGAATTGATTTAACTTCAAACCTAAAGCAAGATTTGAAAGAAAGACAACACCAGATGGGGTCTAAGAAAACACAAGTTTTTCATTCATAAAATCGCTCCAAAATGACGTATTACAAGCCGTTTTAAAGGCCAAAAATTCGTGCATGCCTTGGAATACAAAAGGACTCAAAAGGTATTATTAAATGCATTTTGTAGAAAGCAGGACATAAGAGGCCAAAGGTCAATTGCATGGCTTAAATGCTAGACAAAGGGGTAGATATGCTTTAAATAGACTCAACCAACTCTTCTAGAAGGTCCCTTACAATTAAGAGCATGGTTGGCAGGGATTGAAATAAAAAAAAAAGCTCTAAAATTTTAAAAATATGGAAATTCCACAATTTAAATTTCTGCATTCTAATTTTAAGAAGGCTCTTGAAATCTTCTTTCCTTGCTTCTTGTTGCTCCTTCATGTGAATCTGATGAAAGTCGGTGGTTGAATTCATATCATCCCCACTTTCTTTAAAAGGATTTGCTCTCAAATCAAAATCTTTATGTCTTTTTTTTTAGCACTTTATGCTTGCTGCCATGGATGAACTTTGAAGCAAATTTGGAGTATTTCATCATAATAAACAAGTTGGCATTGTGTTTGTGGTCATTCTTTACTTTACAAGGAATCTTAAGCTTGAGGCGTTGTATAAGAACTTTTGCTTCTGTAAGAACTCAAAAGAAACACTAGACAAACATGGTTTGAGCTCTTGCCCGTTAGATAGCAAGTTCCTTTATACAAAAAGTCGACAAATATTTTGCTTTGAAAGCGAAATAGATTTAACCTCATTGGATCTTTCACACTAGCTCACAACATTGGCTTTTCACTCATTTTTCTCTGTAGGCCATAAACTAATCTCATGCTTATCTCTCACACTCATTTTCTCACGAGATTCTTTTCTCTAAAATCATATGCTTTTGTTTTGGCCTTTAGTGCCTTTTTCCCTAGCTCACACACATCAACATGCACATCATTCTTGGTAGGTGTTACAATAGTAGAGGATTGCAAGCAAACAAGTCCATGCAATCTAATTTTTAAGCTAAACTCACATGCATTTGTTGAAACTAAACCACTAAGCGTTTAGTTTTCATTGATACAACCTTCTACCCCCACAGGTTGAGCTTCATCACATAAACTATTATTTTTCATAGAAAATTGAATATTTGAAATTGGTTTATGATTAGTGTACCTTGAAGACATCCTTTTTGCGATGTGCTCTTCTTTCTTCCATATCTTCTCTCGGCATTTCCAACATATCTTTAAGAGCTTCAAGAACGGCACTAAAACACAGTACACGTGTTGCTTTTTCTTCACTATGTGCCATGTTGAAAGCGAAGTCTAGAGTCGGCCGAAGAATGTCGACCAAGTGCTCGATACCAAATGATAAGCGCCAAGCGTTGCTTGAATTTTACAAAGCTAGAGGTCCTTCTAGGATCCTTGTAAAAACTCACAATAAAGGCTAACTTAGATCACACTTAAAATCTAAAATAGTCACTCTTAGATGCTAAGACAACTCACTCCAGAATTAGTTTGATCAAGACTAATCCAATGAATTGATTTAACTTCAAACCTAAAGCAAGATTTGAAAGAAAGACAACACGGATGGGGTCTAAGAAAACACAAGTTTTCATTCATAAAATCGCTCCAAAATGACGTATTACAAGCCGTTTTAAAGGCCAAAAATTCGTGCATGCCTTGGAATACAAAAGGACTCAAAAGGTATTATTAAATGCATTTTGTAGAAAGCAGGACATAAGAGGCCAAAGGTCAATTGCATGGCTTAAATGCTAGACAAAAGGGTAGATATGCTTTAAATAGACTCAACCAACTCTTCTAGAAGGTCCCTTACAATTAAGAGCATGGTTGGCAGGGATTGAAATAAAAAAAGCTCTAAAATTTAAAAAATATGGAAATTCCACAATTTAAATTTACGCATTCTAATTTTAAGAAGGCTCTTGAAATCTTCTTTCCTTGCTTCTTGTTGCTCCTTCATGTGAATCTGATGAAGTCGGTGGTTGAATTCATATCATCCCCACTTTCTTTAAAAGGATTTGCTCTCAAATCAAAATCTTTATGTCTTTTTTTAGCACTTTATGCTTGCTGCCATGGATGAACTTTGAAGCAAATTTGGAGTATTTCATCATAATAAACAAGTTGGCATTGTGTTTGTGGTCATTCTTTACTTTACAAGGAATCTTAAGCTTGAGGCGTTGTATAAGAACTTTTGCTTCTGTAAGAACTCAAAAGAAACACTAGACAAACATGGTTTGAGCTACTTGTTTAGATAGCAAGTTCCTTTATACAAAAGTCGACAAATATTTTGCTTTGAAAGCGAAATAGATTTAACCTCATTGGATCTTTCACACTAGCTCACAACATTGGCTTTTCACTCATTTTTCTCTGTAGGCCATAAACTAATCTCATGCTTATCTCTCACACTCATTTTCTCACGAGATTCTTTTTCTCTAAAATCATATGCTTTTGTTTTGGCCTTTAGTGCCTTTTTCCCTAGCTCACACACATCAACATGCACATCATTCTTGGTAGGTGTTACAATAGTAGAGGATTGCAAGCAAACAAGTCCATGCAATCTAATTTTTAGCTAAACTCACATGCATTTGTTGAAACTAAACCACTAAGCGTTTAGTTTTCATTGATACAACCTTCTACCCCCACGGGTTGAGCTTCATCACATAAACTATTATTTTTCATAGAAAATTGAATATTTGAAATTGGTTTATGATTAGTGTACCTTGAAGACATCCTTTTTGCGATGTGCTCTTCTTTCTTCCATATCTTCTCTCGGCATTTCCAACATATCTTTAAGAGCTTCAAAGCGGCACTAAAACACAGTACACGTGTTGCTTTTTCTTCACTATGTGCCATGTTGAAAGCGAAGTCTAGAGTCGGCGAAGAATGTCGACCAAGTGCTCTGATACCAAATGATAAAGCGCCAAGCGTTGCTTGAATTTTACAAAGCTAGAGGTCCTTCTAGGATCCTTGTAAAAACTCACAATAAAGGCTAACTTAGATCACACTTAAAATCTAAAATAGTCACTCTTAGATGCTAAGACAACTCACTCCAAATTAGTTTGATCAAGACTAATCCAATGAATTGATTTAACTTCAAACCTAAAGCAAGATTTGAAAGAAAGACAACACGGATGGGGTCTAAGAAAACACAAGTTTTCATTCATAAAATCGCTCCAAAATGACGTATTACAAGCCGTTTTAAAGGCCAAAAATTCGTGCATGCCTTGGAATACAAAAGGACTCAAAAAGGTATTATTAAATGCATTTTGTAGAAAGCAGGACATAAGAGGCCAAAGGTCAATTGCATGGCTTAAATGCTAGACAAAAGGGTAGATATGCTTTAAATAGACTCAACCAACTCTTCTAGAAGGTCCCTTACAATTAAGAGCATGGTTGGCGAGGATTGAAATAAAAAAAGCTCTAAAATTTAAAAATATGGAAATTCCACAATTTAAATTTACTGCATTCTAATTTTAAGAAGGCTCTTGAAATCTTCTTTCCTTGCTTCTTGTTGCTCCTTCATGTGAATCTGATGAAGTCGGTGGTTGAATTCATATCATCCCCACTTTCTTTAAAAGGATTTGCTCTCAAATCAAAATCTTTATGTCTTTTTTTAGCACTTTATGCTTGCTTTGCCATGGATGAACTTTGAAGCAAATTTGGAGTATTTCATCATAATAAACAAGTTGGCATTGTGTTTGTGGTCATTCTTTACTTTACAAGGAATCTTAGCCGAGGCGTTGTATAAGAACTTTTGCTTCTGTAAGAACTCAAAAGAAACACTAGACAAACATGGTTTGAGCTCGCTTGGTTAGATAGCAAGTTCCTTTATACAAAAAGTCGACAAATATTTTGCTTTGAAAACGAAATAGATTTAACCTCATTGGATCTTTCACACTAGCTCACAACATTGGCTTTTCACTCATTTTTTCTCTGTAGGCCATAAACTAATCTCATGCTTATCTCTCACACTCATTTTCTCACGAGATTCTTTTTCTCTAAAATCATATGCTTTTGTTTTGGCCTTTCGTGCCTTTTTCCCTAGCTCACACACATCAACATGCACATCATTCTTGGTAGGTGTTACAATAGTAGAGGATTGCAAGCAAACAAGTCCATGCAATCTAATTTTTAGCTAAACTCACATGCATTTGTTGAAACTAAACCACTAAGCGTTTAGTTTTCATTGATACAACCTTCTACCCCCACGGGTTGAGCTTCATCACATAAACTATTATTTTTCATAGAAAATTGAATATTTGAAATTGGTTTATGATTAGTGTACCTTGAAGACATCCTTTTTGCGATGTGCTCTTCTTTCTTCCATATCTTCTCTCGGCATTTCCAACATATCTTTAAGAGCTTCAAGAGCGGCACTAAAACCACAGTACACGTGTTGCTTTTTCTTCACTATGTGCCATGTTGAAACGAAGTCTAGAGTCGGCCGAAGAATGTCGACCAAGTGCTCTGATACCAAATGATAAGCGCCAAACGTTGCTTGAATTTTACAAAGCTAGAGGTCCTTCTAGGATCCTTGTAAAAACTCACAATAAAGGCTAACTTAGATCACACTTAAAATCTAAAATAGTCACTCTTAGATGCTAAGACAACTCACTCCAATTAGTTTGATCAAGACTAATCCAATGAATTGATTTAACTTCAAACCTAAAGCAAGATTTGAAAGAAAGACAACACGGATGGGGTCTAAGAAAACACAAGTTTTCATTCATAAAATCGCTCCAAAATGACGTATTACAAGCCGTTTTAAAGGCCAAAAATTCGTGCATGCCTTGGAATACAAAAGGACTCAAAAGGTATTATTAAATGCATTTTGTAGAAAACAGGACATAAGAGGCCAAAGGTCAATTGCATGGCTTAAATGCTAGACAAAAGGGTAGATATGCTTTAAATAGACTCAACCAACTCTTCTAGAAGGTCCCTTACAATTAAGAGCATGGTTGGCAGGGATTGAAATAAAAAAAGCTCTAAAATTTTAAAAATATGGAAATTCCACAATTTAAATTTCTGCATTCTAATTTTAAGAAGGCTCTTGAAATCTTCTTTCCTTGCTTCTTGTTGCTCCTTCATGTGAATCGATGAAGTCGGTGGTTGAATTCATATCATCCCCACTTTCTTTAAAAGGATTTGCTCTCAAATCAAAATCTTTATGTCTTTTTTTAGCACTTTATGCTTGCTGCCATGGATGAACTTTGAAGCAAATTTGGAGTATTTCATCATAATAAACAAGTTGGCATTGTGTTTGTGGTCATTCTTTACTTTACAAGGAATCTTAAGCCGAGGCGTTGTATAAGAACTTTTGCTTCTGTAAGAACTCAAAGAAACACTAGACAAACATGGTTTGAGCTCGCCCGTTAGATAGCAAGTTCCTTTATACAAAAGTCGACAAATATTTTGCTTTGAAAACGAAATAGATTTAACCTCATTGGATCTTTCACACTAGCTCACAACATTGGCTTTTCACTCATTTTTCTCTGTAGGCCATAAACTAATCTCATGCTTATCTCTCACACTCATTTTCTCACGAGATTCTTTTCTCTAAAATCATATGCTTTTGTTTTGGCCTTTAGTGCCTTTTTCCCTAGCTCACACACATCAACATGCACATCATTCTTGGTAGGTGTTACAATAGTAGAGGATTGCAAGCAAACAAGTCCATGCAATCTAATTTTTAGCTAAACTCACATGCATTTGTTGAAACTAAACCACTAAAGCGTTTACGTTTTCATTGATACAACCTTCTACCCCCACGGTTGAGCTTCATCACATAAACTATTATTTTTCATAGAAAATTGAATATTTGAAATTGGTTTATGATTAGTGTACCTTGAAGACATCCTTTTGCGATGTGCTCTTCTTTCTTCCATATCTTCTCTCAGCATTTCCAACATATCTTTAAGAGCTTCAAGAGCGGGCACTAAAACACAGGTACACGTGTTGCTTTTTCTTCACTATGTGCCATGTTGAAAGCGAAGTCTAGAGTCGGCGAAGAATGTCGACCAAGTGCTCGATACCAAATGATAAAGCGCCAAGCGTTGCTTGAATTTTACAAAGCTAGAGGTCCTTCTAGGATCCTTGTAAAAACTCACAATAAAGGCTAACTTAGATCACACTTAAAATCTAAAATAGTCACTCTTAGATGCTAAGACAACTCACTCCAGAATTAGTTTGATCAAGACTAATCCAATGAATTGATTTAACTTCAAACCTAAAGCAAGATTTGAAAGAAAGACAACACCAGATGGGGTCTAAGAAAACACAAGTTTTTCATTCATAAAATCGCTCCAAAATGACGTATTACAAGCCGTTTTAAAGGCCAAAAATTCGTGCATGCCTTGGAATACAAAAAGGACTCAAAAAAGGTATTATTAAATGCATTTTGTAGAAAGCAGGACATAAGAGGCCAAAGGTCAATTGCATGGCTTAAATGCTAGACAAAAGGGTAGATATGCTTTAAATAGACTCAACCAACTCTTCTAGAAGGTCCCTTACAATTAAGAGCATGGTTGGCAGGGATTGAAATAAAAAAAAGCTCTAAAATTTAAAAAATATGGAAATTCCACAATTTAAATTTCTGCATTCTAATTTTAAGAAGGCTCTTGAAATCTTCTTTCCTTGCTTCTTGTTGCTCCTTCATGTGAATCTGATGAAGTCGGTGGTTGAATTCATATCATCCCCACTTTCTTTAAAAGGATTTGCTCTCAAATCAAAATCTTTATGTCTTTTTTTTTAGCACTTTATGCTTGCTGCCATGGATGAACTTTGAAGCAAATTTGGAGTATTTCATCATAATAAACAAGTTGGCATTGTGTTTGTGGTCATTCTTTACTTTACAAGGAATCTTAGCTTGAGGCGTTGTATAAGAACTTTTGCTTCTGTAAGAACTCAAAAGAAACACTAGACAAACATGGTTTGAGCTGCTTGTTAGATAGCAAGTTCCTTTATACAAAAGTCGACAAATATTTTGCTTTGAAAAGCAGAAATAGATTTAACCTCATTGGATCTTTCACACTAGCTCACAACATTGGCTTTTCACTCATTTTCTCTGTGGCCATAAACTAATCTCATGCTTATCTCTCACACTCATTTTCTCACGAGATTCTTTTTCTCTAAAATCATATGCTTTTGTTTTGGCCTTTAGTGCCTTTTTCCCTAAGCTCACACACATCAACATGCACATCATTCTTTGGTAGGTGTTACAATAGTAGAGGATTGCAAGCAAACAAGTCCATGCAATCTAATTTTTAGCTAAACTCACATGCATTTGTTGAAACTAAACCACTAAGCGTTTAGTTTTCATTGATACAACCTTCTACCCCCACGGGTTGAGCTTCATCACATAAACTATTATTTTCATAGAAAATTGAATATTTGAAATTGGTTTATGATTAGTGTACCTTGAAGACATCCTTTTGCGATGTGCTCTTCTTTCTTCCATATCTTCTCTCGGCATTTCCAACATATCTTTAAGAGCTTCAAGAAGCGGCACTAAAACACAGTACACGTGTTGCTTTTTCTTCACTATGTGCCATGTTGAAAGCGAAGTCTAAGTCGGCCGAAGAATGTCGACCAAGTGCTCTGATACCAAATGATAAGCGCCAAGCGTTGCTTGAATTTTACAAAGCTAGAGGTCCTTCTAGGATCCTTGTAAAAACTCACAATAAAGGCTAACTTAGATCACACTTAAAATCTAAAATAGTCACTCTTAGATGCTAAGACAACTCACTCCAAATTAGTTTGATCAAGACTAATCCAATGAATTGATTTAACTTCAAACCTAAAGCAAGATTTGAAAGAAAGACAACACGGATGGGGTCTAAGAAAACACAAGTTTTCATTCATAAAATCGCTCCAAAATGACGTATTACAAGCCGTTTTAAAGGCCAAAAATTCGTGCATGCCTTGGAATACAAAAGGACTCAAAAAGGTATTATTAAATGCATTTTGTAGAAAGCAGGACATAAGAGGCCAAGGTCAATTGCATGGCTTAAATGCTAGACAAAAGGGTAGATATGCTTTAAATAGACTCAACCAACTCTTCTAGAAGGGTCCCTTACAATTAAGAGCATGGTTGGCGAGGATTGAAATAAAAAAAGCTCTAAAATTTAAAAATATGGAAATTCCACAATTTAAATTTACTGCATTCTAATTTTAAGAAGGCTCTTGAAATCTTCTTTCCTTGCTTCTTGTTGCTCCTTCATGTGAATCTGATAAGTCGGTGGTTGAATTCATATCATCCCCACTTTCTTTAAAAGGATTTGCTCTCAAATCAAAATCTTTATGTCTTTTTTTAGCACTTTATGCTTGCTGCCATGGATGAACTTTGAAGCAAATTTGGAGTATTTCATCATAATAAACAAGTTGGCATTGTGTTTGTGGTCATTCTTTACTTTACAAGGAATCTTAGCCGAGGCGTTGTATAAGAACTTTTGCTTCTGTAAGAACTCAAAAAACAACACTAGACAAACATGGTTTGAGCTACGCCCGTTAGATAGCAAGTTCCTTTATACAAAAGTCGACAAATATTTTGCTTTGAAAACGAAATAGATTTAACCTCATTGGATCTTTCACACTAGCTCACAACATTGGCTTTTCACTCATTTTTTCTCTGTAGGCCATAAACTAATCTCATGCTTATCTCTCACACTCATTTTCTCACGAGATTCTTTTTCTCTAAAATCATATGCTTTTGTTTTGGCCTTTCGTGCCTTTTTCCTAAGCTCACACACATCAACATGCACATCATTCTTGGTAGGTGTTACAATAGTAGAGGATTGCAAGCAAACAAGTCCATGCAATCTAATTTTTAGCTAAACTCACATGCATTTGTTGAAACTAAACCACTAAGCGTTTAGTTTTCATTGATACAACCTTCTACCCCCACGGGTTGAGCTTCATCACATAAACTATTATTTTTCATAGAAAATTGAATATTTGAAATTGGTTTATGATTAGTGTACCTTGAAGACATCCTTTTGCGATGTGCTCTTCTTTCTTCCATATCTTCTCTCGGCATTTCCAACATATCTTTAAGAGCTTCAAAAGCGGCACTAAAACACAGTACACGTGTTGCTTTTTCTTCACTATGTGCCATGTTGAAAGCGAAAGTCTAGAGTCGGCCGAAAGAATGTCGACCAAGTGCTCTGATACCAAATGATAAGCGCGCAAGCGTTGCTTGAATTTTACAAAGCTAGAGGTCCTTCTAGGATCCTTGTAAAAACTCACAATAAAGGCTAACTTAGATCACACTTAAAATCTAAAATAGTCACTCTTAGATGCTAAGACAACTCACTCCAGAATTAGTTTGATCAAGACTAATCCAATGAATTGATTTAACTTCAAACCTAAAGCAAGATTTGAAAGAAAGACAACACGGATGGGGTCTAAGAAAACACAAGTTTTTCATTCATAAAATCGCTCCAAAATGACGTATTACAAAGCGTTTTAAAGGCCAAAAATTCGTGCATGCCTTGGAATACAAAAGGACTCAAAAAGGTATTATTAAATGCATTTTGTAGAAAGCAGGACATAAGAGGCCAAAGGTCAATTGCATGGCTTAAATGCTAGACAAAAGGGTAGATATGCTTTAAATAGACTCAACCAACTCTTCTAGAAGGTCCTTACAATTAAGAGCATGGTTGGCGAGGATTGAAATAAAAAAAGCTCTAAAATTTAAAAATATGGAAATTCCACAATTTAAATTTCTGCATTCTAATTTTAAGAAGGCTCTTGAAATCTTCTTTCCTTGCTTCTTGTTGCTCCTTCATGTGAATCTGATGAAGTCGGTGGTTGAATTCATATCATCCCCACTTTCTTTAAAAGGATTTGCTCTCAAATCAAAATCTTTATGTCTTTTTTTTTAGCACTTTATGCTTGCTGCCATGGATGAACTTTGAAGCAAATTTGGAGTATTTCATCATAATAAACAAGTTGGCATTGTGTTTGTGGTCATTCTTTACTTTACAAGGAATCTTAGCCGAGGCGTTGTATAAGAACTTTTGCTTCTGTAAGAACTCAAAAGAAACACTAGACAAACATGGTTTGAGCTCGCCCGTTAGATAGCAAGTTCCTTTATACAAAAGTCGACAAATATTTTGCTTTGAAAACGAAATAGATTTAACCTCATTGGATCTTTCACACTAGCTCACAACATTGGCTTTTCACTCATTTTTCTCTGTAGGCCATAAACTAATCTCATGCTTATCTCTCACACTCATTTTCTCACGAGATTCTTTTCTCTAAAATCATATGCTTTTGTTTTGGCCTTTACGTGCCTTTTTCCCTAAGCTCACACACATCAACATGCACATCATTCTTTGGTAGGTGTTACAATAGTAGAGGATTGCAAGCAAACAAGTCCATGCAATCTAATTTTTAGCTAAACTCACATGCATTTGTTGAAACTAAACCACTAAGCGTTTAGTTTTCATTGATACAACCTTCTACCCCACGGGTTGAGCTTCATCACATAAACTATTATTTTTCATAGAAAATTGAATATTTGAAATTGGTTTATGATTAGTGTACCTTGAAGACATCCTTTTGCGATGTGCTCTTCTTTCTTCCATATCTTCTCTCAGCATTTCCAACATATCTTTAAGAGCTTCAAGAACGGCACTAAAACACAGTACACGTGTTGCTTTTTCTTCACTATGTGCCATGTTGAAAGCGAAGTCTAGAGTCGGCGAAGAATGTCGACCAAGTGCTCGATACCAAATGATAAGCGCCAAGCGTTGCTTGAATTTTACAAAGCTAGAGGTCCTTCTAGGATCCTTGTAAAAACTCACAATAAAGGCTAACTTAGATCACACTTAAAATCTAAAATAGTCACTCTTAGATGCTAAGACAACTCACTCCAAAATTAGTTTGATCAAGACTAATCCAATGAATTGATTTAACTTCAAACCTAAAGCAAGATTTGAAAGAAAGACAACACGGATGGGGTCTAAGAAAACACAAGTTTTCATTCATAAAATCGCTCCAAAATGACGTATTACAAGCCGTTTTAAAGGCCAAAAATTCGTGCATGCCTTGGAATACAAAAAGGACTCAAAAAGGTATTATTAAATGCATTTTGTAGAAAGCAGGGACATATAAGAGGCCAAAGGTCAATTGCATGGCTTAAATGCTAGACAAAAGGGTAGATATGCTTTAAATAGACTCAACCAACTCTTCTAGAAGGTCCCTTACAATTAAGAGCATGGTTGGCGAGGATTGAAATAAAAAAAGCTCTAAAATTTAAAAAATATGGAAATTCCACAATTTAAATTTACTGCATTCTAATTTTAAGAAGGCTCTTGAAATCTTCTTTCCTTGCTTCTTGTTGCTCCTTCATGTGAATCTGATGAAGTCGGTGGTTGAATTCATATCATCCCCACTTTCTTTAAAAGGATTTGCTCTCAAATCAAAATCTTTATGTCTTTTTTTTTAGCACTTTATGCTTCTTTGCCATGGATGAACTTTGAAGCAAATTTGGAGTATTTCATCATAATAAACAAGTTGGCATTGTGTTTGTGGTCATTCTTTACTTTACAAGGAATCTTAGCTTGAGGCGTTGTATAAGAACTTTTGCTTCTGTAAGAACTTCAAAAGAAACACTAGACAAACATGGTTTGAGCTCGCCCGTTAGATAGCAAGTTCCTTTATACAAAAGTCGACAAATATTTTGCTTTGAAAACGAAATAGATTTAACCTCATTGGATCTTTCACACTAGCTCACAACATTGGCTTTTCACTCATTTTTTCTCTGTAGGCCATAAACTAATCTCATGCTTATCTCTCACACTCATTTTCTCACGAGATTCTTTTTCTCTAAAATCATATGCTTTTGTTTTGGCCTTTAGTGCCTTTTTCCTAGCTCACACACATCAACATGCACATCATTCTTGGTAGGTGTTACAATAGTAGAGGATTGCAAGCAAACAAGTCCATGCAATCTAATTTTTAGCTAAACTCACATGCATTTGTTGAAACTAAACCACTAAAGCGTTTAGTTTTCATTGATACAACCTTCTACCCCCACGGGTTGAGCTTCATCACATAAACTATTATTTTTCATAGAAAATTGAATATTTGAAATTGGTTTATGATTAGTGTACCTTGAAGACATCCTTTTGCGATGTGCTCTTCTTTCTTCCATATCTTCTCTCAGCATTTCCAACATATCTTTAAGAGCTTCAAGAAGCGGCACTAAAACACAGTACACGTGTTGCTTTTTCTTCACTATGTGCCATGTTGAAAGCGAAGTCTAGAGTCGGTAGAAGAATGTCGACCAAGTGCTCTGATACCAAATGATAAAGCGCCAAGCGTTGCTTGAATTTTACAAAGCTAGAGGTCCTTCTAGGATCCTTGTAAAAACTCACAATAAAGGCTAACTTAGATCACACTTAAAATCTAAAATAGTCACTCTTAGATGCTAAGACAACTCACTCCAGAATTAGTTTGATCAAGACTAATCCATGAATTGATTTAACTTCAAACCTAAAGCAAGATTTGAAAGAAAGACAACACGGATGGGGTCTAAGAAAACACAAGTTTTTCATTCATAAAATCGCTCCAAAATGACGTATTACAAGCCGTTTTAAAGGCCAAAAATTCGTGCATGCCTTGGAATACAAAAGGACTCAAAAAGGTATTATTAAATGCATTTTGTAGAAAGCGAGGACATAAGAGGCCAAAGGTCAATTGCATGGCTTAAATGCTAGACAAAAGGGTAGATATGCTTTAAATAGACTCAACCAACTCTTCTAGAAGGTCCCTTACAATTAAGAGCATGGTTGGCGAGGATTGAAATAAAAAAAGCTCTAAAATTTAAAAAATATGGAAATTCCACAATTTAAATTTACTGCATTCTAATTTTAAGAAGGCTCTTGAAATCTTCTTTCCTTGCTTCTTGTTGCTCCTTCATGTGAATCTGATGAAGTCGGTGGTTGAATTCATATCATCCCCACTTTCTTTAAAAGGATTTGCTCTCAAATCAAAATCTTTATGTCTTTTTTTAGCACTTTATGCTTCTTTGCCATGGATGAACTTTGAAGCAAATTTGGAGTATTTCATCATAATAAACAAGTTGGCATTGTGTTTGTGGTCATTCTTTACTTTACAAGGAATCTTAAGCTTGAGGCGTTGTATAAGAACTTTTGCTTCTGTAAGAACTCAAAAGAAACACTAGACAAACATGGTTTGAGCTCGCCCGTTAGATAGCAAGTTCCTTTATACAAAAATGTCGACAAATATTTTGCTTTGAAAGCGAAATAGATTTAACCTCATTGGATCTTTCACACTAGCTCACAACATTGGCTTTTCACTCATTTTTTCTCTGTAGGCCATAAACTAATCTCATGCTTATCTCTCACACTCATTTTCTCACGAGATTCTTTTTCTCTAAAATCATATGCTTTTGTTTTGGCCTTTAGTGCCTTTTTCCTAGCTCACACACATCAACATGCACATCATTCTTTGGTAGGTGTTACAATAGTAGAGGATTGCAAGCAAACAAGTCCATGCAATCTAATTTTTAGCTAAACTCACATGCATTTGTTGAAACTAAACCACTAAAGCGTTTAGTTTTCATTGATACAACCTTCTACCCCCACGGTTGAGCTTCATCACATAAACTATTATTTTTCATAGAAAATTGAATATTTGAAATTGGTTTATGATTAGTGTACCTTGAAGACATCCTTTTGCGATGTGCTCTTCTTTCTTCCATATCTTCTCTCGGCATTTCCAACATATCTTTAAGAGCTTCAAGAAACGGCACTAAAACCTGGTACACGTGTTGCTTTTTCTTCACTATGTGCCATGTTGAAAGCGAAGTCTAAGTCGGTAGAAGAATGTCGACCAAGTGCTCTGATACCAAATGATAAGCGCCAAGCGTTGCTTGAATTTTACAAAGCTAGAGGTCCTTCTAGGATCCTTGTAAAAACTCACAATAAAGGCTAACTTAGATCACACTTAAAATCTAAAATAGTCACTCTTAGATGCTAAGACAACTCACTCCAGAATTAGTTTGATCAAGACTAATCCAATGAATTGATTTAACTTCAAACCTAAAGCAAGATTTGAAAGAAAGACAACACGGATGGGGTCTAAGAAAACACAAGTTTTTCATTCATAAAATCGCTCCAAAATGACGTATTACAAGCCGTTTTAAAGGCCAAAAATTCGTGCATGCCTTGGAATACAAAAAGGACTCAAAAAAGGTATTATTAAATGCATTTTGTAGAAAACAGGACATAAGAGGCCAAAGTCAATTGCATGGCTTAAATGCTAGACAAAAGGGTAGATATGCTTTAAATAGACTCAACCAACTCTTCTAGAAGGTCCCTTACAATTAAGAGCATGGTTGGCAGGGATTGAAATAAAAAAAGCTCTAAAATTTTAAAAATATGGAAATTCCACAATTTAAATTTCTGCATTCTAATTTTAAGAAGGCTCTTGAAATCTTCTTTCCTTGCTTCTTGTTGCTCCTTCATGTGAATCTGATGAAGTCGGTGGTTGAATTCATATCATCCCCACTTTCTTTAAAAGGATTTGCTCTCAAATCAAAATCTTTATGTCTTTTTTTAGCACTTTATGCTTGCTGCCATGGATGAACTTTGAAGCAAATTTGGAGTATTTCATCATAATAAACAAGTTGGCATTGTGTTTGTGGTCATTCTTTACTTTACAAGGAATCTTAGCCGAGAGGCGTTGTATAAGAACTTTTGCTTCTGTAAGAACTCAAAAAAACACTAGACAAACATGGTTTGAGCTCGCTTGGATTAGATAGCAAGTTCCTTTATACAAAAAGTCGACAAATATTTTGCTTTGAAAGCGAAATAGATTTAACCTCATTGGATCTTTCACACTAGCTCACAACATTGGCTTTTCACTCATTTTTTCTCTGTAGGCCATAAACTAATCTCATGCTTATCTCTCACACTCATTTTCTCACGAGATTCTTTTTCTCTAAAATCATATGCTTTTGTTTTGGCCTTTAGTGCCTTTTTCCCTAGCTCACACACATCAACATGCACATCATTCTTGGTAGGTGTTACAATAGTAGAGGATTGCAAGCAAACAAGTCCATGCAATCTAATTTTTAGCTAAACTCACATGCATTTGTTGAAACTAAACCACTAAGCGTTTAGTTTTCATTGATACAACCTTCTACCCCCACGGTTTGAGCTTCATCACATAAACTATTATTTTTCATAGAAAATTGAATATTTGAAATTGGTTTATGATTAGTGTACCTTGAAGACATCCTTTTGCGATGTGCTCTTCTTTCTTCCATATCTTCTCTCGGCATTTCCAACATATCTTTAAGAGCTTCAAGAACGGCACTAAAACCTGGTACACGTGTTGCTTTTTCTTCACTATGTGCCATGTTGAAAGCGAAGTCTAAGTCGGTAGAAGAATGTCGACCAAGTGCTCACGATACCAAATGATAAGCGCCAAAGCGTTGCTTGAATTTTACAAAGCTAGAGGTCCTTCTAGGATCCTTGTAAAAACTCACAATAAAGGCTAACTTAGATCACACTTAAAATCTAAAATAGTCACTCTTAGATGCTAAGACAACTCACTCCAGTTAGTTTGATCAAGACTAATCCAATGAATTGATTTAACTTCAAACCTAAAGCAAGATTTGAAAGAAAGACAACACGGATGGGGTCTAAGAAAACACAAGTTTTCATTCATAAAATCGCTCCAAAATGACGTATTACAAGCCGTTTTAAAGGCCAAAAATTCGTGCATGCCTTGGAATACAAAAGGACTCAAAAAAGGTATTATTAAATGCATTTTGTAGAAAAGCAGGACATAAGAGGCCAAGGTCAATTGCATGGCTTAAATGCTAGACAAAAGGGTAGATATGCTTTAAATAGACTCAACCAACTCTTCTAGAAGGTCCTTACAATTAAGAGCATGGTTGGCGAGGATTGAAATAAAAAAAAAAGCTCTAAAATTTAAAAAATATGGAAATTCCACAATTTAAATTTACGCATTCTAATTTTAAGAAGGCTCTTGAAATCTTCTTTCCTTGCTTCTTGTTGCTCCTTCATGTGAATCTGATGAAGTCGGTGGTTGAATTCATATCATCCCCACTTTCTTTAAAAGGATTTGCTCTCAAATCAAAATCTTTATGTCTTTTTTTAGCACTTTATGCTTGCTGCCATGGATGAACTTTGAAGCAAATTTGGAGTATTTCATCATAATAAACAAGTTGGCATTGTGTTTGTGGTCATTCTTTACTTTACAAGGAATCTTAAACTTGAGGCGTTGTATAAGAACTTTTGCTTCTGTAAGAACTCAAAAGAAACACTAGACAAACATGGTTTGAGCTCGCCCGTTAGATAGCAAGTTCCTTTATACAAAAGTCGACAAATATTTTGCTTTGAAAACAGAAATAGATTTAACCTCATTGGATCTTTCACACTAGCTCACAACATTGGCTTTTCACTCATTTTTCTCTGTAGGCCATAAACTAATCTCATGCTTATCTCTCACACTCATTTTCTCACGAGATTCTTTTTCTCTAAAATCATATGCTTTTGTTTTGGCCTTTCGTGCCTTTTTCCTAGCTCACACACATCAACATGCACATCATTCTTGGTAGGTGTTACAATAGTAGAGGATTGCAAGCAAACAAGTCCATGCAATCTAATTTTTAGCTAAACTCACATGCATTTGTTGAAACTAAACCACTAAAGCGTTTACGTTTTCATTGATACAACCTTCTACCCCCACGGGTTGAGCTTCATCACATAAACTATTATTTTTCATAGAAAATTGAATATTTGAAATTGGTTTATGATTAGTGTACCTTGAAGACATCCTTTTTGCGATGTGCTCTTCTTTCTTCCATATCTTCTCTCGGCATTTCCAACATATCTTTAAGAGCTTCAAGAAACGGCACTAAAACACAGTACACGTGTTGCTTTTTCTTCACTATGTGCCATGTTGAAAGCGAAGTCTAGAGTCGGCCGAAGAATGTCGACCAAGTGCTCTGATACCAAATGATAAAGCGCCAAGCGTTGCTTGAATTTTACAAAGCTAGAGGTCCTTCTAGGATCCTTGTAAAAACTCACAATAAAGGCTAACTTAGATCACACTTAAAATCTAAAATAGTCACTCTTAGATGCTAAGACAACTCACTCCAGAATTAGTTTGATCAAGACTAATCCAATGAATTGATTTAACTTCAAACCTAAAGCAAGATTTGAAAGAAAGACAACACGGATGGGGTCTAAGAAAACACAAGTTTTCATTCATAAAATCGCTCCAAAATGACGTATTACAAGCCGTTTTAAAGGCCAAAAATTCGTGCATGCCTTGGAATACAAAAGGACTCAAAAAAGGTATTATTAAATGCATTTTGTAGAAAGCAGGGACATAAGAGGCCAAAGGTCAATTGCATGGCTTAAATGCTAGACAAAGGGTAGATATGCTTTAAAATAGACTCAACCAACTCTTCTAGAAGGTCCCTTACAATTAAGAGCATGGTTGGCGAGGGATTGAAATAAAAAAAGCTCTAAAATTTAAAAAATATGGAAATTCCACAATTTAAATTTACGCATTCTAATTTTAAGAAGGCTCTTGAAATCTTCTT
>CM071859.1:10351301-10504609 GCA_036507275.1 Sicyos edulis
TCTAATCCAATGCATTGATTTAACTTCAAACCTAAAGCAAGATTTGAAAGAAAGACAACACTGTGATGGGGGTCTAAGAAAACACAAGTTTTTCACAAAATCGCTCCCAAAATGATGTATTACTGACCATTTTAAAAGCCAAAATTCAAGCATGCTTTGGAATACAAAAGGGACTCGAAAAGGTATTAAATGCATTTTTGTAGAAAACAAGACATAAGAAGCTAAAGGTCAATCGTGATGGCTTAAACCCGTGCTAGACTTAAGGTAGTATATGCTTTAAATAGACTCAACCAATTCTTACTAGGAGGTCCCTTACAATTAAGTTAAAGGTTGTAGATCATTGAAATGAAAAAAAGCTCCTAAAATTTAAAAATCACGGAAATTCCACTATTTAAATTCTCAGCATTCTAATTTTAGAATGCGTTTGACATCTTCTTTTCTTGCTTCATTGTTGCTCCTTCAATATGCAGTTTCTGGAAGTAGTGGCTCGTAATTCATATCATCCCCCTTTCATTTAAAAGGATTTGTTCTCAAATCAAAATCTTTATGTCTTTTTGTTTAGCACTTAGTTTGCGCCATGGGATGAGAACTTAGAAGCAAATTAGGAGTATTTCATCATAATAAACAAGTTGGCATTGTGTTTGTGGTCATTCTCTTACTTTACAAGGAATCCTCGCTCGTAGATGTTGTATAAGATCTTTGTCTTTCCTGTAAGAACTCAAAAGAAACACACAGACAGTTGTATGGATTTAAGCTCGCCTGTTAGATAGCAAGTTCCTTTTGTAGAAAAATCTCATAAATATTTTTCTTTGAAAATTCAAATAGATTTAACCTCATTGGATCTTTCGCATGCTTCCACAACATTGGCTTTTTCTTTCATTTTTCCTCCTCAGAGGCCGTAAACTAATCCTCATGCTTATCTCTCTACACTCATTTTCTCACGAGATTCTTTTTCTCTAAATCATATGCTTTTGTTTTGGCCCCTTTGTGCCCTTTTCCCAACTCACACACACCAACATGTACATCATTAATAGTAGGTGTTACAATAGTAGAGGGACTCACAAACAAGTCCACGCAATCTAATTTTTCGCTAAACTCACATGCATTTGTTGAAACTATTCCACTAAGCGCTTCGTTTTCATGATACAACTTACCCCCAGTAGAGGTTGATCTTCAAATACACATAAACTATTATTTTTTCATAGAAAATTGAATAATGTTTGAAATTGGTTTATGATTGAGTGTACATGAAGCACATCCTTTTTGCGATGTACTTCTTCACTTTCTTCCATATCTTCTCTCATCATTTTCCAACATATCTTTAAGAGCTTCAAGAACGGTACTCAAAAGCTCCGGCACCATTGATGCTTTTTCTCGATGATGTGCCATGTTGAAACGAAGTCTAGAGTCGTGCGGTAAGAATGTCGATCAAATGCTCCGATACCAAATGATAAGCGCCAAACGCGTTGCTTGAATTTTACAAAGCCTAGAGGTCCTTCTCTAGATCCTTGTAAAAACTCACAATAAAGGCTAACTTAGATCGCACTTAAAATCTAAAATAGTCACTCTTAGATCCTAAAGACCACCTCCTCCAGTCATTAGTTTGATCAAGATCTAATCCAATGCATTGATTTAACTTCAAACCTAAAGCAAGATTTGAAAGAAAGACAACACCGATGGGGTCCTAGAAAAACACAAGTTTTTCAGACATAAAATCGTTCTAAAATGATGTATTACAAGCCATTTTAAAGGCTCAAGAAAACTGTGCACATGCCTTGGAATACAAAAAGGACTCAAAAAGGTATTAAATGCATTTTGCCAGAAAACATAACATAAGGCCAAAGAGTCAATTGCATGAACTTAAATGCTGAATTTAAAAGAATAGAGATAAGCTTTAAATAGACTCAACCAATTCTTCAGAGGCCACTTACAATTATAAGCATGTATTGTGAGCCATTGAAATAAAAGCCTTAAAATTCTAAAAATCAAAATTCCACTATTTAAATTCTGCAAGATTCTAATTAAGAAGGCGCCATTGCAGCATCTTCTCTTTTCTTGCTTTATTGCTCTTCATGTGAATGATATGAAATGGGTGAAATTTGAATTCATATCATCCCCTTTTGTTTAAAAGGATTTGTTCTCAAATCAAAATCTTTATGTCTTTTGTTTAGCACTTTATGTGCTTCTTTGCCATGGATGAACTTAGAAGCAAATTTGGAGTATTTCATCATAATAAACAAGTTGGCATTGTGTTTGTGGTCATTCTTTACTTCTGACAAGGAATCCTGCGCTTGAGATGTTGTATAAGATCTTTGCTTCTGCCAAGAACTCAAAAAGAAACACTAGGCAGATATGGTTTAAGCTCGCCTGTTAGATAGTAAGTTCCTTTGTATAAAGAGTCTACAAATATTTTTCTTTGAAAACGAAATCGATTTAACCTCATTGGATCTTTCGCACAAGCTCACAACATTGGCTTTTCTCTCATTTTTCTCTCTGTAGGCCGTAATTTAATCTCATGCTTATCTCTCACACTCATTTCTCCACGAGATTCTTTTTCTCTAAAATCATATGCTTTTGTTTTGGCCTTTTGTGCCCTTTTCCCTAACTCACACACACCAACATGTACATCATTAATAGTAGGTGTTACAATAGTAGAGGGACTGCATACAAACAAGTCCACGCATCTAATTTTTAAGCTAAACTCACATGCATTTGTTGAAACTATTCCACTAAGCGTTTCGCTTTCATTGATACAACTTTCTACCCCGTAGGTTGAGCTTCATCACATAAACTATTATTTTTCATAGAAAATTGAATATTTGAAATTGGTTTATGATTAGTGTACCTTGAAGACATCCTTTGCGATGTGCTCTTCTTTCTTCCATATCTTCTCTCATCATTTCCAACATATCTTTAAGAGCTTCAAGAACTCAGGTACTAAAACCTGCACACGTGATGCTTTTTCTTGATTATGTGCCATGTTGAAAGCGAAGTCTAGAGTCAGCTATAAGAATGTCGATCAAATGCTCGCTGATGCAAATGATAAGCGCCACACGTTGCTTGAATTTTACAAAAGCTAGAAGGTCCTTCTAGGATCACTTGTAAAAACTCACAATAAAGGCTAACTTTTAGATCGCACTTAAAAATCTAAAATAGTCACTCTTAGATCCTAAGACCCTCCTCTCAGCATTAGTTTGATCAAGACTAATCCAATGCATTGATTTAACTTCAAACCTAAAGCAAGATTTGAAAGAAAGACAACACTAGATGGGGTCTAAGAAAACCTGAGTTTTCATTATAAAATCGCTTCAAAATGATGTATTACAAGCCATTTTAAAGACCGAAAATTCGTGCATGCCTTGGAATACAAAAAGGACTCGAAAAAGGTATTAAAAGGGTAGATATGCTTTAAATAGACTCAACCAATTCTTCTAGGAGGTCCCTTTACACTAAAGAGCATGGTTGGCGATCATTAAAATAAAAAAGCTCTAAAATTTAAAAATCTGGAAATTCCACTATTTAAATTTCTCGCATTCTAATTTTAAGAAGGCGCTTGACATCTTCTTTTCTTGCTTCTTGTTGCTCCTTCATGTGAATCTGATGTAAGTCGGGTGGCTGAATTCATATCATCCCCCTTTGTTTAAAAAGATTTGTTCTCAAATCAAAATCTTTATGTCTTTTTGTTTAGCACTTTTATGCTTCTTGCCATGGATGAACTTAGAAGCAAATTTGGAGTATTTCATCATAATAAACAAGTTGGCATTGTGTTTGTGGTCATTCTTTACTTTACAAGGAATCCTCGCTTTGAGATGTTGTATAAGATCTTTTGCTTCTGCAAGAACTCAAAAGAAACACTAGACGCACATGGTTTAAGCTCACTGCTGTTAGATAGCAAGTTCCTTGTATAAAAAGTCTAAATATTTTTTCTTTGAAAACAGGAAATAGATTTAACATCATTGGATCTTTTCGCACAAAACTCACAACATTGGCTTTTCTTTCATTTTTTCTCTCGTAGGCGTGAAACTAATCTCATGCTTATCTCTCACACTCATTTTCACACGATTCTTTTCTCTAAAATCATATGCTTTTGTTTTGGCCTTTTGTGCCCTTTTTCCTAACTCACACACACCAACATGTACATCATTAATAGTAGGTGTTACAATAGTAGAGGGATGCCAAGCAAAACAAGTCCACGCAATCTAATTTTTAAGCTAAACTCACATGCATTTGTTGAAACTATTCCACTAAGCGTTTGCGTTTTCATTGATACAACTTTCTACACCCGTAGGTTGAGCTTCATCACATAAACTATTATTTTTCATAGAAAATTGAATATTTGAAAATAGGTTTATGATTAGTGTACCTGAAGACATCCTTTTTACGATGTGCTCTTCTTTCTTCCATATCTTCTCTCATCATTTCCAACATATCTTTAAGAGCTTCAGAGGCAGTCACTAAGCTAAAACCTACACACGTGATGCTTTTTCTTGATTATGTGCCATGTTGAAACGTAAGTCTAGAGTCACCTGGAAGAATGTCGATCAAATGCTCCGATACCAAATGATAAGCGCAATAGCGTTGCTTGAATTTTACAAAGCTAGAGGTCCTTCTAGGATCCTTGTAAAACTCACAATAAAGGCTAGCAGATCGCACTTAAAATCTAAAATAGTCACTCTTAGATCCTAAGACCATTTCTCCAGAATTAGTTTGATCAAGACTATTCTAATGCATTGATTTAACTTCAAACCTAAAGCAAGATTTGAAAGAAAGACAACACCAGATGGGGTCTAAGAAAAACACAAGTTTTCGTACATAAAATCGCTCCAAAATGATGTATTACAAGCCATTTTAAAGGCCGAAAGATTACGTGCATGCCTTGGAATACAAAAGGGACTCGAAAAGGTATTAAATGCATTTTGTAGAAAACAAGACATAAGAAGCCAAAGGTCAATTGCATGGCTTAAATGCTAGACTCTAAAGGGTAGATATGCTTTAAATGTGACTCAACCAATTCTTCTAGAGGTCCTTACAATTAAGAGCATGGTTGTGATCATTGAAATAAAAAAGCTCTAAAATTTAAAAAATCTGGAAATTCTACCACTATTTAAATTTCTCGCATTCTAATTTTAAGTAGTAGCATTGACATCTTCTTTTCTTGCTTCTTGTTGCTCCTTCATGTGAATACAATGAAGTAGTTAATTTGAATTCATATCATCCCCCGTTGTTTAAAAAGGATTTGTTCTCAAATCAAAATCTTTATGTCTTTGTTTTAGCACTTTATGCTTAAATGCCATGGATGAACTTAGAAGCAAATTAGGAGTATTTCATCATAATAAACAAGTTGGCATTGTGTTTGTGGTCATTCTTTACTTTACAAGGAATCATCGCTCGAGATGTTGTATAAGATCTTTTGCTTCCTGCAAGAACTCAAAAGAAACACTAGATGGACATGGTTTAAGCTAGCTTGTTGTGAATAGCAAGTTCCCTTTGTATAAAGTCTACAAATATTTTTCTTTGAAAACGAAATCGATTTAACCTCATTGGATCTTTCGCACAAGCTCACAACATTGGCTTTTCTCTCATTTTTTCTCTCTAGGGCAGTAAACTAATCTCATGCTTATCTCTCACACTCATTTTCTCACGAGATTCTTTTTCTCTAAAATCATATGCTTTTTTTTGCCTTTTGTGCCCTTTCCCTAACTCACACACCAACATGTACATCATTAATCGTAGGTGTTACAATAGTAGAAATTGCAAGCAAACAAGTCCACATAATCTAATTTTTCGCTAAACTCACATGCATTTGTTGAAACTATTCCACTAAGCGTTTGTTTTCATTGATACAACTTTCTACCCCGTAGGTTGAGGCTTCATCACATAAACTATTAATTTTCATAGAAAATTGAATATTTGGAAATTGGTTTATGATTAGTGTGTACCTTGAAATCGACATCTTTGCGATGTGCTCTTCTTTCTTCCATATCTTCTCTCATCATTTCCAACATATCTTTAAGAGCTTCAAGAACGCAGACTAAAACCCTGGTACACGTGATGCTTTTTCTTGATTATGTGCCATGTTGAAACGCGAAGTCTAGAGTTCGGCCGTCGAAGAATGTCGAGCCAAATGCTGCCTGATACTCAAAATGATAAGCGCCAAACGCTTGCCGATTTTACAAAGCTAGAGGTCCTTCTAGGATCCTTGTAAAAACTCACAATAAAGGCTAACTTAGATCGCACTTAAAATCTAAAATAGTCACTCTTAGATCCTAAGACCACTCCCTCCCGGAATTATTATGTCTTATTTTCTACAAAATGCATTTAATAGCTTTTTGAGTCCTTTTGTATTCCAAGGCATGCACGAATTTTTTGGCCTTTAAAATGGCTTGTAATACATCATTTTGGAGAGATTTAGGAATGAAAAACTTGTGTTTTCTTGAACCCCATTTGGTGTTTCATTTCTTTCAAATCTTGCTTTAGGTTTGAAGTTAAATCAATTCATTGGATTAGTCTTGATCAAACTAATTCTGGAGTGAGTTGTCTTAGGATCTAAGAGTGACCATTTTAGATTTTGAGTGTGATCTAAGTTAGCTATCATTGTGAGTTTTTACAAGGATCCTAGAAGGACCTCTAGCTTTGTAAAATTCAAGCAACGATCGACGCTTATCATTTGGTATCGAGCATTTGGTCGACATTCTTTTCTTGACTCTAGACTTCGTTTCAACATGACACATAGTGAAGAACAAACAACACATGCACCAGGTTTTAGTACCGTTCTTGAAGCTCTTAAAGATATGTTGGAAATGATGAGAGAAGATATGGAAGAAAGAAGAGCACATCGCAAAAAGGATGCCTTCAAGGTACACTCTAATCATAAACCAATTTCAAATATTCAATTTTCTATGAAAAATAATAGTTTATGTGATGAAATTCAGCCTATGGTTGTAGAAAGTTGTATCAATGAAAATGAAATGCTTAGTGGTTTAGTTTCAACAAATGCATGTGAGTTAAGCGAAAAATTAGATTGCATGGACTTGTTTGCTTGCAATCCCTCTACTATTGTAACACCTACTATTAATGATGTACGTGTTGATGTGTGTGAGTTAGGGAAAAAGGCACAAAAGGCCACGAAAAAAGCATGTGAGTTTATTAATGAAGAATCGTGTGAGAAAATGGATGAGAGAGAGAAGCATGAGGCTAGTTTATGGCCTATGAAGAAAAGCGAGAGAAAAGCCAATGATGTGAGATTGTGTAAAAGAGCTAGTGAGGTTAAATCCATTTTGTTTTCAAAGAAAACTATTTGTAGACTTTTATATAAAGGAACTTGCTACCTAACGGGCGAGCTCAAACCATGTTAAATCTAGTGTTTCTCTTGAGTTCTTACAGGAAGCAAAAGATCTTATACAACATCTCGAAGCGAAGATTCCTTCTAAAGTAAAGAATGTCCACAAACACAATGGCAACTTGCTTATTATGATGAAATACTCCAAATTTTCTTCTAAGTTCATCCATGGCCGCAAGCATAAAGTGTTCAAAAGAAGACATAAAGATTTTGATTTGAGGACAAATCCTTCTAAAGAAAGGGGGGATGATATGAGTTCAACTACCAACTTATTGCATGCACATGAAGGAGCAATTACAAGAAGAAGGAAAAGAAGATTCCAAGAGGATTATAACAATTACGTGGCAGAATTTTAAATAAAGAAATTTCTAGATTTCTTATTTTGGGACTCTTTGATTTCAATGCTTGCCAACCATGCTCATTATTGCAAGGGACATTCTAGAAGAGTTGGTTGAGTGTATTTAAAGCATATCTACCCTTTTGTCTAGCATTTAAGCCATGCAATTTACTTTTGGCTTCTTATGTCTTATTTTCTACAAAATGCATTTAATAGCTTTTTGAGTCCTTTTGTATTCCAAGGCATGCACGAATTTTTTGGCCTTTAAAATGGCTTGTAATACATCATTTTGGAGAGATTTAGGAATGAAAAACTTGTGTTTTCTTGAACCCCATTTGGTGTTTCATTTCTTTCAAATCTTGCTTTAGGTTTGAAGTTAAATCAATTCATTGGATTAGTCTTGATCAAACTAATTCTGGAGTGAGTTGTCTTAGGATCTAAGAGTGACCATTTTAGATTTTGAGTGTGATCTAAGTTAGCTATCATTGTGAGTTTTTACAAGGATCCTAGAAGGACCTCTAGCTTTGTAAAATTCAAGCAACGATCGACGCTTATCATTTGGTATCAGAGCATTTGGTCGACATTCTTTTGCTGACTCTAGACTTCGTTTCAACATGACACATAGTGAAGAACAAACAACACATGCACCAGGTTTTAGTACCGTTCTTGAAGCTCTTAAAGATATGTTGGAAATGATGAGAGAAGATATGGAAGAAAGAAGAGCACATCGCAAAAGGATGCCTTCAAGGTACACTCTAATCATAAACCAATTTCAAATATTCAATTTTCTATGAAAAATAATAGTTTATGTGATGAAATTCAGCCTATGGTTGTAGAAAGTTGTATCAATGAAAATGAAATGCTTAGTGGTTTAGTTTCAACAAATGCATGTGAGTTAAGCGAAAAATTAGATTGCATGGACTTGTTTGCTTGCAATCCCTCTACTATTGTAACACCTACTATTAATGATGTACGTGTTGATGTGTGTGAGTTAGGAAAAAAGGCACAAAAGGCCACGAAAAAGCATGTGAGTTTATTAATGAAGAATCGTGTGAGAAAATGGATGAGAGAGAGAAGCATGAGGCTAGTTTATGGCCTATGAAGAAAAGCGAGAGAAAAGCCAATGATGTGAGATTGTGTAAAAGAGCTAGTGAGGTTAAATCCATTTTGTTTTCAAAGAAAACTATTTGTAGACTTTTATATAAAGGAACTTGCTACCTAACGGGCGAGCTCAAACCATGTTCGTCTAGTGTTTCTCTTGAGTTCTTACAGGAAGCAAAAGATCTTATACAACATCTCGAAGCGAAGATTCCTTCTAAAGTAAAGAATGTCCACAAACACAATGGCAACTTGCTTATTATGATGAAATACTCCAAATTTTCTTCTAAGTTCATCCATGGCCATAAGCATAAAGTGTTCAAAAGAAGACATAAAGATTTTGATTTGAGGACAAATCCTTCTAAAGAAAGGGGATGATATGAGTTCAACTACCAACTTATTGCATGCACATGAAGGAGCAATTACAAGAAGAAGGAAAAGAAGATTCCAAGAGGATTATAACAATTACGTGGCAGAATTTTAAATAAAGAAATTTCTAGATTTCTTATTTTGGGACTCTTTGATTTCAATGCTTGCCAACCATGCTCATTATTGCAAGGGACATTCTAGAAGAGTTGGTTGAGTGTATTTAAAGCATATCTACCCTTTTTTGTCTAGCATTTAAGCCATGCAATTTACTTTTGGCTTCTTATGTCTTATTTTCTACAAAATGCATTTAATAGCTTTTTGAGTCCTTTTGTATTCCAAGGCATGCACGAATTTTTGGCCTTTAAAATGGCTTGTAATACATCATTTTGGAGAGATTTAGGAATGAAAAACTTGTGTTTTCTTGAACCCCATTTGGTGTTTCATTTCTTTCAAATCTTGCTTTAGGTTTGAAGTTAAATCAATTCATTGGATTAGTCTTGATCAAACTAATTCTGGAGTGAGTTGTCTTAGGATCTAAGAGTGACCATTTTAGATTTTGAGTGTGATCTAAGTTAGCTATCATTGTGAGTTTTTACAAGGATCCTAGAAGGACCTCTAGCTTTGTAAAATTCAAGCAACGATCGACGCTTATCATTTGGTATCGAGCATTTGGTCGACATTCTTTTGCTTGACTCTAGACTTCGTTTCAACATGACACATAGTGAAGAACAAACAACACATGCACCAGGTTTTAGTACCGTTCTTGAAGCTCTTAAAGATATGTTGGAAATGATGAGAGAAGATATGGAAGAAAGAAGAGCACATCGCAAAAGGATGCCTTCAAGGTACACTCTAATCATAAACCAATTTCAAATATTCAATTTTCTATGAAAAATAATAGTTTATGTGATGAAATTCAGCCTATGGTTGTAGAAAGTTGTATCAATGAAAATGAAATGCTTAGTGGTTTAGTTTCAACAAATGCATGTGAGTTAAGCGAAAAATTAGATTGCATGGACTTGTTTGCTTGCAATCCCTCTACTATTGTAACACCTACTATTAATGATGTACGTGTTGATGTGTGTGAGTTAGGGAAAAAGGCACAAAAGGCCACGAAAAAAAGCATGTGAGTTTATTAATGAAGAATCGTGTGAGAAAATGGATGAGAGAGAGAAGCATGAGGCTAGTTTATGGCCTATGAAGAAAAGCGAGAGAAAAGCCAATGATGTGAGATTGTGTAAAAGAGCTAGTGAGGTTAAATCCATTTTGTTTTCAAAGAAAACTATTTGTAGACTTTTATATAAAGGAACTTGCTACCTAACGGGCGAGCTCAAACCATGTTCGTCTAGTGTTTCTCTTGAGTTCTTACAGGAAGCAAAAGATCTTATACAACATCTCGAAGCGAAGATTCCTTCTAAAGTAAAGAATGTCCACAAACACAATGGCAACTTGCTTATTATGATGAAATACTCCAAATTTTCTTCTAAGTTCATCCATGGCATAAGCATAAAGTGTTCAAAAGAAGACATAAAGATTTTGATTTGAGGACAAATCCTTCTAAAGAAAGGGGGGATGATATGAGTTCAACTACCAACTTATTGCATGCACATGAAGGAGCAATTACAAGAAGAAGGAAAAGAAGATTCCAAGAGGATTATAACAATTACGTGGCAGAATTTTAAATAAAGAAATTTCTAGATTTCTTATTTTGGGACTCTTTGATTTCAATGCTTGCCAACCATGCTCATTATTGCAAGGGACATTCTAGAAGAGTTGGTTGAGTGTATTTAAAGCATATCTACCCTTTTGTCTAGCATTTAAGCCATGCAATTTACTTTTGGCTTCTTATGTCTTATTTTCTACAAAATGCATTTAATAGCTTTTTGAGTCCTTTTGTATTCCAAGGCATGCACGAATTTTTGGCCTTTAAAATGGCTTGTAATACATCATTTTGGAGAGATTTAGGAATGAAAAACTTGTGTTTTCTTGAACCCCATTTGGTGTTTCATTTCTTTCAAATCTTGCTTTAGGTTTGAAGTTAAATCAATTCATTGGATTAGTCTTGATCAAACTAATTCTGGAGTGAGTTGTCTTAGGATCTAAGAGTGACCATTTTAGATTTTGAGTGTGATCTAAGTTAGCTATCATTGTGAGTTTTTACAAGGATCCTAGAAGGACCTCTAGCTTTGTAAAATTCAAGCAACGATCGACGCTTATCATTTGGTATCGAGCATTTGGTCGACATTCTTTTCTTGACTCTAGACTTCGTTTCAACATGACACATAGTGAAGAACAAACAACACATGCACCAGTTTTAGTACCGTTCTTGAAGCTCTTAAAGATATGTTGGAAATGATGAGAGAAGATATGGAAGAAAGAAGAGCACATCGCAAAAGGATGCCTTCAAGGTACACTCTAATCATAAACCAATTTCAAATATTCAATTTTCTATGAAAAATAATAGTTTATGTGATGAAATTCAGCCTATGGTTGTAGAAAGTTGTATCAATGAAAATGAAATGCTTAGTGGTTTAGTTTCAACAAATGCATGTGAGTTAAGCGAAAAATTAGATTGCATGGACTTGTTTGCTTGCAATCCTCTCTACTATTGTAACACCTACTATTAATGATGTACGTGTTGATGTGTGTGAGTTAGGGAAAAAGGCACAAAAGGCCACGAAAAAAAGCATGTGAGTTTATTAATGAAGAATCGTGTGAGAAAATGGATGAGAGAGAGAAGCATGAGGCTAGTTTATGGCCTATGAAGAAAAGCGAGAGAAAAGCCAATGATGTGAGATTGTGTAAAAGAGCTAGTGAGGTTAAATCCATTTTGTTTTCAAAGAAAACTATTTGTAGACTTTTATATAAAGGAACTTGCTACCTAACGGGCGAGCTCAAACCATGTTCGTCTAGTGTTTCTCTTGAGTTCTTACAGAAGCAAAAGATCTTATACAACATCTCAAGCGAAGATTCCTTCTAAAGTAAAGAATGTCCACAAACACAATGGCAACTTGCTTATTATGATGAAATACTCCAAATTTTCTTCTAAGTTCATCCATGGCCGCAAGCATAAAGTGTTCAAAAGAAGACATAAAGATTTTGATTTGAGGACAAATCCTTCTAAAGAAAGGGGGGATGATATGAGTTCAACTACCAACTTATTGCATGCACATGAAGGAGCAATTACAAGAAGAAGGAAAAGAAGATTCCAAGAGGATTATAACAATTACGTGGCAGAATTTTAAATAAAGAAATTTCTAGATTTCTTATTTTGGGACTCTTTGATTTCAATGCTTGCCAACCATGCTCATTATTGCAAGGGACATTCTAGAAGAGTTGGTTGAGTGTATTTAAAGCATATCTACCCTTTTGTCTAGCATTTAAGCCATGCAATTTACTTTTGGCTTCTTATGTCTTATTTTCTACAAAATGCATTTAATAGCTTTTTGAGTCCTTTTTGTATTCCAAGGCATGCACGAATTTTTGGCCTTTAAAATGGCTTGTAATACATCATTTTGGAGAGATTTAGGAATGAAAAACTTGTGTTTTCTTGAACCCCATTTGGTGTTTCATTTCTTTCAAATCTTGCTTTAGGTTTGAAGTTAAATCAATTCATTGGATTAGTCTTGATTCAAACTAATTCAGGAGTGAGTTGTCTTAGGATCTAAGAGTGACCATTTTAGATTTTGAGTGTGATCTAAGTTAGCTATCATTGTGAGTTTTTACAAGGATCCTAGAAGGACCTCTAGCTTTGTAAAATTCAAGCAACGATCGACGCTTATCATTTGGTATCGAGCATTTGGTCGACATTCTTTTGTCGACTCTAGACTTCGTTTCAACATGACACATAGTGAAGAACAAACAACACATGCACCAGGTTTTAGTACCGTTCTTGAAGCTCTTAAAGATATGTTGGAAATGATGAGAGAAGATATGGAAGAAAGAAGAGCACATCGCAAAAGGATGCCTTCAAGGTACACTCTAATCATAAACCAATTTCAAATATTCAATTTTCTATGAAAAATAATAGTTTATGTGATGAAATTCAGCCTATGGTTGTAGAAAGTTGTATCAATGAAAATGAAATGCTTAGTGGTTTAGTTTCAACAAATGCATGTGAGTTAAGCGAAAAATTAGATTGCATGGACTTGTTTGCTTGCAATCCCTCTACTATTGTAACACCTACTATTAATGATGTACGTGTTGATGTGTGTGAGTTAGGAAAAAAGGCACAAAAGGCCACGAAAAAAAGCATGTGAGTTTATTAATGAAGAATCGTGTGAGAAAATGGATGAGAGAGAGAAGCATGAGGCTAGTTTATGGCCTATGAAGAAAAGCGAGAGAAAAGCCAATGATGTGAGATTGTGTAAAAGAGCTAGTGAGGTTAAATCCATTTTGTTTTCAAAGAAAACTATTTGTAGACTTTTATATAAAGGAACTTGCTACCTAACGGGCGAGCTCAAACCATGTTCGTCTAGTGTTTCTCTTGAGTTCTTACAGAAGCAAAAGATCTTATACAACATCTCAAGCGAAGATTCCTTCTAAAGTAAAGAATGTCCACAAACACAATGGCAACTTGCTTATTATGATGAAATACTCCAAATTTTCTTCTAAGTTCATCCATGGCCGCAAGCATAAAGTGTTCAAAAGAAGACATAAAGATTTTGATTTGAGGACAAATCCTTCTAAAGAAAGGGGGGATGATATGAGTTCAACTACCAACTTATTGCATGCACATGAAGGAGCAATTACAAGAAGAAGGAAAAGAAGATTCCAAGAGGATTATAACAATTACGTGGCAGAATTTTAAATAAAGAAATTTCTAGATTTCTTATTTTGGGACTCTTTGATTTCAATGCTTGCCAACCATGCTCATTATTGCAAGGGACATTCTAGAAGAGTTGGTTGAGTGTATTTAAAGCATATCTACCCTTTTGTCTAGCATTTAAGCCATGCAATTTACTTTTGGCTTCTTATGTCTTATTTTCTACAAAATGCATTTAATAGCTTTTTGAGTCCTTTTGTATTCCAAGGCATGCACGAATTTTTTTGGCCTTTAAAATGGCTTGTAATACATCATTTTGGAGAGATTTAGGAATGAAAAACTTGTGTTTTCTTGAACCCCATTTGGTGTTTCATTTCTTTCAAATCTTGCTTTAGGTTTGAAGTTAAATCAATTCATTGGATTAGTCTTGATCAAACTAATTCTGGAGTGAGTTGTCTTAGGATCTAAGAGTGACCATTTTAGATTTTGAGTGTGATCTAAGTTAGCTATCATTGTGAGTTTTTACAAGGATCCTAGAAGGACCTCTAGCTTTGTAAAATTCAAGCAACGATCGACGCTTATCATTTGGTATCGAGCATTTGGTCGACATTCTTTTCTTGACTCTAGACTTCGTTTCAACATGACACATAGTGAAGAACAAACAACACATGCACCAGGTTTTAGTACCGTTCTTGAAGCTCTTAAAGATATGTTGGAAATGATGAGAGAAGATATGGAAGAAAGAAGAGCACATCGCAAAAGGATGCCTTCAAGGTACACTCTAATCATAAACCAATTTCAAATATTCAATTTTCTATGAAAAATAATAGTTTATGTGATGAAATTCAGCCTATGGTTGTAGAAAGTTGTATCAATGAAAATGAAATGCTTAGTGGTTTAGTTTCAACAAATGCATGTGAGTTAAGCGAAAAATTAGATTGCATGGACTTGTTTGCTTGCAATCCCTCTACTATTGTAACACCTACTATTAATGATGTACGTGTTGATGTGTGTGAGTTAGGGAAAAAGGCACAAAAGGCCACGAAAAAAAGCATGTGAGTTTATTAATGAAGAATCGTGTGAGAAAATGGATGAGAGAGAGAAGCATGAGGCTAGTTTATGGCCTATGAAGAAAAGCGAGAGAAAAGCCAATGATGTGAGATTGTGTAAAAGAGCTAGTGAGGTTAAATCCATTTTGTTTTCAAAGAAAACTATTTGTAGACTTTTATATAAAGGAACTTGCTACCTAACGGGCGAGCTCAAACCATGTTCGTCTAGTGTTTCTCTTGAGTTCTTACAGAAGCAAAAGATCTTATACAACATCTCAAGCGAAGATTCCTTCTAAAGTAAAGAATGTCCACAAACACAATGGCAACTTGCTTATTATGATGAAATACTCCAAATTTTCTTCTAAGTTCATCCATGGCCGCAAGCATAAAGTGTTCAAAAGAAGACATAAAGATTTTGATTTGAGGACAAATCCTTCTAAAGAAAGGGGGGATGATATGAGTTCAACTACCAACTTATTGCATGCACATGAAGGAGCAATTACAAGAAGAAGGAAAAGAAGATTCCAAGAGGATTATAACAATTACGTGGCAGAATTTTAAATAAAGAAATTTCTAGATTTCTTATTTTGGGACTCTTTGATTTCAATGCTTGCCAACCATGCTCATTATTGCAAGGGACATTCTAGAAGAGTTGGTTGAGTGTATTTAAAGCATATCTACCCTTTTTGTCTAGCATTTAAGCCATGCAATTTACTTTTGGCTTCTTATGTCTTATTTTCTACAAAATGCATTTAATAGCTTTTTGAGTCCTTTTGTATTCCAAGGCATGCACGAATTTTTGGCCTTTAAAATGGCTTGTAATACATCATTTTGGAGAGATTTAGGAATGAAAAACTTGTGTTTTCTTGAACCCCATTTGGTGTTTCATTTCTTTCAAATCTTGCTTTAGGTTTGAAGTTAAATCAATTCATTGGATTAGTCTTGATCAAACTAATTCTGGTGAGTTGTCTTAGGATCTAAGAGTGACCATTTTAGATTTTGAGTGTGATCTAAGTTAGCTATCATTGTGAGTTTTTACAAGGATCCTAGAAGGACCTCTAGCTTTGTAAAATTCAAGCAACGATCGACGCTTATCATTTGGTATCGAGCATTTGGTCGACATTCTTTTCTTGACTCTAGACTTCGTTTCAACATGACACATAGTGAAGAACAAACAACACATGCACCAGGTTTTAGTACCGTTCTTGAAGCTCTTAAAGATATGTTGGAAATGATGAGAGAAGATATGGAAGAAAGAAGAGCACATCGCAAAAGGATGCCTTCAAGGTACACTCTAATCATAAACCAATTTCAAATATTCAATTTTCTATGAAAAATAATAGTTTATGTGATGAAATTCAGCCTATGGTTGTAGAAAGTTGTATCAATGAAAATGAAATGCTTAGTGGTTTAGTTTCAACAAATGCATGTGAGTTAAGCGAAAAATTAGATTGCATGGACTTGTTTGCTTGCAATCCCTCTACTATTGTAACACCTACTATTAATGATGTACGTGTTGATGTGTGTGAGTTAGGAAAAAGGCACAAAAGGCCACGAAAAAGCATGTGAGTTTATTAATGAAGAATCGTGTGAGAAAATGGATGAGAGAGAGAAGCATGAGGCTAGTTTATGGCCTATGAAGAAAAGCGAGAGAAAAGCCAATGATGTGAGATTGTGTAAAAGAGCTAGTGAGGTTAAATCCATTTTGTTTTCAAAGAAAACTATTTGTAGACTTTTATATAAAGGAACTTGCTACCTAACAGGCGAGCTCAAACCATGTTCGTCTAGTGTTTCTCTTGAGTTCTTACAGGAAGCAAAAGATCTTATACAACATCTCGAAGCGAAGATTCCTTCTAAAGTAAAGAATGTCCACAAACACAATGGCAACTTGCTTATTATGATGAAATACTCCAAATTTTCTTCTAAGTTCATCCATGGCCATAAGCATAAAGTGTTCAAAAGAAGACATAAAGATTTTGATTTGAGGACAAATCCTTCTAAAGAAAGGGGGGATGATATGAGTTCAACTACCAACTTATTGCATGCACATGAAGGAGCAATTACAAGAAGAAGGAAAAGAAGATTCCAAGAGGATTATAACAATTACGTGGCGAAATTTTAAATAAAGAAATTTCTAGATTTCTTATTTTGGGACTCTTTGATTTCAATGCTTGCCAACCATGCTCATTATTGCAAGGGACATTCTAGAAGAGTTGGTTGAGTGTATTTAAAGCATATCTACCCTTTTGTCTAGCATTTAAGCCATGCAATTTACTTTTGGCTTCTTATGTCTTATTTTCTACAAAATGCATTTAATAGCTTTTTGAGTCCTTTTGTATTCCAAGGCATGCACGAATTTTTGGCCTTTAAAATGGCTTGTAATACATCATTTTGGAGAGATTTAGGAATGAAAAACTTGTGTTTTCTTGAACCCCATTTGGTGTTTCATTTCTTTCAAATCTTGCTTTAGGTTTGAAGTTAAATCAATTCATTGGATTAGTCTTGATCAAACTAATTCTGGAGTGAGTTGTCTTAGGATCTAAGAGTGACCATTTTAGATTTTGAGTGTGATCTAAGTTAGCTATCATTGTGAGTTTTTACAAGGATCCTAGAAGGACCTCTAGCTTTGTAAAATTCAAGCAACGATCGACGCTTATCATTTGGTATCAGAGCATTTGGTCGACATTCTTTTGCTGACTCTAGACTTCGTTTCAACATGACACATAGTGAAGAACAAACAACACATGCACCAGGTTTTAGTACCGTTCTTGAAGCTCTTAAAGATATGTTGGAAATGATGAGAGAAGATATGGAAGAAAGAAGAGCACATCGCAAAAAGGATGCCTTCAAGGTACACTCTAATCATAAACCAATTTCAAATATTCAATTTTCTATGAAAAATAATAGTTTATGTGATGAAATTCAGCCTATGGTTGTAGAAAGTTGTATCAATGAAAATGAAATGCTTAGTGGTTTAGTTTCAACAAATGCATGTGAGTTAAGCGAAAAATTAGATTGCATGGACTTGTTTGCTTGCAATCCTCTACTATTGTAACACCTACTATTAATGATGATGTACGTGTTGATGTGTGTGAGTTAGGGAAAAAGGCACAAAAGGCCACGAAAAAAAGCATGTGAGTTTATTAATGAAGAATCGTGTGAGAAAATGGATGAGAGAGAGAAGCATGAGGCTAGTTTATGGCCTATGAAGAAAAGCGAGAGAAAAGCCAATGATGTGAGATTGTGTAAAAGAGCTAGTGAGGTTAAATCCATTTTGTTTTCAAAGAAAACTATTTGTAGACTTTTATATAAAGGACTTGCTACCTAACAGGCGAGCTCAAACCATGTTCGTCTAGTGTTTCTCTTGAGTTCTTACAGAAGCAAAAGATCTTATACAACATCTCGGCGAAGATTCCTTCTAAAGTAAAGAATGTCCACAAACACAATGGCAACTTGCTTATTATGATGAAATACTCCAAATTTTCTTCTAAGTTCATCCATGGCCGCAAGCATAAAGTGTTCAAAAGAAGACATAAAGATTTTGATTTGAGGACAAATCCTTCTAAAGAAAGGGGATGATATGAGTTCAACTACCAACTTATTGCATGCACATGAAGGAGCAATTACAAGAAGAAGGAAAAGAAGATTCCAAGAGGATTATAACAATTACGTGGCAGAATTTTAAAATAAAGAAATTTCTAGATTTCTTATTTTGGGACTCTTTGATTTCAATGCTTGCCAACCATGCTCATTATTGCAAGGGACATTCTAGAAGAGTTGGTTGAGTGTATTTAAAGCATATCTACCCTTTTGTCTAGCATTTAAGCCATGCAATTTACTTTTGGCTTCTTATGTCTTATTTTCTACAAAATGCATTTAATAGCTTTTTGAGTCCTTTTGTATTCCAAGGCATGCACGAATTTTTGGCCTTTAAAATGGCTTGTAATACATCATTTTGGAGAGATTTAGGAATGAAAAACTTGTGTTTTCTTGAACCCCATTTGGTGTTTCATTTCTTTCAAATCTTGCTTTAGGTTTGAAGTTAAATCAATTCATTGGATTAGTCTTGATCAAACTAATTCTGGAGTGAGTTGTCTTAGGATCTAAGAGTGACCATTTTAGATTTTGAGTGTGATCTAAGTTAGCTATCATTGTGAGTTTTTACAAGGATCCTAGAAGGACCTCTAGCTTTGTAAAATTCAAGCAACGATCGACGCTTATCATTTGGTATCGAGCATTTGGTCGACATTCTTTTCTTGACTCTAGACTTCGTTTCAACATGACACATAGTGAAGAACAAACAACACATGCACCAGGTTTTAGTACCGTTCTTGAAGCTCTTAAAGATATGTTGGAAATGATGAGAGAAGATATGGAAGAAAGAAGAGCACATCGCAAAAGGATGCCTTCAAGGTACACTCTAATCATAAACCAATTTCAAATATTCAATTTTCTATGAAAAATAATAGTTTATGTGATGAAATTCAGCCTATGGTTGTAGAAAGTTGTATCAATGAAAATGAAATGCTTAGTGGTTTAGTTTCAACAAATGCATGTGAGTTAAGCGAAAAATTAGATTGCATGGACTTGTTTGCTTGCAATCCCTCTACTATTGTAACACCTACTATTAATGATGTACGTGTTGATGTGTGTGAGTTAGGGAAAAAGGCACAAAAGGCCACGAAAAAAAGCATGTGAGTTTATTAATGAAGAATCGTGTGAGAAAATGGATGAGAGAGAGAAGCATGAGGCTAGTTTATGGCCTATGAAGAAAAGCGAGAGAAAAGCCAATGATGTGAGATTGTGTAAAAGAGCTAGTGAGGTTAAATCCATTTTGTTTTCAAAGAAAACTATTTGTAGACTTTTATATAAAGGAACTTGCTACCTAACAGGCGAGCTCAAACCATGTTCGTCTAGTGTTTCTCTTGAGTTCTTACAGAAGCAAAAGATCTTATACAACATCTCAAGCGAAGATTCCTTCTAAAGTAAAGAATGTCCACAAACACAATGGCAACTTGCTTATTATGATGAAATACTCCAAATTTTCTTCTAAGTTCATCCATGGCCATAAGCATAAAGTGTTCAAAAGAAGACATAAAGATTTTGATTTGAGGACAAATCCTTCTAAAGAAAGGGGGGATGATATGAGTTCAACTACCAACTTATTGCATGCACATGAAGGAGCAATTACAAGAAGAAGGAAAAGAAGATTCCAAGAGGATTATAACAATTACGTGGCAGAATTTTAAATAAAGAAATTTCTAGATTTCTTATTTTGGGACTCTTTGATTTCAATGCTTGCCAACCATGCTCATTATTGCAAGGGACATTCTAGAAGAGTTGGTTGAGTGTATTTAAAGCATATCTACCCTTTTTCTAGCATTTAAGCCATGCAATTTACTTTTGGCTTCTTATGTCTTATTTTCTACAAAATGCATTTAATAGCTTTTTGAGTCCTTTTGTATTCCAAGGCATGCACGAATTTTTTGGGCCTTTAAAATGGCTTGTAATACATCATTTTGGAGAGATTTAGGAATGAAAAACTTGTGTTTTCTTGAACCCCATTTGGTGTTTCATTTCTTTCAAATCTTGCTTTAGGTTTGAAGTTAAATCAATTCATTGGATTAGTCTTGATCAAACTAATTCAGAGTGAGTTGTCTTAGGATCTAAGAGTGACCATTTTAGATTTTGAGTGTGATCTAAGTTAGCTATCATTGTGAGTTTTTACAAGGATCCTAGAAGGACCTCTAGCTTTGTAAAATTCAAGCAACGATCGACGCTTATCATTTGGTATCGAGCATTTGGTCGACATTCTTTTCTTGACTCTAGACTTCGTTTCAA
Source organism: Sicyos edulis (assembly GCA_036507275.1). NCBI lineage: Eukaryota > Viridiplantae > Streptophyta > Magnoliopsida > Cucurbitales > Cucurbitaceae > Sicyos > Sicyos edulis. Next base: position 10,372,100 of record CM071859.1, read on the forward strand.
CATGACACATAGTGAAGAACAAACAACACATGCACCAGGTTTTAGTACCGTTCTTGAAGCTCTTAAAGATATGTTGGAAATGATGAGAGAAGATATGGAAGAAAGAAGAGCACATCGCAAAAGGATGCCTTCAAGGTACACTCTAATCATAAACCAATTTCAAATATTCAATTTTCTATGAAAAATAATAGTTTATGTGATGAAATTCAGCCTATGGTTGTAGAAAGTTGTATCAATGAAAATGAAATGCTTAGTGGTTTAGTTTCAACAAATGCATGTGAGTTAAGCGAAAAATTAGATTGCATGGACTTGTTTGCTTGCAATCCCTCTACTATTGTAACACCTACTATTAATGATGTACGTGTTGATGTGTGTGAGTTAGGGAAAAAGGCACAAAAGGCCACGAAAAAAAGCATGTGAGTTTATTAATGAAGAATCGTGTGAGAAAATGGATGAGAGAGAGAAGCATGAGGCTAGTTTATGGCCTATGAAGAAAAGCGAGAGAAAAGCCAATGATGTGAGATTGTGTAAAAGAGCTAGTGAGGTTAAATCCATTTTGTTTTCAAAGAAAACTATTTGTAGACTTTTATATAAAGGAACTTGCTACCTAACGGGCGAGCTCAAACCATGTTCGTCTAGTGTTTCTCTTGAGTTCTTACAGGAAGCAAAAGATCTTATACAACATCTCGAAGCGAAGATTCCTTCTAAAGTAAAGAATGTCCACAAACACAATGGCAACTTGCTTATTATGATGAAATACTCCAAATTTTCTTCTAAGTTCATCCATGGCCATAAGCATAAAGTGTTCAAAAGAAGACATAAAGATTTTGATTTGAGGACAAATCCTTCTAAAGAAAGGGGGGATGATATGAGTTCAACTACCAACTTATTGCATGCACATGAAGGAGCAATTACAAGAAGAAGGAAAAGAAGATTCCAAGAGGATTATAACAATTACGTGGCAGAATTTTAAATAAAGAAATTTCTAGATTTCTTATTTTGGGACTCTTTGATTTCAATGCTTGCCAACCATGCTCATTATTGCAAGGGACATTCTAGAAGAGTTGGTTGAGTGTATTTAAAGCATATCTACCCTTTTGTCTAGCATTTAAGCCATGCAATTTACTTTTGGCTTCTTATGTCTTATTTTCTACAAAATGCATTTAATAGCTTTTTGAGTCCTTTTGTATTCCAAGGCATGCACGAATTTTTTGGCCTTTAAAATGGCTTGTAATACATCATTTTGGAGAGATTTAGGAATGAAAAACTTGTGTTTTCTTGAACCCCATTTGGTGTTTCATTTCTTTCAAATCTTGCTTTAGGTTTGAAGTTAAATCAATTCATTGGATTAGTCTTGATCAAACTAATTCTGGAGTGAGTTGTCTTAGGATCTAAGAGTGACCATTTTAGATTTTGAGTGTGATCTAAGTTAGCTATCATTGTGAGTTTTTACAAGGATCCTAGAAGGACCTCTAGCTTTGTAAAATTCAAGCAACGATCGACGCTTATCATTTGGTATCAGAGCATTTGGTCGACATTCTTTTGCTGACTCTAGACTTCGTTTCAACATGACACATAGTGAAGAACAAACAACACATGCACCAGGTTTTAGTACCGTTCTTGAAGCTCTTAAAGATATGTTGGAAATGATGAGAGAAGATATGGAAGAAAGAAGAGCACATCGCAAAAGGATGCCTTCAAGGTACACTCTAATCATAAACCAATTTCAAATATTCAATTTTCTATGAAAAATAATAGTTTATGTGATGAAATTCAGCCTATGGTTGTAGAAAGTTGTATCAATGAAAATGAAATGCTTAGTGGTTTAGTTTCAACAAATGCATGTGAGTTAAGCGAAAAATTAGATTGCATGGACTTGTTTGCTTGCAATCCCTCTACTATTGTAACACCTACTATTAATGATGTACGTGTTGATGTGTGTGAGTTAGGGAAAAAGGCACAAAAGGCCACGAAAAAAGCATGTGAGTTTATTAATGAAGAATCGTGTGAGAAAATGGATGAGAGAGAGAAGCATGAGGCTAGTTTATGGCCTATGAAGAAAAGCGAGAGAAAAGCCAATGATGTGAGATTGTGTAAAAGAGCTAGTGAGGTTAAATCCATTTTGTTTTCAAAGAAAACTATTTGTAGACTTTTATATAAAGGAACTTGCTACCTAACGGGCGAGCTCAAACCATGTTCGTCTAGTGTTTCTCTTGAGTTCTTACAGGAAGCAAAAGATCTTATACAACATCTCGAAGCGAAGATTCCTTCTAAAGTAAAGAATGTCCACAAACACAATGGCAACTTGCTTATTATGATGAAATACTCCAAATTTTCTTCTAAGTTCATCCATGGCCGCAAGCATAAAGTGTTCAAAAGAAGACATAAAGATTTTGATTTGAGGACAAATCCTTCTAAAGAAAGGGGGGATGATATGAGTTCAACTACCAACTTATTGCATGCACATGAAGGAGCAATTACAAGAAGAAGGAAAAGAAGATTCCAAGAGGATTATAACAATTACGTGGCAGAATTTTTAATAAAGAAATTTCTAGATTTCTTATTTTGGGACTCTTTGATTTCAATGCTTGCCAACCATGCTCATTATTGCAAGGGACATTCTAGAAGAGTTGGTTGAGTGTATTTAAAGCATATCTACCCTTTTGTCTAGCATTTAAGCCATGCAATTTACTTTTGGCTTCTTATGTCTTATTTTCTACAAAATGCATTTAATAGCTTTTTGAGTCCTTTTGTATTCCAAGGCATGCACGAATTTTTTGGCCTTTAAAATGGCTTGTAATACATCATTTTGGAGAGATTTAGGAATGAAAAACTTGTGTTTTCTTGAACCCCATTTGGTGTTTCATTTCTTTCAAATCTTGCTTTAGGTTTGAAGTTAAATCAATTCATTGGATTAGTCTTGATCAAACTAATTCTGGAGTGAGTTGTCTTAGGATCTAAGAGTGACCATTTTAGATTTTGAGAGTGTGATCTAAGTTAGCTATCATTGTGAGTTTTTACAAGGATCCTAGAAGGACCTCTAGCTTTGTAAAATTCAAGCAACGATCGACGCTTATCATTTGGTATCAGAGCATTTGGTCGACATTCTTTTGCTGACTCTAGACTTCGTTTCAACATGACACATAGTGAAGAACAAACAACACATGCACCAGGTTTTAGTACCGTTCTTGAAGCTCTTAAAGATATGTTGGAAATGATGAGAGAAGATATGGAAGAAAGAAGAGCACATCGCAAAAGGATGCCTTCAAGGTACACTCTAATCATAAACCAATTTCAAATATTCAATTTTCTATGAAAAATAATAGTTTATGTGATGAAATTCAGCCTATGGTTGTAGAAAGTTGTATCAATGAAAATGAAATGCTTAGTGGTTTAGTTTCAACAAATGCATGTGAGTTAAGCGAAAAATTAGATTGCATGGACTTGTTTGCTTGCAATCCTCTACTATTGTAACACCTACTATTAATGATGTACGTGTTGATGTGTGTGAGTTAGGGAAAAAGGCACAAAAGGCCACGAAAAAAAAGCATGTGAGTTTATTAATGAAGAATCGTGTGAGAAAATGGATGAGAGAGAGAGAGCATGAGGCTAGTTTATGGCCTATGAAGAAAAGCGAGAGAAAAGCCAATGATGTGAGATTGTGTAAAAGAGCTAGTGAGGTTAAATCCATTTTGTTTTCAAAGAAAACTATTTGTAGACTTTTATATAAAGGAACTTGCTACCTAACAGGCGAGCTCAAACCATGTTCGTCTAGTGTTTCTCTTGAGTTCTTACAGGAAGCAAAAGATCTTATACAACATCTCGAAGCGAAGATTCCTTCTAAAGTAAAGAATGTCCACAAACACAATGGCAACTTGCTTATTATGATGAAATACTCCAAATTTTCTTCTAAGTTCATCCATGGCCAAGCAAGCATAAAGTGTTCAAAAGAAGACATAAAGATTTTGATTTGAGGACAAATCCTTCTAAAGAAAGGGGGGATGATATGAGTTCAACTACCAACTTATTGCATGCACATGAAGGAGCAATTACAAGAAGAAGGAAAAGAAGATTCCAAGAGGATTATAACAATTACGTGGCAGAATTTTAAATAAAGAAATTTCTAGATTTCTTATTTTGGGACTCTTTGATTTCAATGCTTGCCAACCATGCTCATTATTGCAAGGGACATTCTAGAAGAGTTGGTTGAGTGTATTTAAAGCATATCTACCCTTTTGTCTAGCATTTAAGCCATGCAATTTACTTTTGGCTTCTTATGTCTTATTTTCTACAAAATGCATTTAATAGCTTTTTGAGTCCTTTTGTATTCCAAGGCATGCACGAATTTTTGGCCTTTAAAATGGCTTGTAATACATCATTTTGGAGAGATTTAGGAATGAAAAACTGTGTGTTTTCTTGAACCCCATTTGGTGTTTCATTTCTTTCAAATCTTGCTTTAGGTTTGAAGTTAAATCAATTCATTGGATTAGTCTTGATCAAACTAATTCTGGAGTGAGTTGTCTTAGGATCTAAGAGTGACCATTTTAGATTTTGAGTGTGATCTAAGTTAGCTATCATTGTGAGTTTTACAAGGATCCTAGAAGGACCTCTAGCTTTGTAAAATTCAAGCAACGATCGACGCTTATCATTTGGTATCGAGCATTTGGTCGACATTCTTTTGCTGACTCTAGACTTCGTTTCAACATGACACATAGTGAAGAACAAACAACACATGCACCAGGTTTTAGTACCGTTCTTGAAGCTCTTAAAGATATGTTGGAAATGATGAGAGAAGATATGGAAGAAAGAAGAGCACATCGCAAAAGGATGCCTTCAAGGTACACTCTAATCATAAACCAATTTCAAATATTCAATTTTCTATGAAAAATAATAGTTTATGTGATGAAATTCAGCCTATGGTTGTAGAAAGTTGTATCAATGAAAATGAAATGCTTAGTGGTTTAGTTTCAACAAATGCATGTGAGTTAAGCAAAAAAATTAGATTGCATGGACTTGTTTGCTTGCAATCCCTCTACTATTGTAACACCTACTATTAATGATGTACGTGTTGATGTGTGTGAGTTAGGAAAAAAGGCACAAAAGGCCACGAAAAAAAGCATGTGAGTTTATTAATGAAGAATCGTGTGAGAAAATGGATGAGAGAGAGAAGCATGAGGCTAGTTTATGGCCTATGAAGAAAAGCGAGAGAAAAGCCAATGATGTGAGATTGTGTAAAAGAGCTAGTGAGGTTAAATCCATTTTGTTTTCAAAGAAAACTATTTGTAGACTTTTATATAAAGGAACTTGCTACCTAACAGGCGAGCTCAAACCATGTTCGTCTAGTGTTTCTCTTGAGTTCTTACAGAAAGCAAAAGATCTTATACAACATCTCGGCGAAGATTCCTTCTAAAGTAAAGAATGTCCACAAACACAATGGCAACTTGCTTATTATGATGAAATACTCCAAATTTTCTTCTAAGTTCATCCATGGCATAAGCATAAAAAGTGTTCAAAAGAAGACATAAAGATTTTGATTTGAGGACAAATCCTTCTAAAGAAAGGGGGGATGATATGAGTTCAACTACCAACTTATTGCATGCACATGAAGGAGCAATTACAAGAAGAAGGAAAAGAAGATTCCAAGAGGATTATAACAATTACGTGGCAGAATTTTAAATAAAGAAATTTCTAGATTTCTTATTTTGGGACTCTTTGATTTCAATGCTTGCCAACCATGCTCATTATTGCAAGGGACATTCTAGAAGAGTTGGTTGAGTGTATTTAAAGCATATCTACCCTTTTGTCTAGCATTTAAGCCATGCAATTTACTTTTGGCTTCTTATGTCTTATTTTCTACAAAATGCATTTAATAGCTTTTTGAGTCCTTTTGTATTCCAAGGCATGCACGAATTTTTTGGCCTTTAAAATGGCTTGTAATACATCATTTTGGAGAGATTTAGGAATGAAAAACTTGTGTTTTCTTGAACCCCATTTGGTGTTTCATTTCTTTCAAATCTTGCTTTAGGTTTGAAGTTAAATCAATTCATTGGATTAGTCTTGATCAAACTAATTCTGGAGTGAGTTGTCTTAGGATCTAAGAGTGACCATTTTAGATTTTGAGTGTGATCTAAGTTAGCTATCATTGTGAGTTTTTACAAGGATCCTAGAAGGACCTCTAGCTTTGTAAAATTCAAGCAACGATCGACGCTTATCATTTGGTATCAGAGCATTTGGTCGACATTCTTTTGTGACTCTAGACTTCGTTTCAACATGACACATAGTGAAGAACAAACAACACATGCACCAGGTTTTAGTACCGTTCTTGAAGCTCTTAAAGATATGTTGGAAATGATGAGAGAAGATATGGAAGAAAGAAGAGCACATCGCAAAAGGATGCCTTCAAGGTACACTCTAATCATAAACCAATTTCAAATATTCAATTTTCTATGAAAAATAATAGTTTATGTGATGAAATTCAGCCTATGGTTGTAGAAAGTTTGTATCAATGAAAATGAAATGCTTAGTGGTTTAGTTTCAACAAATGCATGTGAGTTAAGCGAAAAATTAGATTGCATGGACTTGTTTGCTTGCAATCCCTCTACTATTGTAACACCTACTATTAATGATGTACGTGTTGATGTGTGTGAGTTAGGGAAAAAGGCACAAAAGGCCACGAAAAAAGCATGTGAGTTTATTAATGAAGAATCGTGTGAGAAAATGGATGAGAGAGAGAAGCATGAGGCTAGTTTATGGCCTATGAAGAAAAGCGAGAGAAAAGCCAATGATGTGAGATTGTGTAAAAGAGCTAGTGAGGTTAAATCCATTTTGTTTTCAAAGAAAACTATTTGTAGACTTTTATATAAAGGAACTTGCTACCTAACGGGCGAGCTCAAACCATGTTCGTCTAGTGTTTCTCTTGAGTTCTTACAGAAGCAAAAGATCTTATACAACATCTCGGCGAAGATTCCTTCTAAAGTAAAGAATGTCCACAAACACAATGGCAACTTGCTTATTATGATGAAATACTCCAAATTTTCTTCTAAGTTCATCCATGGCCGCAAGCATAAAGTGTTCAAAAGAAGACATAAAGATTTTGATTTGAGGACAAATCCTTCTAAAGAAAGGGGGGATGATATGAGTTCAACTACCAACTTATTGCATGCACATGAAGGAGCAATTACAAGAAGAAGGAAAAGAAGATTCCAAGAGGATTATAACAATTACGTGGCAGAATTTTAAATAAAGAAATTTCTAGATTTCTTATTTTGGGACTCTTTGATTTCAATGCTTGCCAACCATGCTCATTATTGCAAGGGACATTCTAGAAGAGTTGGTTGAGTGTATTTAAAGCATATCTACCCTTTTGTCTAGCATTTAAGCCATGCAATTTACTTTTGGCTTCTTATGTCTTATTTTCTACAAAATGCATTTAATAGCTTTTTGAGTCCTTTTGTATTCCAAGGCATGCACGAATTTTTTGGCCTTTAAAATGGCTTGTAATACATCATTTTGGAGAGATTTAGGAATGAAAAACTTGTGTTTTCTTGAACCCCATTTGGTGTTTCATTTCTTTCAAATCTTGCTTTAGGTTTGAAGTTAAATCAATTCATTGGATTAGTCTTGATCAAACTAATTCTGGAGTGAGTTGTCTTAGGATCTAAGAGTGACCATTTTAGATTTTGAGTGTGATCTAAGTTAGCTATCATTGTGAGTTTTTACAAGGATCCTAGAAGGACCTCTAGCTTTGTAAAATTCAAGCAACGATCGACGCTTATCATTTGGTATCAGAGCATTTGGTCGACATTCTTTTGTCGACTCTAGACTTCGTTTCAACATGACACATAGTGAAGAACAAACAACACATGCACCAGGTTTTAGTACCGTTCTTGAAGCTCTTAAAGATATGTTGGAAATGATGAGAGAAGATATGGAAGAAAGAAGAGCACATCGCAAAAAGGATGCCTTCAAGGTACACTCTAATCATAAACCAATTTCAAATATTCAATTTTCTATGAAAAATAATAGTTTATGTGATGAAATTCAGCCTATGGTTGTAGAAAGTTGTATCAATGAAAATGAAATGCTTAGTGGTTTAGTTTCAACAAATGCATGTGAGTTAAGCGAAAAATTAGATTGCATGGACTTGTTTGCTTGCAATCCTCTACTATTGTAACACCTACTATTAATGATGTACGTGTTGATGTGTGTGAGTTAGGGAAAAAGGCACAAAAGGCCACGAAAAAGCATGTGAGTTTATTAATGAAGAATCGTGTGAGAAAATGGATGAGAGAGAGAAGCATGAGGCTAGTTTATGGCCTATGAAGAAAAGCGAGAGAAAAGCCAATGATGTGAGATTGTGTAAAAGAGCTAGTGAGGTTAAATCCATTTTGTTTTCAAAGAAAACTATTTGTAGACTTTTATATAAAGGAACTTGCTACCTAACGGGCGAGCTCAAACCATGTTCGTCTAGTGTTTCTCTTGAGTTCTTACAGAAGCAAAAGATCTTATACAACATCTCAAGCGAAGATTCCTTCTAAAGTAAAGAATGTCCACAAACACAATGGCAACTTGCTTATTATGATGAAATACTCCAAATTTTCTTCTAAGTTCATCCATGGCCGCAAGCATAAAGTGTTCAAAAGAAGACATAAAGATTTTGATTTGAGGACAAATCCTTCTAAAGAAAGGGGGGATGATATGAGTTCAACTACCAACTTATTGCATGCACATGAAGGAGCAATTACAAGAAGAAGGAAAAGAAGATTCCAAGAGGATTATAACAATTACGTGGCAGAATTTTTAAATAAAGAAATTTCTAGATTTCTTATTTTGGGACTCTTTGATTTCAATGCTTGCCAACCATGCTCATTATTGCAAGGGACATTCTAGAAGAGTTGGTTGAGTGTATTTAAAGCATATCTACCCTTTTGTCTAGCATTTAAGCCATGCAATTTACTTTTGGCTTCTTATGTCTTATTTTCTACAAAATGCATTTAATAGCTTTTTGAGTCCTTTTGTATTCCAAGGCATGCACGAATTTTTGGCCTTTAAAATGGCTTGTAATACATCATTTTGGAGAGATTTAGGAATGAAAAACTTGTGTTTTCTTGAACCCCATTTGGTGTTTCATTTCTTTCAAATCTTGCTTTAGGTTTGAAGTTAAATCAATTCATTGGATTAGTCTTGATCAAACTAATTCGGAGTGAGTTGTCTTAGGATCTAAGAGTGACCATTTTAGATTTTGAGTGTGATCTAAGTTAGCTATCATTGTGAGTTTTTACAAGGATCCTAGAAGGACCTCTAGCTTTGTAAAATTCAAGCAACGATCGACGCTTATCATTTGGTATCGAGCATTTGGTCGACATTCTTTTGCTGACTCTAGACTTCGTTTCAACATGACACATAGTGAAGAACAAACAACACATGCACCAGGTTTTAGTACCGTTCTTGAAGCTCTTAAAGATATGTTGGAAATGATGAGAGAAGATATGGAAGAAAGAAGAGCACATCGCAAAAGGATGCCTTCAAGGTACACTCTAATCATAAACCAATTTCAAATATTCAATTTTCTATGAAAAATAATAGTTTATGTGATGAAATTCAGCCTATGGTTGTAGAAAGTTGTATCAATGAAAATGAAATGCTTAGTGGTTTAGTTTCAACAAATGCATGTGAGTTAAGCGAAAAATTAGATTGCATGGACTTGTTTGCTTGCAATCCCTCTACTATTGTAACACCTACTATTAATGATGTACGTGTTGATGTGTGTGAGTTAGGAAAAAAGGCACAAAAGGCCACGAAAAAAGCATGTGAGTTTATTAATGAAGAATCGTGTGAGAAAATGGATGAGAGAGAGAAGCATGAGGCTAGTTTATGGCCTATGAAGAAAAGCGAGAGAAAAGCCAATGATGTGAGATTGTGTAAAAGAGCTAGTGAGGTTAAATCCATTTTGTTTTCAAAGAAAACTATTTGTAGACTTTTATATAAAGGAACTTGCTACCTAACGGGCGAGCTCAAACCATGTTCGTCTAGTGTTTCTCTTGAGTTCTTACAGAAGCAAAAGATCTTATACAACATCTCAAGCGAAGATTCCTTCTAAAGTAAAGAATGTCCACAAACACAATGGCAACTTGCTTATTATGATGAAATACTCCAAATTTTCTTCTAAGTTCATCCATGGCCGCAAGCATAAAGTGTTCAAAAGAAGACATAAAGATTTTGATTTGAGGACAAATCCTTCTAAAGAAAGGGGGGATGATATGAGTTCAACTACCAACTTATTGCATGCACATGAAGGAGCAATTACAAGAAGAAGGAAAAGAAGATTCCAAGAGGATTATAACAATTACGTGGCAGAATTTTAAATAAAGAAATTTCTAGATTTCTTATTTTGGGACTCTTTGATTTCAATGCTTGCCAACCATGCTCATTATTGCAAGGGACATTCTAGAAGAGTTGGTTGAGTGTATTTAAAGCATATCTACCCTTTTGTCTAGCATTTAAGCCATGCAATTTACTTTTGGCTTCTTATGTCTTATTTTCTACAAAATGCATTTAATAGCTTTTTGAGTCCTTTTGTATTCCAAGGCATGCACGAATTTTTGGCCTTTAAAATGGCTTGTAATACATCATTTTGGAGAGATTTAGGAATGAAAAACTTGTGTTTTCTTGAACCCCATTTGGTGTTTCATTTCTTTCAAATCTTGCTTTAGGTTTGAAGTTAAATCAATTCATTGGATTAGTCTTGATCAAACTAATTCTGGAGTGAGTTGTCTTAGGATCTAAGAGTGACCATTTTAGATTTTGAGTGTGATCTAAGTTAGCTATCATTGTGAGTTTTTACAAGGATCCTAGAAGGACCTCTAGCTTTGTAAAATTCAAGCAACGATCGACGCTTATCATTTGGTATCGAGCATTTGGTCGACATTCTTTTCTTGACTCTAGACTTCGTTTCAACATGACACATAGTGAAGAACAAACAACACATGCACCAGGTTTTAGTACCGTTCTTGAAGCTCTTAAAGATATGTTGGAAATGATGAGAGAAGATATGGAAGAAAGAAGAGCACATCGCAAAAGGATGCCTTCAAGGTACACTCTAATCATAAACCAATTTCAAATATTCAATTTTCTATGAAAAATAATAGTTTATGTGATGAAATTCAGCCTATGGTTGTAGAAAGTTGTATCAATGAAAATGAAATGCTTAGTGGTTTAGTTTCAACAAATGCATGTGAGTTAAGCGAAAAATTAGATTGCATGGACTTGTTTGCTTGCAATCCCTCTACTATTGTAACACCTACTATTAATGATGTACGTGTTGATGTGTGTGAGTTAGGGAAAAAGGCACAAAAGGCCACGAAAAAAGCATGTGAGTTTATTAATGAAGAATCGTGTGAGAAAATGGATGAGAGAGAGAAGCATGAGGCTAGTTTATGGCCTATGAAGAAAAGCGAGAGAAAAGCCAATGATGTGAGATTGTGTAAAAGAGCTAGTGAGGTTAAATCCATTTTGTTTTCAAAGAAAACTATTTGTAGACTTTTATATAAAGGAACTTGCTACCTAACGGGCGAGCTCAAACCATGTTCGTCTAGTGTTTCTCTTGAGTTCTTACAGGAAGCAAAAGATCTTATACAACATCTCGAGCGAAGATTCCTTCTAAAGTAAAGAATGTCCACAAACACAATGGCAACTTGCTTATTATGATGAAATACTCCAAATTTTCTTCTAAGTTCATCCATGGCCAAAAGCATAAAGTGTTCAAAAGAAGACATAAAGATTTTGATTTGAGGACAAATCCTTCTAAAGAAAGGGGGGATGATATGAGTTCAACTACCAACTTATTGCATGCACATGAAGGAGCAATTACAAGAAGAAGGAAAAGAAGATTCCAAGAGGATTATAACAATTACGTGGCAGAATTTTAAATAAAGAAATTTCTAGATTTCTTATTTTGGGACTCTTTGATTTCAATGCTTGCCAACCATGCTCATTATTGCAAGGGACATTCTAGAAGAGTTGGTTGAGTGTATTTAAAGCATATCTACCCTTTTGTCTAGCATTTAAGCCATGCAATTTACTTTTGGCTTCTTATGTCTTATTTTCTACAAAATGCATTTAATAGCTTTTTGAGTCCTTTTGTATTCCAAGGCATGCACGAATTTTTGGCCTTTAAAATGGCTTGTAATACATCATTTTGGAGAGATTTAGGAATGAAAAACTTGTGTTTTCTTGAACCCCATTTGGTGTTTCATTTCTTTCAAATCTTGCTTTAGGTTTGAAGTTAAATCAATTCATTGGATTAGTCTTGATCAAACTAATTCTGGAGTGAGTTGTCTTAGGATCTAAGAGTGACCATTTTAGATTTTGAGTGTGATCTAAGTTAGCTATCATTGTGAGTTTTTACAAGGATCCTAGAAGGACCTCTAGCTTTGTAAAATTCAAGCAACGATCGACGCTTATCATTTGGTATCAGAGCATTTGGTCGACATTCTTTTGCTGACTCTAGACTTCGTTTCAACATGACACATAGTGAAGAACAAACAACACATGCACCAGGTTTTAGTACCGTTCTTGAAGCTCTTAAAGATATGTTGGAAATGATGAGAGAAGATATGGAAGAAAGAAGAGCACATCGCAAAAAGGATGCCTTCAAGGTACACTCTAATCATAAACCAATTTCAAATATTCAATTTTCTATGAAAAATAATAGTTTATGTGATGAAATTCAGCCTATGGTTGTAGAAAGTTGTATCAATGAAAATGAAATGCTTAGTGGTTTAGTTTCAACAAATGCATGTGAGTTAAGCGAAAAATTAGATTGCATGGACTTGTTTGCTTGCAATCCCTCTACTATTGTAACACCTACTATTAATGATGTACGTGTTGATGTGTGTGAGTTAGGGAAAAAGGCACAAAAGGCCACGAAAAAAGCATGTGAGTTTATTAATGAAGAATCGTGTGAGAAAATGGATGAGAGAGAGAAGCATGAGGCTAGTTTATGGCCTATGAAGAAAAGCGAGAGAAAAGCCAATGATGTGAGATTGTGTAAAAGAGCTAGTGAGGTTAAATCCATTTTGTTTTCAAAGAAAACTATTTGTAGACTTTTATATAAAGGAACTTGCTACCTAACGGGCGAGCTCAAACCATGTTCGTCTAGTGTTTCTCTTGAGTTCTTACAGGAAGCAAAAGATCTTATACAACATCTCGAAGCGAAGATTCCTTCTAAAGTAAAGAATGTCCACAAACACAATGGCAACTTGCTTATTATGATGAAATACTCCAAATTTTCTTCTAAGTTCATCCATGGCATAAGCATAAAGTGTTCAAAAGAAGACATAAAGATTTTGATTTGAGGACAAATCCTTCTAAAGAAAGGGGATGATATGAGTTCAACTACCAACTTATTGCATGCACATGAAGGAGCAATTACAAGAAGAAGGAAAAGAAGATTCCAAGAGGATTATAACAATTACGTGGCAGAATTTTTAATAAAAAGAAATTTCTAGATTTCTTATTTTGGGACTCTTTGATTTCAATGCTTGCCAACCATGCTCATTATTGCAAGGGACATTCTAGAAGAGTTGGTTGAGTGTATTTAAAGCATATCTACCCTTTTGTCTAGCATTTAAGCCATGCAATTTACTTTTGGCTTCTTATGTCTTATTTTCTACAAAATGCATTTAATAGCTTTTTGAGTCCTTTTTGTATTCCAAGGCATGCACGAATTTTTTGGCCTTTAAAATGGCTTGTAATACATCATTTTGGAGAGATTTAGGAATGAAAAACTTGTGTTTTCTTGAACCCCATTTGGTGTTTCATTTCTTTCAAATCTTGCTTTAGGTTTGAAGTTAAATCAATTCATTGGATTAGTCTTGATCAAACTAATTCAGGAGTGAGTTGTCTTAGGATCTAAGAGTGACCATTTTAGATTTTGAGTGTGATCTAAGTTAGCTATCATTGTGAGTTTTTACAAGGATCCTAGAAGGACCTCTAGCTTTGTAAAATTCAAGCAACGATCGACGCTTATCATTTGGTATCGAGCATTTGGTCGACATTCTTTTCTTGACTCTAGACTTCGTTTCAACATGACACATAGTGAAGAACAAACAACACATGCACCAGGTTTTAGTACCGTTCTTGAAGCTCTTAAAGATATGTTGGAAATGATGAGAGAAGATATGGAAGAAAGAAGAGCACATCGCAAAAAGGATGCCTTCAAGGTACACTCTAATCATAAACCAATTTCAAATATTCAATTTTCTATGAAAAATAATAGTTTATGTGATGAAATTCAGCCTATGGTTGTAGAAAGTTGTATCAATGAAAATGAAATGCTTAGTGGTTTAGTTTCAACAAATGCATGTGAGTTAAGCGAAAAATTAGATTGCATGGACTTGTTTGCTTGCAATCCTCTACTATTGTAACACCTACTATTAATGATGTACGTGTTGATGTGTGTGAGTTAGGGAAAAAGGCACAAAAGGCCACGAAAAAAAGCATGTGAGTTTATTAATGAAGAATCGTGTGAGAAAATGGATGAGAGAGAGAAGCATGAGGCTAGTTTATGGCCTATGAAGAAAAGCGAGAGAAAAGCCAATGATGTGAGATTGTGTAAAAGAGCTAGTGAGGTTAAATCCATTTTGTTTTCAAAGAAAACTATTTGTAGACTTTTATATAAAGGAACTTGCTACCTAACAGGCGAGCTCAAACCATGTTCGTCTAGTGTTTCTCTTGAGTTCTTACAGAAGCAAAAGATCTTATACAACATCTCGGCGAAGATTCCTTCTAAAGTAAAGAATGTCCACAAACACAATGGCAACTTGCTTATTATGATGAAATACTCCAAATTTTCTTCTAAGTTCATCCATGGCCATAAGCATAAAGTGTTCAAAAGAAGACATAAAGATTTTGATTTGAGGACAAATCCTTCTAAAGAAAGGGGGATGATATGAGTTCAACTACCAACTTATTGCATGCACATGAAGGAGCAATTACAAGAAGAAGGAAAAGAAGATTCCAAGAGGATTATAACAATTACGTGGCAGAATTTTAAATAAAGAAATTTCTAGATTTCTTATTTTGGGACTCTTTGATTTCAATGCTTGCCAACCATGCTCATTATTGCAAGGACATTCTAGAAGAGTTGGTTGAGTGTATTTAAAGCATATCTACCCTTTTGTCTAGCATTTAAGCCATGCAATTTACTTTTGGCTTCTTATGTCTTATTTTCTACAAAATGCATTTAATAGCTTTTTGAGTCCTTTTTGTATTCAAAGGCATGCACGAATTTTTTGGCCTTTAAAATGACTTAAAATGGCTTGTAATACATCATTTTGGAGAGATTTAGGAATGAAAAAAAGGTTGCTTGTGTTTTCTTGAACCCCATTTGGTGTTTCATTTCTTTCAAATCTTGCTTTAGGTTTGAAGTTAAATCAATTCATTGGATAGCCATTGGGTGCTCTTGTTCCTCTTTCCAGCGGTATGTCTTGGTTAGCTATGGGTCTTTGGGATTTTGTGTATTTGGTTAAATGAAGAGGAAAATAGGTTTTGCTCATTTTTGTTTCCCTAAACTCCCTAGCCGCCCAATCCCTCTCTCCCAAGCTTCTAGCCGAGCTTCATCTCCCCAAGTAGCTCCTTCGATTGTACGTCGCCCCGGGTAAGTGTCCTCGATCCCTTCTTCTTTGTTTGTTGTATTCTTGCTGGCCGAGAGAAGAAGAGATGAGCCTTGGTGTTGTGCAGCCCGTCCCGAGCAAAGGCGGCGACCCCGCCGCCGCCTGCAGAGCCTAGACACCCATCGCCCGGCCACGATCGCGCCCAAACGCCCAACGCATCGCCAAGAAATTTCAGTGCAGCAGCGCCACCGCTGCCGCGCAGCCCAGATTTCGTCGCCGTCCGCGCACAGCCCCCGCGCCCAGTCCGCGCGCAGCCCCAGCCCGCCCACACGCCCCGTCGCTCGTCCGCGCCAGCGCGCCTGCACGCTCATCGCTCGCCCGCGTCTACACGCCAGCATCGCTAGTGCCCGTCCGCGCGCGTGCAGCCTCCTGCACGCCCAGCAGCGTAGCCCTGCCGCACCAGCATGCCCAGTAGCAGCCAACGACCGTGCAGCCTGCTCGTCCACGTGTCAGCCGTGCCGTGCTAGTTGCTCTCGAGCCGAGCCCTCTTTGTTTTATTATATTTAGGCCTATAGATTGTGATAATTGTTGTGCTTGTTAGGTTCTCATTAGCTAGCTCGGGATCGATCGTAGCATAGGATCTTTGTGTGAAGTTGCCTTCCGACCAAGGTAAGGA
The DNA here is from genome assembly GCA_036507275.1 of Sicyos edulis. Taxonomy (NCBI): domain Eukaryota; kingdom Viridiplantae; phylum Streptophyta; class Magnoliopsida; order Cucurbitales; family Cucurbitaceae; genus Sicyos; species Sicyos edulis. The sequence continues at coordinate 10,388,390 of CM071859.1, forward strand.
TTTTTTACCGGAGTTGTGTGGGCCCTTCGATATAATATGTGATTGCTGTTTGTATGCTTGTTTATGTTTATCAGCATGTTTAGTGATAGGTGCTCTAGTCTGAATTTCCGACTGGCATGATTCTTGTGTTGTTTCTCATGTTAGTCCCATGCTAGGTTGTTCCGTTGTGGCATGCTCGTTATCTGTTCTTGCTTCGTAGTATCATGCTAGGTTCGTTATTTCTGTTGATCACGTATTGGAATGTTTGCTGTTATATGTTATAGCTTAGAGTTCTGATAGGTAGCATCATTCGGGCGAGGATGCATAACGTAACTTGCATCCGTGGCAGGGACGTACGAGGCAATGATTGTCCCGATCCGTCGTTAGGGTTTAGCTAACCCTAACAAAGAGCGACCGATGCAATCTTAGGTGAGGGTGGCAGACTGTTAAATGCACCAACGGTCGGGGGAATAACGAGGCGTTGCCTTGTCCCCGGCAATCGACACGTCCTCAGCGTGTTCGGCAATAGCCCTTGATTGCCACCTGATAGGGCAATGACCGTTTCCTGGTGTAAGCCTACCACGACCTGTTCCTTAGCCTCAGGTGCGTTGGTACAGGTTCACATAGTTCACGTGTCTAGGTCTCACACCCCTATGTCAGTGACACTGATATGGATCAGAATGTGACTCAACATTTTACCTTCAAGCTACTTAGAAGGGATCTTCATTTACTTGTGGATGGATACAAAATCATGAAGAATGCTTTAGAAACTATCAATGTTCATATTTATGGCTATTTACATGTAATTTTAGGTTTAAAATTTTCATTTATGTGTTTTTAGGTTAAATTTTGCAACAATGGCATTATGGTAATTATGTTAGCTTATTTATTTTAGGTTTAACTTTCCTAGGCTATAAATAGCCATGAAGTAAGTTGTAAAACTGGGATTTTTGAATGAATGAAAATTAGCTCTCTCCAAGAGATCATTTTGTTAGAATTTTAGGGCATGTTCTTTGTCTCTTTTTCTAAGTTTCCCTTGCAATCTTGTGATAGAATGCATTTGAGCCATTCAATCCAAATTTTGATCAAGCTTGATTGTGGAGTGACTCAATCTAGAACAAGATCTTCCATATCTTGCTTCTAGATCATTGATCTTAAGAGGTAATCAAATTCTAGCCTTTTCTCTTGGTTGTTCCCAAATTTATAAGGAGGTGTTAATCTCTTAATTCAAGGGTTCTTGCTTCATCATAAGCTTGGATCTTTGGGCTGAGAATTAGGGTTGCCTTATCATTTGGTATCAGAGCATAGGTTGCATCTTTGTGGCCGGCTCTAGATTTGATTTTATCTTTATCTTTCAGCAATTCGTTCATCTTCTTGTTCATATCTTGTTTCTCTGTTTTTTTCATCGTTGTTGGATCTATAAAAAAAAAAAAAAGTTCATGGTTCGATCTTGAATTATTCTTGTCCAATTTTAAACTGCTGCATTGAATTCTTATATTTTCGATTGTATTACCTCGATAACGATCGAATTTGACAAACTATTCTTCTGCAAAAATTTAGATTAGTGCGTTATCTTTAATCCTTAAGAAGACGGCTTATTCAAATTAGTATCGTAAAGCATTCGTTTGTGGGTTTCTTTTTCAGTGTGTGATTTACCCAAAAAAAAAATTGCAAGATATTTATCTTTCTTTTCCATCAAATTCCTTGTGGCCTACTCTAGATTTTATTTCATTTTATCCTTGTGGCCAACCCTATATTTGAATTGATTTTATCTTTTATTTTATCCTTGTGGCCTACTTTTGTTTTCAGTTCTAACACCTCGCTAACAACCGAATTTGACAAATTATCCTTCTGCAAAAGGTTAGATCGGTGCATTATCTATATTCTTCAAGAAGGTCATTTACTAAAATTAGTAATTTCAGACGTTCATTTGTTTGTTTCCTTCTGAGTGTTCGATATATCCGAAAAAGAAAAAAAAAACAAATCAGAACATTTATCTTTCTTTCTATTTCTTTTTGTTCTTGATTTTGTTATTTCATAATCTTTCTTGTCTTGGCTGATTTGTAAGGCTCACTATTACAAGATTTGCTTTATCCATATTAACCTACCTTTATCAAAATTTAGCCACTTTCCCAAATAGCCTACCTTTGTGTGTGACAAACACGAGCGTTCCGAGTGTAAAATCAGTAAAGGAGTGCTTGTGAGGTCTACTTTGTGTTTATTTTTAAGAGCAATGCCTCAAAAGGATTTTGCTAGGCTTCATCGAAGCATGGAGCATACAACTATTCAATTTCAAAAGTTGGATTCAAGAATGAAATTTGCTGAGAAACAATCAGCCTATGTATCTAACGAGAGATCCGATTTCTCGCACCATATAGAATATTGGAAAGTAAAGGGAAGAGCACATGGAGGAGAATTTCAAGTTGTCCAAGAGAGAAATCAAAGTGGAGTTTATAAAATTGAATACAACTTTGGAAGCATGAAGCCAAAACTTCCTAAATTCTATGGAAGTCCAGGCCCAACGGAGTACATTCAATGGGAAAGGCAAGTTAATTATGTCTTTGATTGTTACACTCTTGATGATGAAGAAAAGGTAAAACTCGTTGTGTCTCATCTTAGAGAATATGGCATTATTTGGTGGGATAACTTATTTTCTAGGAGGAGGAAGCTAAATCGTCCAATTAAATCATGGAATGTTCTTAAGCAATTGATGCGAGAGCAATTTGTTCCTAAGTTTTTCCATAGCTTACAAACTTTGAGACAAGAGAGAAAAAGTGTGGAGACTTACTACATGGAGATGAAAAAGTTGCTTGAGGATCTAGAAATATATGAGGACGAGCAAGTAACAATGGGTCGATTCTTTAGAGGGCTTAACAAGGAGATTTCCATTCAACTTGATCTTCAACCTTATGAAGATTTACAAAGGATGGTGTGCATGGCAATAAAGATTGAGAAGCATCTCCAAATGAAGACTACAAGGTACACTAAACTTATACAAAACTCAAAGGTTCATTCATCTTCGTAAACAGCTTAGTTTGTGTACTAAAACTAAGCCTATTGTTGAGAAACAAAGTGGTGACAATCAAAATGAATTACTTCGTAATTTAGTTTCAACACATGCTTATGAGCTTAGTAGGAAATTAGATTGCAAAGGCTTATTCATTTGTAAGCCTTCCACTATTGTAGCACCTACTCCTAATGATGTACAGGATGATGTGTGTGAGTTAGGGAAAAAGGCACAAATGGTCAAAACAAAAGCATGTGAATTTATTAAAAAAATCTTGTGAGAAAAAGAGTGAGAGAGAAAAGCAAGAGAATAGTTTATGGCCAATAAAAAAAAAAGAGAAAAGCCAATGATGTGAGCTTATCTCAAAAAGCATGTGAGGTTAAATCTATTTTGTTTTCAAAGAAAAATATTTTTAGTCTCTTACATGAAGGGATTTGTTTTCTAACCGGTGAGTTCAAACCATGTTTCTCTAGTGTTTCTTTTGAGTTCATACAGGAGGCGAAAGAACTTATACAACATCTTAAACTAAAGATTCCTTTGAAAGTCAACAATCACAACAAATGTAATGCTAACCGATTTATTAGGAAGCAAAGCACAAAATTTACATCAAAGATCATGCATGGCAGGAACCATAAGGTGTTCAAACCAAGTGATTGGGTTTGGAGGCACTTTTGGAAGGATCGATGTTCATTTGACAAGAAACCTAAATGGAATTCAGTAGACAATTTACCATGGACATCTCATGACTTCAAGTTTGTTCTACAACCAAGAGAAAAGGCTAGAATTTGATTACCTCTTAAGATCAATGATCTAGAAGCAAGATATGGAAGATCTTGTTCTAGATTGAGTCACTCCACAATCAAGCTTGATCAAGGCTGGATTGAATGGCTCAAATGCATTCTATCACAAGATTGCAAGGGAAACTTAGAAAAAGAGACAAAGAACATGCCCTAAAATTCTAACAAAATGATCTCTTGGAGAGAGCTAATTTTCATTCATTCAAAAATCCCAGTTTTACAACTTACTTCATGGCTATTTATAGCCTAGGAAAGTTAAACCTAAAATAAATAAGCTAACATAATTACCATAATGCCATTGTTGCAAAATTTAACTTAAAAACACATAAATGAAAATTTTAAACCTAAAATTACATGTAAATAGCCATAAATATGAACATTGATAGTTTCTAAAGCATTCTTCATGATTTTGTATCCATCCACAAGTAAATGAAGATCCCTTCTAAGTAGCTTGAAGGTAAAATGTTGAGTCACATTCTGATCCATATCACCCGGCCTGCCGTCGCAGCCCAGATCGCGTCGCGGTCAACGCACAGCCCACGCGCCTAGTCCGCACGAAGCCTTAGCGCGCTCAAGACGCATCGCCGCCGCTCGTCGCGCGCCCGCCCCAAGACGCTTTGTCGCTCGTCACCAAGCGTCGCGCACGCTCGCATCGCTAGTGCCGTCACGGCGCGCAACCCTCAACCCCGCCAAAGCCCAGCAGCGCCCTGCACGCACTGCACGCGCCAAGAGCGCAACCACGCTCTCTCACCAACGCCAGTAGCGACCAACGACCGTCGGCGACCGCTTTCGCCCACGTGTCACCGTGCCGTGTGAGTTGCTCCAGAACCGAGCCCTGTTTATTTTATTATATTTAGGCCTATAGATTGTGATAATTGTTGTGCTTGTTAGGTTATCATTAGCTAGCTCGGGATCGATCGCAGCATAGGATCTTTGTGTGTAGTTGCCTTCCGACCATGGTAAGGATTTCTTACCGGAGTTGTGTGGGCCCGGTGATATAATATGTGATTGTTGTTTGTATGCTTGTTTATGTTTATCAGCATGTTTAGTGATAGGTCTCTGTTCTGAATTTCTGACTGGCATGATTCTTGTGTTGTTTCTCATGTTAGTCCCATGCTAGGTTGTTCCGTTCTGGCATGCTCGTTATCTGTTCTTGCTTCGTAGTATCATGCTAGGTTCGTTTTTTCTGTTGAGCACGTATTGGAATGTTTGCTGTTATATGTTATAGCTTAGAGTTCTGATAGGTAGCATCATCTGGGCGAGGATGCATAACGTAACTTGCATCCGTGGCAGGGAAATACGAGGCAGTACTCCGTCTCTGATCCGTCGTTAGGGTTTAGCTAACCCTAACAGCAGCCCAGTGCAATCTTGGGTGAGGGTGGCAGACTGTTAAATTCCCTAACGGTCGGGGGAATAACTAGGCATTGCCTTGTCCTCGGCAGTCGACACTTCCTTAGCGTGTTCGGTAGTAGCCCTTGATTGCCACCTGATATGGCAAGGACCGTTTCCTGGTGTAAGCCTACCACGACCGGTTCCTTAGCCTCAGGTGCGGTGGTACAGGCTGACATAGTTCATGTGTCTAGGTCTCACACCCTTATGTCAGTGACACCGATCCAGAGATTTGTTAGGCATGAGTACTGGACCAGGGCCGCTTGCCCTAGACCCAAAGACTGGTTGGTTTGTAGCAAAGAGATGCAAAGGCGCTCACACACTCATTACAACGCGATCGGAGAGCTCCTCGGGATCTTGAGTTCAGCACACTTTTACGTGATCGATAGTAGACAGGCTAAGGCCGAGACTAGTTTCTCGTATAGGATCGTAAAGCGTTGTAGTTTCCAAAGTAAGACCGTAAGATGGCATCCGAGGGTTATGTAAGGATTTAAGCTATGTGCTCTCTTCTGTGTTTATATTCATAGCTTGCATACTTTCTACTAGATGACCAGTTATATCGTATTGTACCCCAAGTGGGGATTTTTACTGAGTAATTCGTTACTCACCCTTATTTTTTGGTTTTCCACAAGTAGCCATGGTGCGAGACAGGATGGCTGAAGGAGGAGCTGTGATCATGGAAAGCCGTTGTTTTGAACTCTGAGTTTTATGTTAATGTTTTTATGTCTTAATGTCCTCTAAATGCATGTAGTTGGGCACGGAGCCCGTAGGTTGTTTTCTGGTTATTTTCTGGATTCTGATGCTGTTGTAAACCGTTTGAAGTTTTTGAATGTTTAAGTTAAACCTCTAATCAGAGTACGTTTTAAATTGTATTTAGCTTGGAACAGGTACTTGGAAACAGGGCAGGTTCCAGGACAAATTGTGTTTGTTTTGAATGGATGTTTAATGTATTTAGTTTTATTCAGAATCTGGAAAATGATCTTGCATAATATTTTCTAAGTTTTTAAGCATGCATTGAGGTAAAGGCCTATTTTAGGACCCCATTCGGGTCGGGTCTTTACAAGTTCCCTCTAGAGTAGGATGCCAGTTTGCTCTTGAGTCAGAGGACTCTTGTGAGCTTTTGGGTCTTTGGGTCTACGACCTTTAGACCGCTCTGCGTGGTGCTCGTCATGGACGAGGTTTGTTGATTTAGCACCCAGAGTTTGGGTTTTGTATACCCCTCGGTTATGTTGCTGATCATACTTGTTTGTTGATGTTTGTATTCTTGTGCATGTTTGTCCCCGAGCTGGGGAAGCCTTACTGAGTTTGCGAAAACTCACCCTTTCCACTGTGGAATCCCCACAGGTACTACTAGACTGTACTAAGATGGATGATCGACGGAGCTGGAGATGACCATGGGACTGCTGCATTACTTTGTGTAGAGTCTTTTAATTTATTCTCTCTACACGAACTATTTAAGGGCATGATAAGTGGAACATGTTTTACCGAGCTTTTATGTTTTGATTTTTGGGTACCCTATAACTGTTTTAATGAATTTATGGTTTTATAAACTTGGTCTTCTGAGTTGTTTGAAAGGAGTTTTGTTTTAGATTTACATGCCCGAGATGTCAAGTACTATTTTCATGCACTTAGAGTTAAAGACTTATGTTCAAACCCTGGTTTGGGTCAGGTCTTTACAAAAATAGTGAGTTTAATAGTCTAAAAACAAAAAGTTACGACTTGTTGTATATCAAAAGTTCAAAAAGTAAAACTTTAGGGTTAAAAAAATTGGCTATAAATGATAAAAATGAAAACTTTGTGTTTTAAAATTATTCGAATTTCAAATTTTTGACACAGACAGGAAATGGTGCTGAAGATAGCGACTAATGTTTGACCTACTTTCACATTGTAACTTAAAAAAAAATGATTTTGTGTTAGTTCGAAAGATTAGAATTTCATGCCTTCGAGTTAAGTGTGTTTTAGCGTCTTCTAAAAAAAAGTGTGTTTTAACGTCTTATAATTAAAGTTAGCAGGTAATATTTTCCTTTTTATTGTAATGGGGTTGTGAGAAAACTTCATGTAGACTTAAAATACACTGACGCACAAAATTGAAATACTCATTGAAAAAAGTGTGTTTAATAATCTAAAGACAAAAGGTTACATTTTTTTTAATCAAAGATAAAAAAAAATTGAACTTTTGAGTTTTAAATAAAGTTTTGTTTTAAAGTTTAAAAAATAAAACTTTTGTGTTTTTAAATTATCAAAATTTAAATTTTTTTACACGAATAGAAACAGGTTCAGAAGACAGCGATAAATATTTGAACTACTTGCACACATTAACTTTATAAAAAATGATTTTGTGTTAGTTCGAAAGATTAGAATTAAATGTGTTGTAGTCAACATGTTTTGAGGTTTCAGGATTAAGGTTAAAATGGAATATTTTCTTTTTTATTGTAACGGTGTTCTGAGGAAACTCCATGTAGACTAAAACCAATGAAAATTGGACCCACAAAATTCAAATATTCAACGAAAAAAGTGAGTTCGATAGTCTAAAAACAAAAAGTTACAATTTTTTGTATTTCAAAAGTTCAAAAATGAAAACTTTGTGTCTTAAAATTATTAGAATTTCAAATTTTTGACACAGATAACTAATGGTGCAGAAGATAGCGATATATGTTTGAACTACTTGCACACTATAACTTTATAAAAAATGATTTTTTGTTAATTCGAAAGATTAGAATTTCATGCGTTCGAGTTGTTGGGAATATGGGGTAGGAACATGCATTTAACGCGGCGGAAGCGTGTGAATAATAAAAAAAATTAACAATAATTAATCCACGACATGAAGAGTCGAACAAAAGACGAATTCAAGGCATGAAGAGAGTAAGGAACTTGTGAACACGACAACCAACTCCTCGATGGAAAAAGACAATTGACAGCGCAATGGAAAGCGGCCCTCCTCACCACACCAGCAACACACCTTTACCTTGGGCGGACATGGTCCCTGGTGAACTCTCGAGCACCTGCGACACTTTGCCACCTCCTCCGATGAACTCTGATGACGGCCCCGACGAGACCTCTAGCTCTGGTGCTGCCCGAGACCTACTCTCCTAAAATGATTCCTCGACTGGTAAGGATTTCTCGGGTGGGACTGGTTTCTTGTAGGGCCGAGATTCCCCTAACCAAAGTGGTCTCTTGCATGGAGAACCTTGGGATATGACTCGGACTCCTACCTGTGCCTGGCTGCACTGCCTGAACTCCCAAAGACCACGAAATCCCTAGCGGTCTGAATGGTCACCTGAGCAAAAACTAGACAATAGAGGTGCGAGACTCGTATAGCTGAGAGTACACTCCATGCGGACCCTGTACTAAGCTCAAATCGAATGCAGAAAGGGGTTGGACTATAGTCTCCTGTGTGTATGTGGTGACGGTCTGGAATTCCCGCCTCTGAGCGATGAAATGAGACCCTGTCTCCGGTGCGGCAGTTGAGGAGGCGAAGCGGGCCTATGCAAACTTTCTCCTGACTTGGTCCAACCGGATCGAGGTACCCCGCTAGGTAACTCTCCTCGGAAAACATAACGAAAAGAGATCACGAAGCTAGAATCGAACACGAAAAGGATCCTAATCAAGACCAACAATCAAGCAATACAAAAGACAACCCAAAAATACTTTCACAACTAAAACATGCTTCTTACTTTACCCTACTTCACATACCTGGTGGCTGCTGGTCTACTGATGATCATGGACACACAGTTTGGCTCGTAAACCAGTCTACAGAATCTATGACTCTGAGCTCTGATACCAACTTGTAACGACTCGACTTCCTAAAATACTCTAATGGGGGTGTTGCGGGTGCATGCATATTAAAATCCTCAAAACCAATTTACTAATCACATGCGTTTTTCCAACAAAACCTAAAAAAACATGAAAACGGTGCCAATAGTTCGAAAACATACAAACAAAGTTCGGGATCCCAATAGTTCAAAACAAATGCGGTTCAAACATGAGTAAGCAATGCGGAAAGGAAATGTCGACACCGTGTCCATGATCGATCCAGCTCCCATCCTAGCCACCTCGAAATGGACTAGTACCTGAAAATGTAAGAGGTGAGTATATCGAAATATACCTAGTAAGAAGGCCCACCATGGGGTTAAGCATGTAAACAGAAATAAGTTAGAAGATACGACAACATAAGCTAAATGCCTCGCTCATGTGTGGCCGACCCTCAGGCTGGTCAAGAGCAAACAATGTCAAACAACGACGTGCAAGCCGTGAGCAAGTTACGGCTAAATGCCGAGCAATCATCTGACCAAGGTCAGAGCAAAGACCCCGAGTGAGGAGAACACACAAGTTTCCCAAACCTCGGGTCAGACACGTCCCATACTCTAATGTCTCGGGGTAGCCTGGCCCACGCTAGGGACCCACCAATAAGTCACCCGACCCTGTCGGGGAGGACCACGAGTGAGGGGAACACACAGCATCCCTAAACCTCGGTTCGACACTACGACATACGAGTCGTGTCAGCAAGGGCATACGCAATTCCAAGAGAATCACCCGACCCTATCGAGGAGGACCACGAGTGAGGGGAACACACATCATCCCTAAACCTAGAGTCTGGATAACGACACACGAGTCGTGTCATCAAGGGCATACACAATGTCATGTCAAAATCACCTGACCCTGTTAGGGAGAGCCACGAGTAAAGGAAAACTGCAGGGTTCCTAAATCTCGGGCTCTGGGCGCCAACTGCCAACCCGTAGCATGCGGGAGGACCGACCTGCCTGCAGACAACATCCCCACTAATGCATGCAGGCTCACCGACAGGCATTCCTCCGCTCCTTCATCTGTCCCAGTGGCCTCTTCCAGTAGTCTCAGGGACAAGAACAGCATGACCGGCCCCCCTTCCAACGTACTGGGCAGGTAACCTGATGGAACCATGCACACAACATATGAGGTTCCACGAGTACACACAGAGAGATAATAACTAGCACTAGAGTCACACGAGATCTAGGCTAGCCTAGGCGAGTGCACCCGGCCCACCCGAGGGTTGGTGCGACCCGCAACGTGTGCTCAACAACCAAGGAACTCGTTGTTCCACACACAAGATGACACGTGGATGAGATTCGACCCCTTGGTGGGAGGCAAAAGTCAACCAGTAGGCTAGTGCAACCCAACCACGGGTCTCGAAGCAAAGAGGATCCATATCCTTGCTCGGTTTCTAAGGGGCACTATCGAGACACAACAAGAATAAGATATCGATCATGAAATCACGAGTCCTAAAATGTGTGAGCTAACTTCTCCTCTAGGTGGTCAACACGGTGACCAGACCTAGCTATTCTAATGCCAAAACAACATACGGACAACCCTTTAGGTAACGAACAAGGAAACCGAGCACAATCATGGCAGCAGGCAATCAAACATGGATGAAGTCAATAACATGGAACATGAATAAACCCAAGGCAATTTAGTCAATCAACAGGTTAATCAAATAAGCACTTCATCACATATACGAGCAAAGATGCCAGTCGGGAAATGATGATACGATCACAAGATATACAATAACAGAGATGTAACAGTTTACGAGCTATACCTAATTTCGTGCTACCACGAGTAGTAATAGGTCCACACAGTGAATAACAACACCAAAGCATACATGTGACAAGTCATACAACATTCAATTATTGTAAATTCTATTATGCCACTATTCATATGCTTTAAACCACAAACCCGAATCATAATGAAGTTCCTTACCTTCCCGACGACTCGACCGGAACACCACGGGAGCCCACGAGCTAAACGGTGACCCGAAATGATGAAACCCAAGAGTACCTAAACACAACAAAACGCAGAGCGTTCATTACGGACAAACTAAACAAGCCACAAAAGGGGTTAACATCACGAGAACGAGGGGAACCTTCTATCCGAAAAACCTCGCCAGAGCACGCAGGCGTGGCGGCGGTGGCGTCATCATCACGGGCGGGTGGGTCATACCTCGTTGGAAAGGTCTCGAGCTCAGGATCACGAAACAGGTCTCGGATTTGCGATCGAACTTCTCTAGCTCCTAGAAACTACGAAAGGAGAAAGTAGATCTAAGGTGGGTTTTGAGTTTTTCGCCGGAAAACTCCATTAACGACGACGTTGAAGCTCGAAAACAAGCTCTAAAGGGGAGAAACTTACCGACGACGAGTGAAACAGAAGAGGAAGAGCTCCGGCGACACACGCCGGAGAAGGGACAACCGCGTCTTAGCCCGATCCACAAGCTACGGCGGCGGCGACTTGCTGGCCAGAAACACACGCGAAAGAGCGAGAGAGAGAGACGCTGAACCGGTGGCAGCTGGGGGGTTTCCGGCGAACTCACGCGACGAAGGTTGGGGGAAAAGGGCTGGGACGCTTGTGAGAAAAAGAGAGGGAGGAGAAAAAGATATGCAACGCTACGCTGCGCTTCTTTCCCTTTTGATTCACCTTTCTATATCTAATAGAAAGATATAATGGTTTAGTAAGGTAGCTTGCTTCTTTCCTCTCCCTAACGGTCGAGTTGCTTTGCACCTTCTTTATTCACCATGGGAAAGATGAAAGGGAAACAAGGTCAATACGCTTGCTTCGCTAAGCTCCTCTCCTCTCCCGTTAAGTCGAGTTTCCGATCCTCTCCTCTTCTCCTCTCATTTTTTTGCACTGTAATAGAAACCTGGGAAAGAAAGAACCTTGCTTCGCACCTTTTTTGTTATTGTTGAAGGCAAAGCCTCTGTGGCTGTTTTGTGAAAGGGAGGAGAAATAAAAGGAAAAAAAAAATCTTTTAAATAAAATAAACCCCAAACCCCTTTTTTCCTATTTATATTCAAAACCCCTTTCCATTTTTAAAACCCATAAAACCTAAATTTTAAAGTGATTTTAGTGTTTACCCAAAATAACCAATGTCAATTATTGTTTCAATTTCTTGTTTGCATAATTGTAAAATGAATTAAATCCACCATTTTCACTTTGACCAATTAGATGTTTCAAGATTAGAATAGACTTTTTCCAATAAAATTTTCCAATTAATATCTTTTAAAAATAAAAGCATTTCTAGGGTGTTACAGAATGAACACTTTGTTTTTTATTGCAACGATGTTGTGAGGAAACTCCATGTAGACTAAAACCAATGAAAATTTGACCAACAAATTTAAAAATACTCAACGAAAATAGTGAGTTTAATAGTCTAAAAACCAAAAGTTACGATTTTTTGTATATCAAAAGTTCAAAAATTTAAACTTTAGGGTTTAAACAAATTGGTTTTAAATGATAAAAATGAAAACATTGAGTTATCAAATTATTAAAATTTAATTTTTTTGACATGGATAGAAAATGTTTTAGAAAATAGCGATAAATGTTTGAACTACTTTCATATTGTAACATTATAACAAATGATTTTGTGTTAGTTCGAAATATTAGAATTTAATGCCTTCGAGTATGTGTGTTTTAGCATCTTAGAATCAAACTTAAAAGTAATATTTTCCTTTTTATTGAAATGGGGTTGTGACAAAACTCCATGTGGACTAAAAATACACAACATTTGACCCACAAAATTTAAGTACTCATCGAAAAAAGTGAGTTTAATAATCTAAAGACAAAAGGTAACAATTGTTTTAATTAAAGATAAAAAAAATTGAACTTTTGGGTTTTTTAAAAAATCGTTTAGTTTTAAAGTTGAAAAAATAAAACTTTTGTGTTTTTAAATTATCAAAATTTTAAATTTTCGACACGAATAAGAAATGGTTCAGAAGACTATAAATGTTTAAACTACTTGAACACATTAACTTTATAAAAATTATTTTGTGTTAGTTCAAAAAATTAGAATTAAATGCGTTGTAGTCAACATGTTTCGGGGTTTCAAGATTAAGGTTAGTATGGACTTTTTTTATATTGCAACGGTGTTGTGAGGAAACTCCATATAGACTAAAACCAATAAAAATTTGACCCACAAATTTCAAATACTCAATGAAAATAGCGAGTTTAATAGTCTAAAAACAAAAAGTTACGATTTTTTCTACATCAAAAGTTCAAAAATTAAAACTTTAGGGTTTAAAAAAATTGAGTTTAAATGATAAAACTAAAAACTTTGTGTTATAAAATTATTAGAATTTCAAATATTTTACACAGATAGCAAATGGTGCAGAAGATAGCGATAAATGTTTGACCTACTTTCCCATTGTAACTTTATAAAAAATGATTTTGTGTTAGTTCGAAAAATTAGAATTCCATTCGTTCGAGTAAGTGTGTTTTAGCGTCTTAGAATAAAAGTTGGAAGGTAATATTTTCCTTTTTATTGCAATGGTGTTGTTAAGAAACTCCATGTAGACAATAAATACAAGAACATTTGACCCACAAAATTCAAGTTATTATTGAAAAAATGGGTTTAATAATCTGTAAGGGATCGACCCGAATGGGGCACTAAATGGGCCCTTACCCCAATGTATGCATTCAAAGTAAAGGACATTAAACAGACATGATTTCAGATTCCAATTAAAACAAAAACATTCAAAATAACCCCTTTAAAAACTAGACAATTTCCCTGGAACTGTCCCTCTGTTTCCAAGCACTGCTCCAAGATAAATACATTTCCAAAGTTTACTCGATCGAGATTTACTAAAAACCATTCAAAACCTGTTCGGATACAAAATGCTTTGGAATCCACAAAACATTTACAAAACATCCTAGGGCTCTGTGCTGTACATGCATTCGGGGGAAACAAAACATAAAGAGTCATAATACAAAAATCGAGTTGGAAGATCGGGCCCCATGATCACAGCCTCCTCCTTCACCATCATGTCTCGCAACTTGGTTACTGTGGAAAAACCACGATGAGGGTGAGTAACGAATTACTCAAGAAGAATCCCCAACCGGGTACAATACGATATACATGGTCATCTCGATGAGCGTATGCAAGCTATGAATATAAACACAGAATAGAGCACATAGCTTAGCCCACACTTGGGCCTCGGATGCCAATTTAAGGTCTTAGTCCGAATAATATCACCACACAAGTCCAATACATAAGTCGCCCTATACGAGAAAAACAAGTCTCGGCCTCACTCGCCTATCTCACGTCGACGAAAGGTACACTGCTCAAGATCCCGATGAGCTCTTCATGGCGCTGTAATGAGTGTAAGCATGTACCGCGTGCTCTCGCAGACTATGGGGGTGCCGGGTCTAGAGACAAGCCGCCCATGTCCATCCACCACGCCTAACTAAATCTTTGGATCGGTGTCACCGACATAGGGGTGTGAGACTGACACGTAAAATATGTCACCTGAACCACCGCACTGGGCCAAGGAACGGTCGTGGTAGGCTTACACCAGAAGTCGCCCTTGCCTTAACAGTGGCAATCGGGGCTACGGCCGAACACGCCGAGGACGTGCCGATCGCCGGGGCGAGGCGATGCCAAGTCATCATCCCGACGGTTGGGGCATTTAACGATCACCACCTCACCCAAGATTGCGGGGCCTACCGCTTGGTTAGCTAATCCTCACGGGTCCAAGGACGGAATGACTTGCTCGACGTCCCCGCCATGGATGCAAGGTACTTTATGCATCGGGCCGGATGATGCTATCTACCCGCAACTCTAACTCGCCTAGCAATCGACAAACAAATCCATAAAATCCAATACGTGCTCAAGAAGAATACAATGAGCCTAGCATGATACTACGGAGCAAGGAATAGATACGAGCATGCTTGAAAGGAACAACCTAGCATGGATTAACATGAGAATTAAATCAGGAAAATCATGCTAATCGGGAATTCAGAATAGAATAGTTGCTCAAGTGGTAATGCCACCTGTCTAGCTTCCCAAGCGGCCCTGGTTCGAATCCTGCTCGACGCGCTATTTAATTCCTTATTTCTTTTTAACTTTTACCAAGCCCAAATACCTTCACAAAGCTTCCCGATCCCATTCAAATCATCTCATAATTTTTCCGGCAATTAGAAAATATATAACCGGCCCTGTCGGCCCGACCAAATTACCAAAATGCCCCTGGGGCAACCCGGGAAGACCGGGATGAAATTCCGGGCTATTACAAGTACTTAGCGAAAAAAGTAAGTTTAATAGTCTAAAGATAAAAAGTTAGGATCTTTTTAACATCAAAGATTCAAAACTCTAAACATTTTTGTTTTAAAAAAAATTCGTTTTAAAGTTAAAATAAAACTTTTGTGTTTTTAAATTATCAAAATTTCAACTTTTAGGCATGAATAGGAAATGGACAAGAAGACAACCATAAATGTTTATGCTACTTGCACATATTAGGTTTACAAAAAATGATTTTTTTTAGTGTGAAAGATTAGAACTTCATGAATTATATTTAATGTGTTTCGAGGTATCAGGATCATGGCTAGGATGAAATATTTTCTTTTTTATTACATTGGCGTTGTGAGGAAACTCCATGTAGACATACACAAACATTTGACCCACAAAATCCAAGTACTCAAGAAAAAAAGTGAGTTTAATTAAAAACTAAAAATTACGATTTTTTCAATAGCGAAGATTAAAAAATTTAAACTTTTGGGTTTTAAAAAAAATTAGTTTTAAAGTTTAAAAAATAAAACTTTTCTGTTTTTAAATTTTGTTAATTTCAAATTTTAGACACGAATAGGAAAAGGTGCAGAAGACAACGAATAATATTTGAATTACTTGCACACATTAACTTTATAAAAAATGATTTAGTGTTAGTTCAAAAGATTAGATTAAATGTGTTGTACTCAAAATGTTTCCAAGTTTGAGGGTTAAAGTTAAAATGGAATATTTTCTTTTTTATTGCAACGGTGTTTTAAGGAAACTCCATGTAGACTAAAACCAATGAAAATTTGACCCACAAAATTCAAATACTCAACGAAAAAAATGGGTTTGATAGTCTAAAAACAAAAAGTTACGAATTTTTGTACATCAAAAGTTCAAAAATTATAACTTTTGGGTTTAAAAAAATTGGTTTTAAATGATAAAAATGAAAAGTTTGTGTTTGAACTACCTCCACACTATAACTTTATATAAATTGATTTTGTGTTAGTTTGTAAGGTTAGAATTTCATGCGTTCAAGTAAGTGTGTTATAGCATTTTAGAATCAAAGTTAGAAGGTCATATTTTTCTTTTTATTACAATGGTGTTGTAAGAAAACTCCATGTAGACTAAAAATACACGAATATTTGACCCACAAAATTCAAGTACTCGCCGAAAAAAAAAGTTTAATAGTCTAAAGACAAAAAGTTAGGATCTTCTTAATATCAAAGATTCAAAAATTTAAACTTTTTTGGTTTTAAAAAAAATTAGTTTTAAAGTTGAAAAAAAAACTAAAACTTTTGTGTTTTTAAATTATCAATATTGCAAATTTTAGACAGGAATAGAAAATGGTAAAGAAGACAACCATAAATGTTTATGATACTTGCACACGTTAACTTTATAAAAAATGATTTTGTGTTAGTGTGAAAGATTAGAATTTCATGCATTATATTTAATGAGATTGGAGGTATCAGGATCATGACTAGAATTAAATATTTTCTTTTTTTATTGCAATGGTGTTTTGAGGAAATGCCATGCAAACATACATGAACATATGCCAATAAAATTCAAGTACTCAGTGAAAAAAAGTGAGTTTAATAATCTACAGACTAAAAGTTACGAATTTTTTAATATCAAAGATTAAAAAATTTAAACTTTTGGGTTTTGAAAAAAATTTAGTTTTAAAGTTGAAAAAATAAAACTTATGTATTCTTAAATTATCAAAATTTCAAATTTTAGACACGAATAGGAAAAGGTGATGAAGACGGCGATAAACATTTGAACTACTTGCACACATTAACTTTATAAACAATGATTTTGTGTTAGTTCAAAAGATAAGAATTAAATGCGTTGTAGTCAACATGTTTCAAGGTTTCAGGATTAAGGTTAGAATGAAATATTTACTTTTTTATTGCAACAGTGTTATGAGGAAACTCCATGTAGACTAAAACCAATGAAAATTTGACCCACAAAATTCAAATACTCAACGAAAAAACTAAGTTTGATAGTCTAAAAAAAAAAGAAGTTAAAATATTAACACTTTTGAGTTTTAAAAAATTGGTTTTAAATGAAAAAAATGAAAGCTTTATGTTTTAAATTTATTAGAATTTCAAAATTTTGATACGGAATAGCAAATGATGCAGAAAAAACAGTGATAAATGTTTGAACTACTTGTTGACGGAGAAATTTCGGTCAATTACAAGCTGCCACGTCATTATCTCAAATTTAATGGCGAAATTAAATTAAATTTTGGGACAATATTTCTCAAAATTAATTTAAATAAATAAATTGGTTTATCTTGAATTTGGCCAAAATAAAACCAAACCAAGTAAACCGAACCATGAATTTCAAGCCCAAAAGGCCAAGCCCATGGGCCAGGCCCAAAGGACCATTAGGGCCCAAGCCCACGATGCATGAGAACTCTATAAATAGAGGAGTTCTCTTCATTTCAAAAGGGGTGGAAAATTTTTGGAACTAGAGAGGGAATTCACATTTGTTGAGGTCTTTCCACTAGTTCTAAAGATCAAACGCTGCTTTGAAGGCTAAAATTACTTGAAAGACAAATAGTTCCATAAACGGCGCAGTTGTATACGAAGAACACATGTTTTGTTCTTCAAATTGCTCTTCATACCAAGAACATCCATTCAGAGAACGAATCGGAGGATTAAGCATAGAGATCGAACCACTTTCGCACAAACTCATCTCAAGTTCAAGTTCAACTCCACGAAACCAAATTTCTCCGGAAATCTCGTGCGAACAAATTGGCACGCCCAGTGGGACCTCTCTACCTCTCATCTCAATCTCTCACACAAATCAAGCCACCATGTCTAGAAAAGCCACATCAAAGACCGCTGCTCCAGAAGGCATGATCAAAGGAAGAAACACTACCTCGAAGGTGCTTGCTCCAAGAAACTACACCGACCTATCACGCGTGAGTCGTTCCAAGTCCGTCGAGAGCAATGAACCTCAAGTAACACCAAATGCGATCGCAAAAAGAATCGCAGGACTGCTAGAGGGGACCTCTGATGAAATCGTCGTAAAAAATAACCCATTGTTCGACCAAGTCAGTCCTACCGTTGATCAACCAAATGAGACATCTAATCCTAATGTAATGTCTGTTATGATGGCTGGTGATGGAGGCGATGATCGAATGGCAGAGTTTGAAAGAAAGCTCGAGCGGATGATGAAAACAATTGAGGAAAGAGACTTAGAGATCGCTTACCTCAAAAATCAAATGCAAGAACCGAGAGACGGCTGAATCAAGCCGAGTCCACATGAGAGAGTCAATGATAAAGGAAAGAACCCTCTCCTTGAGGCACAACCACAACTGCACTCAGCCTCAGTCGCTTCCTTGTGTCTGTTCTCAATGGCTACATGACCTGATCACGAACACTATTAGAGCTCAAGGTGGTGGGCTAGTTCAAAGTTCTCTTTCGTACTCCAAGCCATACACAAAGAGAATAGACAACTTAAGGATGCCTGCAGGATACCAACCGCCTAAGTTTCAGCAGTTTGATGGAAAAGGCAACCCCAAACAGCATGTTGCTCATTTCGTAGAGACTTGTGAAACCGCTGGAACTCGAGGAGACCTTCTCGTCAGGCAGTTTGTCCGAACGTTAAAGGGGAATGCGTTTGACTGGTTGTAAAGACCCGACCCAAAAGGGGCTCTAAATGGGCCTTTACCCCAATGCATGTATTCAAAATAAAAGACATTATGAAAATAAATTTGGATTCCAAGTAAAAGCGAAAACGTTCAACAATCAAAACAATTTACTCTAAAACTTGTCCTGTTTCCAAGCACTGCTTCGTGATAAATACATTTCTAAAAGCATACTCACGATCGAGATTTATTTAAACCATTTAAACCTTCCACAAGTACAACTATGCTTTGGAATCCATAAAACATAAGAAAACATCCTAGGGCTCCGTGCCCGTCTACATGCATTCAGGGAAATAACAAAAGTCAAGAGTCATGATATAATAAAATGGTAAGAGATGACAAAGCAGGCCCATGATCATAGCTCCTCCTTCACCATCCTGCCTCGCTCCTTGGTTACCTGTGGAAACCACAAAATAAGGGTGAGTAACGAGTTACTCAATAAGAATCCCCAACCGGGTACAATACGATGCACATGGTCATCCGGATGAGTGTATGCAAGCTATGAATATAAACACGTAAAAGAGCACATAGCTTGAGTCCACACTTGGACCTCGGATGCCAACTCGTGGTCTTAGTCCGAAATAAATCCACCACACCATACGTCCCTATAAGAGAAACAAGTCTCGGCCTCACCGCTCTCTCATGTCGATACGAAAGGTACACTAGCTCAAGATCCCGAGGAGCTCTCCGGCCGGCAGATCAGAATGAGCGTAAGCATGCACCGCGTGCTCTGCGCAGACTATGGGGTGCCGGGTCTAGTGGCACAGCAAGCGCCCATGTCCAATCCACCACGCCTAACTAAATCTCCGGATCGGTGTCACCGACATAGGGTGTGAGACCTGAGACACGTGAACTATGTCACCTGAACCACCGCACTGAGGCTAAAGAACCGGTCGTGGTAGGCTTACACCGAGAAGCGGTCCTTGCCCTAACAGTGGCAATCAAGGGCTACGGCCGAACACGCCGAGGACGTGCGATTGCCGGGGACGAGGCAATGCCAAGTCATCATCCCGACCGCTGGGGCATTTAACGATCTGCCACCCTCACCCAAGATTGCGGGGCCTACCGGTCGGGTTAGCTAAACCCTAACGGGGTTCATGGATGGAGAAGCGTCTCGGCGTCCCCGCCATGGATGCAAGATACTTTATGCCTCGGGCCCTAAGATGCTACCTACCCAATTTCTAACTCGCGCCTTAACAATCGACAAACAATCCAATACGTGCTCAAAAGAATACAAAGAGACCTAGCATGGTACTACATAACAAGAATGAATATGAGCATGCGAGCGGAACAACCTAGCATGGACTAACATGAAAGAACAACATACGAAGTCATGCGATCAGAATTCGAGCAGAGCACCTAAACTATACATGCGATAATCACAAACAAACATACAACATCAATCACATAGAACATCGCAGGTCCACACAACCCCTGTAAGAAATCCTTACCTTGGTGGGAGGCTTCTACACACAAATCCTAAGTCAGTGGACAATCCCAGCTAGCTAACGGAACCTAGCAAACACAATAACAATCAATATCTATAAGCCTAAAAATAATAAAACAGCAGAGCTCGGCTCGGAGCACTCACACGACACGGCGACACGAAGCTAGGCGCTCATCGCGGCGGTCTGATGCGCTGGCTGGCGCTGCCTGCCGCGCTGCTGCACGCGCAACTCGCGCGGCTGCATGACGACGGCGCAGACACGGCAAGCGAGCGGCACGCACGGCAGCGGCGCAGCGTGCAGCGGAACACGCGCGAGCGGCTCGAGCGGCGGCGCGCGCGGCGCTGGGCGTGGCGACGCGGACACGGCGAGCGTCTAGGCATGCGGGCGATCGCTTTCGGGCGAAGACGCTGCGGCGCTGGCGTGGCGACGCGGACACGGCGAGCGTTGGGCGTCGCGGGCGATCTCGTCTGAGCGAAGACGCGCGGCGCTGGACGTCGACGGGCGATCTGGCGCGATCTGGGCGCGACTGGGCGCGATCTGGCCGCCGACGACGGTCAGCAGGCTGGACTCTTTCTTTGCGCGACGGTGGCGATCTGGGCGGGCCGCAACGGCGACTGGCGCGCGATCTGGCCGGCTTGGGGCGTCTGAATCTCTTTGTGGGAGGCTTCTCTCGGTTGGTGCAATCAAACACAACACACACTCACTTCTATTCACTCGGCCAAACAACACACCAATCGGAGGAGGAAAAGAAGAAGAAGAAGATGAAACTTACCTGCAACGACGATTGATCCTCGGGTGCAAGAGGGGATGGAACTCGGCTTGAGAGCTAGGGGAGAAGAGCTTGGGCGGCCACAAGGCTTTTGGGAGAAGAAGACATACAAAACCTAATTCTTTTTCATTTAACCAAATGCACCAAAACTCCAAAATCCAAGGCTAACCATAAAATGATACTGACAGAGCAACAAGAGCACCTAATGGCTCAATTGGCATATCCCCACAAGCTTTCCAGAGACCCGTTTCAAACCCCAATCTGCAGCACAATTTTCCTTTCTTTTTACTTTTGCATCAAACCTTGCTCAAACCCTTCCACGAAGCCTCACAAACCTACATAAATCCATCCAATATTTTTAGCAACTAGAAAAGACATAAACGACCCTGACGGCCCGACAAATTACCAAAATACCCCTTGGGCATACCGAAGATCGGGATGAAAACTCGGGCCGTTACAATATTCCCTCTTTTTATGACTTTCGTCCTCGAAAGTCCTTAAGATCGAATGAGCACTCAGATAATGCAATCTCATCTCGTCTTCCCGCTCCCAAGTGGCTTCCTCGAACTCGACTCCTCCACCGAACCTTTACTAACCGAATCTCGCGGTTACGCAACGTCTTTGTCTCAAATGCAAGGATCCCCACCGCTTCTCCTCGAAGCTCAAATCCTCATTCACCGCAAAGGCTCAAAGTTCACAATGTGCGACGGGTCCGGTACATATCGCTGCCTCAACATCGATACATGAAAAACACGTGCATCACGACAACGACGGAGGTAGGGCTAACCGATAAGCAACTCGCCAATCCTCTCCAGAATCTCAAACGGCTCAAAAAAGGGGACTCAACTTCCTCGCTTACAAACCTCAAAACACCACGCATTGGAGCAACCTTTAGGAACACATGCCGCCAACCTCAAACTCCAAATCTCGACGCCTAACATCGGCGTAACTTTTCTACTCGCCTGAGTCAACATACGAGCTCTAATCTTTTGCATCGCTCCATTAGTCAATCGCAGCAACTCGGGACCCAAAACTCGCCTATCACCAACCTCTTCCCGAACACAAGAGACCGACAACGCTTGCCATACAAGGCCTCGAATGGAGCCATCTCAATCGTCGATCGATAATCGTTGTTATAGGAAAACTCCATCGAATCTGAGATCTCGGTCCCAATCGCCGGGAAGTCCAACACACAAGCCCTCAACATATCCTCGAGAATCGGTTCACCCTCTCGGTCGACCATCCGTCTGCGAGGGTGAAAAGTCAGGCTGGCTCGCACTCGGTGCCTAAACCCTTCTCGAAGTGCTCTCCGAAACGAGAAGTGAACCGCGAGTCACGATCGGACACAATCCTCACCGGCACACCATGATATCGGATGATCTGTTCCAAAAACAACCGCGCCTCTGTTTCACGGTATAAGTATCTCTACCGGAATGAAGTGTGCGCTCTTGGTCAACCGGTCGACTATCACCCAGACTCGAGAGAACCTCCTCGAGTCCTCGGCAAAACCGTAAATAAAGTCCATAGAGATATCTTTCCATTTCCACCGAGGCACACTCGGTGGTTTGCAACAACCACCACTGGCCTCTGCTGGGTGCTTTCACTTGTTGACAAGTGAGACACCGTGACAAACTCGCCACATCTCTCTTCATCCCCATCCACCGTAAAGGTCCGCTTAAGATCCTGATACATCTTGGTGCCCCGGGTGCCAAGCAAATGGGGAATTGTGGGCCTCGAGAGAGCAACTCGCTAGCAATCCCGCAATGTCCGGAACACACAACCGCCTCTCTATAAGTCAACCCATCGTCGTGAATATACGAAGTCAAAGTCTCCACAAGACTAACTCTGTCAACCAATCTCTTAAGTGCGGGGTCACTCAACCGGCTTTCAATAATCCGTTGTCTAATCGATGGTCGAATCATCAATCGAGCTACCTCTGGCGGTAACCTCACCCAACAACACGCGCAACCTCGGCCCGCTCGAACTCTTTCCGCAATCCAGTGCCGGAACTCAACAACGCCACGCGAGTGCGACGCGTCTTCCTACTCAAAGCATCCGCCACTACATTGGCTTTACCGGATGGTACAAAATCTCGCATCATAATCCTTTACCAACTCTAACCATCTCCTCTCGCCTCATATTCAACTCCTTCGAGTAAAAAGATACTTGAGGCTCGGTGATCGATAAACATCTGAATCCGCTCACCATACAGTAATGCCTCCAAATCTTCAAAGCAAACACCACTGCTTT
This sequence comes from Sicyos edulis, assembly GCA_036507275.1. Lineage (NCBI taxonomy): Eukaryota > Viridiplantae > Streptophyta > Magnoliopsida > Cucurbitales > Cucurbitaceae > Sicyos > Sicyos edulis. The sequence goes on from CM071859.1 coordinate 10,411,690, forward strand.
GCCAACTCTATATCATGAGTCGGGTAGTTCTCGCTCATACGGTTTCAAATGACGGAAGCATAGGCGATGACCTTCCCGTCTTTGCATCAACACACAACCTAACCCAAACTTGGAAGCATCGCTATAAACTACGAAACCACCTGCCCCTTGGGATCGCCAACATGGGTGCCAAGTCAAACTACGCTTGAGCCTCGGCAAAGCTCTCATCACACTTACTCGTTCCAAACGAACTCGACACCCTTCCTCATCGACGAGTGAGTGAGGCGCGAGGCTATGGCGGAAAAGTCTTTAACGAACCGACGGTAGTAACTCGCCAAACCCGTAAAGTCTGCGTATCTCGGCAATCAAGTCGGCTTGGCCCACGAACTCACGGCCTCAATCTTCGCGGGGTCCACGGCTATACCATCTCTCGAAACCACGTGGCCTAGGAAGGCCACCGCTCCAACCAGAATCACATTTGGAAAACTTCGCATAAAGCCGGTTTTCCCTCAAAGCCGCCAATACTCGCCTCAAATGCTCTGCATGGTCCTCCTTAGACCTTGAATAAATCGAATATCGCCAATGAACACAATGACGGCGCCGTCCAAAAATGATTTGAACACCCTATCCATCATGTCCATGAACGCGGTACTGGGCATTGGTCAAACCAAACGACATAACCACAAACTCATAGTGACCATATCTCGACTCGAAAGTCGTCTTTAGGAATGTCGGCATCCCCGATCCATGAATCGATGGTAACCGGATCTCAAATCTATCTTGGAGAACACGGAAGCTCCTTGGAGCCGATCAAACAAGTCATCAATACGGGGCAACAGTACTTATTCTTCATCACACCTTATTAAGCTCGCGATAATCAATACATAAGCGCATAGAACCATCCTTCTTTTTCACAAATGAGAATCGGTGCTCCCACGGGGACACACTCGGACGGATGAACCCTCGATCTAACATCTCCCGCAGCAATCGAATCTTGGCCTTTAACTCACTGGCGCCATGCGATACGGAGACTTCGAGATAGGAGGGTCCCCGGCTCGAGCTCAATAGTGAAGTCAACCTCTCTTTTTGGGGCAACCCCGGTAATTCCCTCGAGAAACACATCCGCGAACTCCCGCACGGCCGGCACTTGATCAACGATCAATGCTAAGGGACGGCTCTCCTGAACAACTTGGCTAGGTAACCCCAAGCTACATGAGCTAGCAAACGACGAGCTTTCTGGCAATCGACACCATTGGCGGCGGACTCCACCTTGGGCTCCACGAAACTTAAAACTAGGCCGACCAGTGGCCTCGAACACCACTTCTTTCCGGTGGCGGTCAATCAACGCGTGGTTAGCAACTAACCACTCCATACCAAGGATCACATCAAAACCACTCATAGGCGTAACTATGAGTGTGGCTACAAGCAACCTCCTGGATATCTCGATCCGCCATCCTTAATCTTATCTCTAGCTAACATACTAACTCCCGAAGGAGTTGCAACAGATAACTCAAAACCTAGAGGCTCTAGTCTCAACTTAGCATGCTCAACAAACAACACACGGATACAAATGAATGCGTAGAAACGAGAATCAAACAAGACAAATGCGCAGTGATCTAAAACAAGAAGCGTACACCTTACATGGCAGCATACGTGACGCTCGGCCTCCCGACGGTCGTAGCAAACACCCGACCCTGCTGGCTATATTGGCCGGAAATTGCCGCCATAGCCGGCTGATCACAAAAACGGGCCATGTGCCCCTCTCTACCACAACGAAAGCACAATCTGGGTCCATCGACAAGCTCCAGCGTGGACTTTCCCACAAGTGGCACATGCGAAACTTGCACCGGGCCGCCCTGCGGCGAGGCCGAAACGGGCGGGAACTCTTCGCCGGTCTCGGTTACGATCATCGCCCTTGGCGGCGCCGCCGCCCTCCTCGAAATCAAACTTCCTCTTACCCTTTACCGCACTGGGACAGACGCTGGATCGGAGCGGCAACAATCCGCTCAACAGATACTTCCCATTATATATAGTGGCTAATCGAACAACTATAGCATATGTGTCGGGGCTCGAGCTCGACATCCCGAGAAACACCTGTCTCAAACCAGATATGAACTTTGGATCTTTAACTCGTGGGTGGCTATCAATCATGAGCAAAATATCCATACTCCGAGAACTTTCTCTCATATTCCTCAATAGAATCGTAACCACTGCTTGTGTTCGGAAAAGCTCCACCATCTTCTCTTTAGCCTCATCACCGATGTACTTGACCTTGAATTCCGACTTGAAGAACTCCCAAGTAGCGGGTGGTGACCCACCGGTCTCTCACTCAAGGTGGACTCCCACCACCATCTCGTGGCTCTCCTAGTGCATGGGTTGCACACCTCGGTCTCTGGATATCGGGGCACACCATGATCGTGAAGGTGTACTCCATATGGGCAATCCAACGGGCTTCTTGCTAACGCATCCCAGTGGCATCAAACTTCTCGCCACCACTTCACAAAGTCCTTTAACCATCTACCAAGCTCCACTTGCACACTTTGCTACATCCGCCTCATGGGCTACTTGCTCCCGAGGAGTCAGTGCCTTCTGCGCCTCTCTTTGAAACATGCGGGTCACCGCTCGATCCGGGCTTGGGACTCTTCCATTCTTCCAGCGCTAACAAGGCACAGGTCTCGCCTCTCGGTCACTCAAAGATGCGACCATAAAAGCCCTCATAGAATCAGCCAACTCGCTCCGGAGCGCGCTCACACGGCGCTCGACGCCTCAACGCCTACTCTAGGCGCGACGGGGGAGTTCACGGCGGAATGCCACGATCCTCGGCTTGGGACGATGTCCCCGCAGATGTCGACTGATCCTGGTACCTCGTCCCCGCTCTCGGACGTCCTCTCCGCAGGTGACGAGCATCTTGACGATCTACACCCAAACCAACAACGAGTCGAGAACTCGCTTCGTCCCCGCTCTACAACACCGAGCAAGGCATACACTAGATAAAATGTATTGTAAATTCTTAACCCCTTTTCTAAAACAAAGAAACTTAAGCGTGCACTGATGACCGCTTGAGGTCTTGATGATCATGGGAAAACGACCTACAACAAAAGGTCACTCTACAGAATCTATGACTCGAGCTCTGATACCAACTCAGAAAGACCCACCCAAAAGGGGCTCTAAATGGGCCTTTACCCCAATGCATGTATTCAAAATAAAAGACATTATGAAAATAAATTTCGGATTCCAAGTAAAAGCGAGAAACGTTCAACAATCAAAACAATTTACTCTAAAACTGTCCTGTTTCCAAGCACTGCTTGGGATAAATACATTTCTAAAAGCATACTCGATCGTGAGATTTATTTAAACCATTTAAACCTTCCACAAGTACAACTATGCTGGAATCCATAAAACATAAGAAAACATCCTAGGGCTCCATGCCCGCCTACATGCATTCGGGGAAATAACAAAAGTCAAGAGTCATGATATAATAAAATGGTCGAGATGATGAGCAGGCCCATGATCATAGCTCCTCATTCACCCATCCTGTCTCGCTCCTTGGTTACCTGTGGAAACCACAAAATAAGGGTGAGTAACGAGTTACTCAAGAAGAATCTCCAACCGGGGTACAATACGATGCACATGGTCATCCGGATGAGTGTATGCAAGCTATGAATATAAACACGAAAAGAGCACATAGCTTGAGTCCACACTTGGACCTCGGATGCCAACTCGGTGTCTTAGTCCGGAAATAAATCCACTACACCATACGTCCTATACGAGAAACAAGTCTCGCCCACGGCTCATCTGTCGTCGATACGAAAGGTACACTAGCTCAAGATCCCGAGGAGCTCTCCTGGTCGGCGCCAGAATGAGCGTAAGCATGCACCGCGCGGCTACTGCGGACTATGGAGGGTGCCGGGTCTAGTGGCAAGTCGCCCATGTCCGATCCACCACGCCTAACTAAATCTACGGATCGGTGTCACCGACATAGGGTGTGAGACCTGAGACACGTGAACTATGTCGGCTGAACCACCGCACTGAGGCTAAAGAACCGGTCGTGGTAGGCTTACACCGAAGCGGTCCTTGCCCTAACAGTGGCAATCAAGGGCTACGGCCGACACGCCGAGGACGTGCCGATCGCCGGGGACGAGGCAATGCCAAGTCATCATCCCGACCGTTGGGGCATTTAACGATCCGCCACCCTCACCCAAGATTGCGGGGGCCTACCGGTCGGGTTAGCTAAACCCTAACGGGGTTCGGGACGAGAATCGTCTCGACGTCCCCGCCATGGATGCAAGATACTTTATGCATCGGGCCCTAAGATGCTACCTACCAATTCTAACTCGCCTTAATAATCAAGCAAAAACAATCCAATACGTGCTCAAAAGAATACAAAGCAGACCTAGCATGGTACTACTGAACAAGAATGAATATGAGCATGCCGAACGGAATAACTTAGCATGGACTAACATGAAAGAACAACATACGAAGTCATGCCATCAGAATTCGAGCAGAGCACCTAAACTATACATGCCGATAATCACAAACAAACATACAACATCAATCACATAGAACATCGCAGGGTCCACACAACCCCTGTAAGAAATCCTTACCTTGGTCCGGAGGCTTCTACACACAAATTTTAAGCGTGGACAATCCCGAGCTAGCTAACGGAACCTAGCAAACACAATAACAATCAATATCTATAAGCCTAAAAATAATAAAAAGCGTGCTCGGCTCAGAGCACTCACACGACACGGCGACACGAGGCTAGGCGCGCCAGCAGGCCGTGATGCGGCTAGGCTGGGCTGCGCCGCGCAGCGCAGACGGCAGCGAGTGGCACGCAAGACGGCTGCGCGTCGCGTGCGGACACGGACACGCGGCGGCTCGGAGCGAAAGCGCGCGGCGGCGCTGGCGTGCGACGCGAACACGGCGAGCGCTCTGGCGTGCGATCCGCTTTCGGAAGCGGAAGACGCTTGCGGGCGGGCTAGGCGTCGCGACGCGGACACGGCGAGCGTCTGGCGTCGGCGCGATCTGCTCGGAGCGAAGACGCGCGGGCGCTGGACGTCGGCGACGCGCGATCTGGCGCGACTGAGCGATCTGGCCGCCGACGACAGTCAGTGGCTGGACTCGCTTCTGCGTAACGGTGGCGATCCGGGCGGGCTGCAACGGCGACTGGCGTCGCGAATCTGCTGGCCGGTGGAGGCTTCTCTCGCTTGGTTGCAATCAAACACAACACACACTCACTTCTATTCACTCGGCCAAACAACACACCAATCGGAGGAGGAGAAGAAGAAGAAGAAGATGAAACTTACCCTTAACGACGATTGATCCTCGGGAGCGCAAAGAGGGGATGGAACTCTTGGCTTGAGAGCTAGGAGAAGAGCTTGGACTGGCCATAAGGCTTTTTGGAGAAGAAGACATACAAAACCTAATTCTTTTCATTTAACCAAATGCACCAAAACTCCAAAATCCAAGGCTAACCATAAAATGATACTGACAGAGCAACAAGAGCACCTAATGGCTCAATTGGCACACATCCCCACAAGCTTTCCAAGAGACCCTGTTCAAACCCGGCTACAACACAATTTTCCTTTCTTTTTACTTTTGCATCAAACCTTGCTCAAACCCTTCCACGAAGCCTCACAAACCTACATAAATCCATCCAATATTTTTAGCAACTATAAAGGACATAAACGACCACGACGGCCCGACAAATTACCAAAATACCCCCTTGGGCATACCTCGAAGATCGGGATGAAAACCTTGGCCGTTACAATCGTATACCGATCTTGAAGTCAAACGATAGATAGCCGGGAAGAGTTGGAGAGAGAGTTCCTTAATCGGTTCTATAGCACGAGACGGATTTGTCGGCATGATAGAATTAACAAATGCGGCAATGAAGGGCGAGCTGCTGCCGACTATATTAATCGTTGGCGAGCTCTAAGTCCGGATCGCAAAGACCGCCTCACCAAACGTCCGTGATCGACATCTCAGATATCAGTGGCATGCATTGGGGACTTCTATACATCCTGAAGGGAATCAAGCCTCGCACTTTTGAGGAGTCGCCACCCGAGCTCATGATATGGAGCCGAGCATTGACGCAAAGGTAAACAAAGATTCGCTAGTCTTAGAAACCCGTAAGGAAAAGAAGGATTTCAAGCCCACGTAAAAGTTACAAAAATGTGGCAAAGGAGTCAATGACCATCGGTGCGGCTCCATTAAAGTTTTCCTCAAAAGCAAAGGGAACAAAAGTCGAAACGACGACGGTTGTGGAGCGGCGACTTCGCTAACGCTCGTGAAAGACAAGAAAAAGTCTATCCATTTCCGGACTCGATGTAGCCGACATGTTAGAGCAATCACTGAAGCAAAACTCATCCAGCTTGCCCGAATGCAAGCGTCCCGAGGAGTTAGGCAAGGTAAATGATCCTAACTCATCAGAATACCATCGCGTTGTCACCATCCCATCGAGAAATGCTTCATCCCGAAAAGAGTTGATTCTGAGGTTGGCTAGAGAAAAAAGATTGAGCTGACTTAGAAGAAATAGCTCAAGCAAATCATGCCGCCGTGGTCCTCGGTCTAAAGTACAACCACCCAATGGTGCATGTAACGACCCGAATTCAATGGGGTTCTAAATAGGTCGTTACCTCAATGCATGTATACAAATCTACAGAAAATTTGCAAGATGGTGTTTGGATTCTAAGTAAAAACTAAAACATGAAAACATCCATTTAAAAATCAACATAAATTCCTCAAATTTGTCCCCTGTTTCCAAGCACTGCTCCAAGACAAATACATTTCCAAAACATACTCCGATCAGAGATTTATTTAAAACATACAAGCTTTGCAATAGTTACAACAATGCTAGAATCCTAAATACATTCGAGAAAAAACACCCTAGGGCTCCGTGCCCACTACATGCATTCAGAGGACATTTAAATCATAAACATAAAAGTCGAGTTGAACAACGGGTTTCCATGATCACAGCTCCTCCTCCACCATCCTGTCTCGCACCATGGTTACCCGTGGAAAACCACATAATAAGGGTGAGTAACGAATTACTCAAGAAGAATCCCCAACCGGGTACAATACGATATACATGGTCATCTAGCGAGAAAGATAAGCAAGCTATGAATATAAACACGAATAGAACACATAGCTTAGCCCACACTTGGGCCTCGGATGCCAACTCGTGGTCTTAGTCCGGAAATAAATCACCACACAACACATCACACAAGTCGCCTATACGAGAAACAAGTTCCGCCTCACTGCTTCATCGTCGACGAAAGGTACATCGCTCACAATCCCGAGGAGCTCTCCAATGGCGCCAGAATGAGCGTAATGTAAGGGACCGACCCGAATGGGGCACTAAATGGGCCCTTACCCCAATGCATGCATTCAAAGTAAAGGACATTAAATAGACATGATTTCGGATTCCAATTAAAGCAAAAACATTCAAAATAACCCCTTTAATGTCGGATTCCAAGTAAAAGACATTAAACAGACATGATTTCGGATTCCAAGTAAAGGACATTAAACACACGCGGGCGAGCTCGGCTGGAGCGAGGGCGACACTGCACTACGCCGGCTGGGCGAGCTCAGGCTGGCACTGAGCTGGGGCTGGGCGATGCTCGAGCTTACGACTCGACCTGGGCTGCTGCGACGGGCAGATCTGGCGCGCGACGGACGGATCCTAGCTGAGGCGTTGGGCTGCGACGGTGCGACGGACTCTGCCGCGTGGTGCGACGGCCGACAAATTGGAGTCGCGACGCCAGCGGCGGCGGGCGGATCTGGCGCGCGCGGGGTGGGCTCGCCGACGCTCAAATCGGGCTGGGCCGCTCGGGGGGGCTCTCGGGAGAGAGAGAGAGAGAAAAAGAGAAAAAAAAAGGGATTTTGGAAAAAAATAAAAGAAAAAGAAAAGGGAATTTAGAAAGGAAAAAGGAAAATGGGAAAAAAGGGAATAAATGGGATTTTTATCTTCATTTCCATCCTTATCCACCTTTTTCCAATTTTCTAAAAAAATCCTTAAAATCCTTAAAATCCCATTTCCCGGCTTCCTCCTTCGAGACCCGACTGAAGCAACCTTTTCCAATAAATAAAACTCACTTAAACCCCACTCCCAAAGCAACACTAAGGGCCCGGGCTCGAATCCCAAAGAAAACACCCAAACAACCATAACTTTGCCCAAAACCCAAATCACAACCGAACCTCCAAACGAAAAGCCCAAACAACTCGGGACTCACAGCCACCAACCAACAAACCTCAACAAAGGCAGGAGCTGCCTCGAAGCCCTGAAAACCATCAAAATTTCAAAGTTTAGACACGAATAGGAAATGGTGTAGAAGGCAGCGATAAAGGTTTGAACACTTGAACACATTAACTTTATAAAAAATAATTTGTGTTAGTTTGAAAGATTAGAATTAAATGCGTTGTAGTCAACATGTTTCAAGGTCTCAAAATTAAGGTTAGAATGGACACTTTGTCTTTTATTGCAACGATGTTGTGAGGAAACTCCACGTAGACTAAAACCAATGAAAATTTGACCCACAAATTTAAAATACTCAACGAAAATAGTGAGCTTAATTGTCTAAAAACCAAAAGTTACGATATTTGTATATCAAAAGTTCAAAAATTAAAACTTTAGGGCTTAAAAAAATTGGTTTTAAATGATAAAAATGAAAACATTGAGTTATCAAATTATTAAAATTTAAAATTTTTGACAAGGATAGCAAATTGTTTAGAAAATAGCAATAAATTGTTGAACTACTTTCATATTGTAACATTATAAAAAATGATTTTGTGTTAGTTAGAAATATTAGAATTTAATGCATTCGAGTAAGTGTGTTTTAGCGTCTTAGAATCAAACTTAAAAGTAATATTTTCCTTTTTATTGCAATGGGGTTGTGACATAGAACGCTGTGCTCGCGAATACATACTCTAGTGTCTCAAGGTAGTCTGGCCCACGCAAGGGACCCACCACGCTCCAGCTGCGCAGCTCCTTTTAGCATATCAATAGAGACATACCTGAATGCCCCATGGGTAGCTGATAACTCTCAAGAATTGAGAGTTAAAGTAGCTTAAAAGAATATCTTTTTATAAGAATTTGCTTATTTAATTAATTTAATAATGAATTTCGCCCCATCATACCTAAATATCGCTTAAACGAAACATCCTTTAGTTTTCTGATTAGGATGCATTTTATGGGTTCTCTACAACATTCCTAATGGAGCGAAGTGAAATTCACAACATTCCTAATGTCTGTGAAGTTATATGTTTTAAAAAGAATTAATATTTTCTAGTTTGTCTACAAATGGAGCGAAGCGAAATTCACAAAAGAAGGAGTTCACCAAAACAAACATAAGCAAACCAAGCGTGTCTTGAAGATACCCAACACGACAGCAGAGCTTGAAGTATTGTCAAACCTTCACTACCGAGAAGGAATCCTGCAAAAGAACTCGCTCATGAACATAGCGAAGCCAAGATGCTCTAACAACCGACATGTGGATCATGGAGCAGAAATGTCAGATAAAGCAGTCCTTCGTCTGAAAAGCAATCGAAGAGCAGTCCAACATTGTCAGGATCCTGAAGCAGGCTTTGTCGCTTGGCGTTGTAGTATAAATAGATGCATTCTCCTTCAGAAGAGGAGTCGGCCATTTTAGGTCGCCCACTAGGGCGTCTATCATTTAGAGCATTAAGCACTTCATCACATATACGAGCAAAGTTGTCAGTCGGGAAATGATGATACGATCACAAGATATACAACAACAGAGATGTAACAGTTTATGAGCTATACATGATTTCGTGCTACCACGAGTAGTAATAGGTCCACACAGTGAATAACAACACCAAAGCATAGTGGTTTAAAATCATTTAAGTCATGGATTAAAGATGTTTGTTTATGGAGTTATGGATATTTAATTAATGGTCAAGCTTATTTGGCTAGAAGTGTAAATTTATTTAAGTTGTGAATTAAGGTGTGTTTGGCTATGAGTTTAGTGGTTGTATGACTCGAGTTAGTGGGTGTTTGGCTTGGGTAAAATGAAGAGTTTTGACCCATCGACTTTTATTGACCAGATTTGACCCGAACCATTGTCTGTGCATCGAGCCAAGTTCGTGAGGCACGTGTAGCCACCAGGTGTCTCCAGGACATGTTTTTCGAGGTTCTTCCCGATTTGATAAATTCGATATTCTGGATCCAATTTTGAAAGTCTAAGGTGCTAGTTTTTACCGGTTTGTTCGTTTCAGGGCTTAGAGTTTTACTTGGCTAGTTAGAGCTTCCAATGGATTCATGGACAGCTGTTAGTGAATTGGCCAAGGTAAGGGACCCTTTACCCCTTCTCGAGGACCTGTGGTTAATACATGTGCCGGTTTACTTGCGTTAGTTGATTTGTCTGATTGTAGCATAACCATGTGCATTGTATGTTGCATTTGATTGCATCGAGAGCATATACACTTCATGTTTGTCTTTTGTATGACTAGTGATGCATGGATCATGTACGTATGCCTGATATGGTCGAGTTGCACGTGGTTGCATGATTGTCCTGATATGGACTTGCATGATGTTTGATGCACGAATTTATGCCTCGTTTGGACCCAAACGAGTCATGAAGATCGGATAGAGGAGACTAGTAGGTGGGTGTGGAAGAAGAGACTCGGGCGCACACCCTAGCTTGAGGTGATATTCTCTCGCTCCGCAGAACTTCCGTGGATGGTCGGCCGACCAGGCTCACGACCCTGGATGGTTTCTACTAGTAGCCTAGGCTCTCTCCAGGTAGGTGGTATGGGCCTGATATGGTTCCTTGGTGATTGGTGTGGCACCACCTCTCGCCGTGAGTACGAGGCCTAGGGCCAATAGGTTGCTCGACTCACCAGTTCCCTCTAGAGTAGGATGCCAGATTGCTCTCGAGTCAGAGGACTTTTGTGAGCTTTTGGGTCTAGGGTCTACGATCCTTAGAGCGCTCTACGTGGTGCTCGTCAAGGACGAGGTTTCTTGACCTAGCACCCAGAAGCTTGAGTTTTGTACACCCTTTGGTTATGTTGCTGATCATACTTGTTTGCTGATGTTAGTCTTCTTGTGCATGCCTGTCCCCGAGCTGGGGAAGCCTTACTGAGTTTGAGAAAACTCACCCTTTCCACTGTGGAATCCCCATAGGTACTACTAGACTGTACCGAGATGGATGATCGACGGAGCTGGAGATGACCATGGGACCTGCTGCATTACTCTATGTAGAGTCTTTTAATTTATTCTTTCTGCATGAACTATTTAGGGGCATGATAAGTGTAATCTGTTTTACTGAGCTTTTATGTTTTGATTTTTGGGTACCCTATAACTGTTTAATGAATTGATGGTTTTACGAACTTGTTCTTCTGAGTTGTTTAAAAGGAGTTTTGTTTTAAATTTACATGTCCGAGATGTCGAGTACTATTTTCATGCATTTATAGTTAAGGACTTAGGTTTAGACCCTTGTTGGGTCGGGTCCTTACAGTAAAACCAAAAAAATAGGAAGGATTTATGACTTAAAAACCTAAAGTTCGTCCTTAGATGGTTTGTTTAAAAGATTTGGCATAAACGTTTAATGTAAACTATTCCAATGATCCATCACAATGTTCTGGGGGAGAAAACCAAAAAATTTGGAAAGATTTATGTGTTGAAAACAACAAATCGTCGCGAGAGAGTTTGTTTCGATTCTTTGGCACCAACGTTTCAAGCAAAATATTATAATGTTGTATTACGATGTTTCGAGAGCTAAAACGAAAAAATCAGATAGATTTCAGCGTTTAAAACCTAAAGTTCATCCCAAGAGTGTTTGTTTCGATTTTTTCGCACCAACGTTTAACTTCTTTAACTATCCCATTGTCGCATCACCGTGTTTCGGGAGGTAAAACATAAAAAATCGGAAGGATTTGTGCGTTGAAAAACTAAAGTTTGTTCTTACACGGTTTGTTTCAAAGATTTGGCATAAACGTTTAATGTAATCTATTCCAATGCTCCATCACAATGTTTCGAGAGGGGAATCCAAAAAACTCGGATTGATTTTTGCGTCTAAAACCTAAAGTTCGTCTCGAGAGTTTTGTTTCGATTCTTTGGCTTAAACGTTTCATGCAAAATATTCCAATGTTGCATTACGATGTTTCGGGAGCTAAAATGAAAAACTCAGATAGGTTTCAGCGTTTAAAACCTAAAGTTCATCCCAAGAGTATTTGTTTCGATTTTTTTGCGCCAACGTTTAACTTAAACTATTCCATTGTCGCATCACAGTGTTTCAGGCGGTAAAACATAAAAAATCGAAAGGTTTATGCGTCGAAAACCTAAAGTTCGAACTTAGATGGTTTGTTTCAAAGATTTGGCATAAACTTTTAATGTAATCTATTCCAATGCTCCATTATAATGTTTCGGGAAGGGAAACCAAAACAACTCGGATTGATTTATGCGTTGAAAACCTAAAGTTCGTGATATGGATCAGAATGTGACTCAACATTTTACCTTCAAGCTACTTAGAAGGGATCTTCATTTACTTGTGGATGGATACAAAATCATGAAGAATGCTTTAGAAACTATCAATTTTCATATTTATGGCTATTTACATGTAATTTTAGGTTTAAAATTTTCATTTATGTGTTTTTAGGTTAAATTTTGCAACAATGGCATTATGGTAATTATTTTAGTTTCTTTATTTTAGGTTTAACTTTCCTAGGCTATAAATAGCCATGAAGTAAGTTGTAAAACTCAGATTTTGATTGAATGAAAATTAGCTCTCTACAAGAGATCATTTTCTTAGAATTTTTGGGCATGTTCTTTGTCTCTTTTTCTAAGTTTCCCTTGCAATCTTGTGATAGAATGCATTTGAGCCATTCAATCCAGCCTTGATCAAGCTTGATTGTGGAGTGACTCAATCTAGAACAAGATCTTCCATATCTTGCTTCTAGATCATTGATCTTAAGGGGTAATCAAATTCTAGCCTTTTCTCTTGGTTGTTCCCAAATCTATAAGGAGGTGTTAATCTCTTAATTCAAGGGTTCTTGCTTCATCATAAGCTTGGATATTTGGGCTGAGAATTAGGTTTGCCTTATCATTTGCATCGTGAGCATAGGTTGCATCTTTGTGGCCGGCTCTAGATTTGATTTTATCTTTAACTTTCAGCAATTCGTTCATCTTCTTGTTCAGATCTTGTTTCTCTGTTTTTTTCATCATTGTTGGATCTATAAAAAAAAAAAAAAAAAAAAAAAAAGTTCATTGTTCGATCTTGAATTATTCTTGTCCAATTTTAACTGCTGCATTGAGTGCTTATATTTTCGATTGTAATACCTCGATAACGATCGAATTTGACAAACTGTTCTTCTGAAAATATTTAGATCAGTATGTTATCTTTAATCCTTAAGAAGACGACTTATTCAAATTAGTATCGTAAAACATTCGTTTGTGGGTTTCGTTTTCAGTGTGTAATTTACCAGAAAAAAAAAAAAAAACAAATTCTAAGAAAATGATCTCTTGTAGAGAGCTAATTTTCATTCAATCAAAATCTGAGTTTTACCTTACTTCATGGCTATTTACAGCCTAGGAAAGTTAAACCTAAAATAAAGAAACTAACATAATTACCATAATACCATTGTTGCAAAATTTAACCTAAAAACACATAAATGAAAATTTTAAACCTAAAATTACATGTAAATAGCCATAAATATGAAAATTGATAGTTTCTAAAGCATTCTTCATGATTTTGTATCCATCCACAAGTAAATGAAGATCCCTTCTAAGTAGCTTGAAGGTAAAATGTTGAGTCACATTCTGATCCATAACAGTTCGTCTCTAGAGTGTTTGTTTCGATTCCTTGGTGTAAACGTTTCATGCAAAATATTCCAATGTTGCATTACGATGTTTCAGGAGCTAAAACGAAAAACTATGATAGATTTCATCGTTTAAAGCATAAAGTTCGTCCCAAGATTGTTTATTTTGATTTTTTGGCACCAACGTTTGACGTAAACTATTCCATTGTGGCATCACCGTGTTTTGGGAGGTAAAACCAAAAAAATCGGAAGGATTTATGAGTTGAAAACCTAAAGTTCGTCCTTAGGCAGTTTGTTTCAAAGATTTGGCATTAACGTGTAATGTAAGCCATTCCAAAACTTCATCACAATGTTTCGGGAAGGAAATCCAAAAAACTCGGATAGATTTATGCGTTGAAAACCTAAAGTTCGTCATGAGAGTGTTGTTTTCGATTCTTTGGCACAAATGTTTCATGCAAAATATTCCGATGTTGCATTACGATGTTTCGGGAGGTAAAACGAAAAACTCGGATAGATTTCAGCGTTTAAAATCTAAAGTTCGTCCCCAACGTTTAACGTAAACTATTTCATTGTCGCATCACCGTGCTTCGGGAGATAAACAAAAAAAAAAAAAGGAAGGATTTATGAGTTGAAAACCTAAAGTTCGTCCTTAGATAGTTTGTTTAAAAGATTAGGCATAAACGTTTAATGTAAACTATTCCAATGCTCCATCACAATGTTCTGGGGAGAAAACCAAAAAATTCGGATAGATTTATGTGTTGAAAACCACAAATCGTCGCGAGAGTGTTTGTTTCGATTCTTTGGCGCAAACGTTTCATTCAAAATATTTCAATGTTGCATTACGATGTTTCGGGAGCTAAAACGAAAAACTCAGATAGATTTTAGAGTTAAAACCTAAAGTTCGTTCCAAGACTGTTTGTTTCCATTTTTTCGCACCAACGTTTAACTTAAACTATTCCATTGTCGCATCACCGTGTTTCGGGAGGTAAAACATAATAAATCAGAAGGATTTATGCGTTGAAAACCTAAAGTTCGTCTCTAGAGTGTTTGTTTCGATCTTTGGCGTAAACGTTTCATGCAAAATATTCCAATGTTGCATTACGATGTTTCGGGAGCTAAAACGAAAAACTATGACATTTTTCATTGTTTAAAACCTAAAGTTCGTCCCAAGAGTGTTTGTTTCTATTTTTTCGCACCAACGTTTTACGTAAAAATTCTAATGTCACATCACCATTTTTTGGGAGTTAAAACCAAAAAAAACGGAAGGATTTATGCGTTGAAAACCTAAAGTTCTTCCTTTGGCGGTTTGTTTTAAAGATTTGGCATTAACGTTTAATGTTAGCCATTCCAAAACTTTATCACCATTTTCGGAAAGGAAATCCAAAAAACCCGGATAGATTTATGCGTTGAAAACCTAAAGTTCGTCCCGAGAGTGTTTGTTTCGATTCTTTGGCACAAATGTTTCATGCAAAATATTCCGATGTTACATTACGATGTTTCGGGAGGTAAAACGAAAAACTCGGATAGATTTCAGCGTTTAAAATCTAAAGTTAATCCCCAACGTTTAACGTAAACTATTCCATTGTGGCATCATCGTGTTTCGGGAGGTAGAACAAAAAACAAGGAAGGATTTATGAGTTGAAAACCTAAAGTTCGTCCTTAAATGGTTTGTTCAAAAGATTTGGCATAAACGTTTAATGTAAACTATTCCAATGCTCCATCACAATGTTCTGGGGGAGAAAACCAAAAAATTCGGATAGATTTATGTGTTGAAAACCAAAAATCGTGGCGAGAGTGTTTGTTTCGATTCTCTGGCGTAAACGTTTCATGCAAAATATTCTAATATTGCATTACGATGTTTCGGGAGCTAAAACGAAAAACTCAGATAGATTTAAGAGTTTAAAACCTAAAGTTCGTTCCAAGACTGTTTGTTTCAATTTGTTTGCACCAACGTTTAACTTAAACTATTCCATTGTCGCATCACCGTGTTTCGGGACGTAAAACATAATAAATCGGAAGGTTTTATGCGTTGAAAACCTAAAGTTCGTCTCTAGAGTGTTTGTTTTGATTCTTTGACGTAAACGTTTCATGCAAAATATTCCAATGTTGCATTACGATGTTTCGGGAGCTAAAACGAAAAACTATGATAGATTTCATCGTTTAAAACCTAAAGTTCGTCCCAAGAGTGTTTGTTTTCATTATTTGGCTCCAACGTTTTACGTAAAAATTCCAATGTCACATCACCATGTTTCGGGAGTTAAAACCAAAAAATCGAAAGGATTTATACGTTGAAAACCTAAAGTTCGTCCTTTGGCGGTTTGTTTTAAAGATTTGGCATTAACGTTTAATGTTAGCCATTCCAAAACTTCATCACCATGTTTCGGGAAGGAAATCCAAAAAACTCGGATAGATTTATGCGTTGAAAACCTAAAGTTCGTCCCGAGAGTGTTTGTTTCGATTCTTTGGTGCAAACGTTTCATGCAAAATATTCCAATGTTGCATTACGATGTTTCGGGAGGTAAAACGACAAACTCTGATAGATTTCAGCATTTAAAATCTAAAGTTCGTCCCCAACGTTTAACGTAAACTATTCCATTGTGGCATCACCATGTTTTGGGAGGTAAAACCAAAAAAATCGGAAGGATTTATGCGTTGAAAACCTAAAGTTCGTCCTTAGATGGTTTGCTTAAAAGATTTGGCATAAACGTTTAATGTAAACTATTCCAATGCTCCATCACAATGTTCTCGAAGAGAAAACCAAAAAATTCTGATAGATTTATGTGTTATATACCACAAATCATCGCGTGAGTGTTTGTTTCGATTCTTTGGCGCAAACGTTTCATGCAAAATATTCCAATGTTGCATTACGAAGTTTCG
The DNA here is from genome assembly GCA_036507275.1 of Sicyos edulis. Classification (NCBI taxonomy): domain Eukaryota; kingdom Viridiplantae; phylum Streptophyta; class Magnoliopsida; order Cucurbitales; family Cucurbitaceae; genus Sicyos; species Sicyos edulis. Next base: position 10,428,322 of record CM071859.1, read on the forward strand.
GGAGCAAAATTAAAAAACTCAGATAGATTTCAGCGTAAAAAACCTAAAGTTCTTCCCAAGAGTGTTTGTTTCGATTTTTTCGCTCCAATGTTTAACTTAAACTATTCCATTGTCGTATCACCGTGTTTCGGGAGGTAAAACATAAGAAATCGGAAGGATTTATGCGTTGAAAACCTAAAGTTCGTCCTTAGACGGTTTGTTTCAAAGATTTGGTATAAACGTTTAATGTAATCTATTCCAAAACTTCATCACAATGTTTCGGGAAGAAAATCCAAAAAACTTTGATAGATTTATGCGTTGAAAACCTAAAGTTCGTCCTGAGAGTGTTTGTTTCGATTATTTGGCCAAACATTTCATCCAAAATATTCCAATGTTGCATTACGATGTTTCGTGAGGTAAAATGAAAAACTCTGATAGATTTCAGCGTTTAAAATCTAAAGTTCGTCCCCAACGTTTAACGTAAACTATTTCATTGTCGCATCACCGTGCTTCGGGAGGTAAAACCAAAAAAATAAGAAGGATTTATTAGTTCAAAACCTAAAGTTCGTCCTTAGATGGTTTGTTTAAAAGATTTGGCATAAACATTTAATGTAATCTATTCCAATGCTCCATCACAATGTTCTGGGGGAGAAAACCAAAAAATTCGGATAGGTTTATGTGTTGAAAACCAAAAATCGTCGGGAGAGTGTTTGTTTCGATTTATTGGCTCAAACGTTTCATGAAAAATATTCCGATATTGCATTACGATGTTTCGGGAGCTAAAACGAAAAACTTAGATAGATTTAAGCGTTTAAAACCCAAAGTTCGTCCAAAGAGTGTTTGTTTCAATTTTTTTGCACCAATGTTTAACTTAAACTATTCCATTGTCGCATCACCGTGTTTCGGGAGGTAAAACATAAAAAATCGGAAGGATTTATGCGTTGAAAACCTAAAGTTCGTAATTCGACGGATTGTTTCAAAGATTTGGCATAAACGTTTAATGTAATTTATTGCAATGCTCCATCACAATGTTTCTGGAGTGGAAACCAAAAAACTCAAATTGATTTATGCGTTGAAAACCTAAAGTTCGTCTCTAGAGTGTTTGTTTTGAATCTTTGGCGTAAACGTTTCATGCAAAATATTCCAATGTTGCATTACGATGTTTTGGGAGCTAAAACGAAAAACTGTGATAGATTTCATCGTTTAAAACCTAAAGTTCGTCCCAAGAGTGTTTGTTTTGATTTTTTGGCACCAACGTTTTATGTAAACAATTTCAATGTCACATCACCATGTTTCGGGAGGTAAAACCAAAAACATTGGAAGGATTTATGTGTTGAAAACCTAACGTTCGTCCTTAGGAGGTTTGTTTCTAAGATTTGGCATTAACGTTTAATGTAAGCCATTCGAAAACTTCATCACAATGTTTCGGGAAGGAAATCCAAAAAACTCTGTTAGATTTATGCGTTGAAAACCTAAAGTTCGTCCTGAGAGTGTTTGTTTCGATTATTTGGCCAAACATTTCATCCAAAATATTCCAATGTTGCATTACGATGTTTCGGGAGGTAAAACGAAAAATTGTGATAGATTTCAGCGTTTAAAATCTAAAGTTCGTCCCCAACGTTTAACATAAACTATTTCATTGTCGCATCACCGTGCTTCGGGAGATAAACAAAAAAAAATAGGAAGGATTTATGAGTTGAAAACCTAAAGTTCATCCTTAGATGGTTTGTTTTAAAGATTTGGCATAAACGTTTAATGTAGACTATTCCAATGCTCCATCACAATGTTCTGGGGGAGAAAACCAAAAAATTTGGTTAGATTTATGTGTTGAAAACCACAAATCGTCGCGAGAGTGTTTGTTTCGATTCTCTGGTGCAAACGTTTCATGCCAAATATTCCAATGTTGCATTACGATGTTTCAGGAGAAAAAACGAAAAACTCAGATAGATTTTCGCGTTTAAAACCTGCCATGGATGCAAAAAAAATAGGAAGGATTTACGATGTTTCAGGAGCAAAAACGAAAAACTCAGGTGCAAACGTTTCCTATGATGCTTGGGTTAGCTAATCCCTCACGGGGTCCAGGGACGGAATGACTTGCTCGACGTCCCTGCCATGGATGCAAGGTACTTTATGTATCAGGCCCGGATGATGCTATCTACCTGCAACTCTAACTCGCCTTAACAATCAAAGAAACAATCCAATACAATCCAATACGTGCTCAAAGAGAATACAACGAGCCTAGCATGATACTACGAAGCAAGGAAGATACGAGCATGCCGAGAAAGGAACAACCTAGCATGGACTAACATGAGAAACAACATAGGAAATCATGCCACGGAATTGAGAATAGAGCACTTATCGTGAAACATGTCAATAAACACAAACAAGCATACAATCAAGCAATCACATATAATATCGCAGGTCCACACAACTCCTGTAAGAAATCCTTACCTGGCCTAAGACCTTTAAACACAAGAAACCTAAGCGTGATCGAACCCGAGCTACCTAGCGAGAACCTAACAAAAACAACAATAATTACAATCATAAGGCCCAAATATAATAAAACAAACGAGGCTCGGCTGGAGCAACTCACGAGGCGCGGCGACACTCGACGGGCCGGCGTGACCACGAGCTAGGCAAATCTTTGGCGAAGACAAAGCGCCAGGGCGCAGGGTCGGGCGCTGGTCGGAGCTGGGCGCGCTGACACGGACCCGGGCGCGGGCGCTGCGCGCTGATTTGAGCGCAGCGGCGATGCGCTACGCGAGCGCAGCAAAGCGAGGCGCGCGGCGCGAAGCTCGGCAAGATAAGGACGCGCGCTCGGACGGTGAGCTGCTGTGGTGAGCGACTTCGGAGCGGCTCGGCATGAGGGGACAAGACGGCCGGGCGACACGGAGGCTCGTGACACTGCAGGCGAGCGGCTCGGGTCGGGCGAGGCGAGGCAGGCGCGCGCGGAGCCTGGCGACTGGGCCGAGCGGCGCGCGCGCGCGAGGCGGGGCTGGGCGCTGGCGAGCTAGCTAGGGCTGCTCGGGCAAGGGTCAAGCGAGCCAAGGCTAGGTCGGGCAAGGTGGGGGCTCGGGAGAGAGAGAGAGAGAAAATTGATTTTGGGGAAAAATGAAAGAAAAAAAGAAATAAAAGGAAAATGGGAAATAAAAGGAAAAATGGGATTTTAATTCCATTTTCCATCCTTATCCACTTAAAACCTCAAAATCCCATTTCCTGCTTCCTCCTTCGAGACCCGACCAAAGCAATCTTTTCCAATCAATAAATCTCACTAAACCAACTCCCAAATCAACACCAAGGGACCGGGCTCGAATCCCAAAGGAAGCACACAACCAACCATCACTTTGCAAAAATCCCAAATCACAACCGAACTTCCAAACAACTAGCCCAAACATCTCGGGACTCGCAGTCCAACCCAAACAAGCCACGGCAAAGGCAGGAGCTACCTCGAAGCCCTGAAAATCCACAAATCCTGCCCGAAGAGCCAAAGGACCAAAATACCCCCAAGGGGAAAAACCGCTCTAACGACCCAACCAACAACCGAAACTTGACCCGAAGGCACCTCGAAAACTGGGATAGAAAACTGGGCTGTTACAATTTATGAGTTCAAAACATAAACTTCGTCCTTAGACGGTTTGTTTCAAAGATTTGGCATAAACGTTTAATTTAAACTATTCCAATGCTCCATCACAATGTTTCGGGACAGAAAACCAAACAATTTGGATAGATTTATGTGTTTCAATCAACAAATTGTCTCGAGAGTGTTTGTTTTGATTCCTTGGCGCAAACGTTTCATGCAAAATATTCCAATGTTGCATTACGATGTTTCAGGGGATAAAACGAAAAACTCAAATAGATTTCAGCGTTTAAAACCTAAAGTTCATCCCAAGAGTGCTTGTTTCAATTTTTTCGCACCAACGTTTAACGTAAACTATTCCATTATCGCATCCTCGTGTTTCGGGAGGTAAGAATTAAAAAATCGGAAGGATTTATTTCGTTGAAAACCTAAAGTTTGTCCTTAGACGGTTTGTTTCAAAGATGTGGCATAAACGTTTAATGTAATCTATTCCAATGCTCCATCATAATGTTTCGGGAGGGGAAACCAAAAAAATGGGATAGATTTATGCGTTGAAAACCTAAAGTTAGTCTTTAGAGTGTTTGTTTCGATTCTTTGGAGCAAACTTATCATGCAAAATATTCCAATGTTGCATTCTAACAGTTCGGGAGCTAAAACGAAAAACTATGATAGTTTCATTGTTTAAAACCTAAAGTTCGTCCCAAGAGTTTTTGTTTTGATTTTTTGGCACCAACGTTTTACGTAAACAATTCCAATGTCACATTACCCTGTTACGGCAGGTAAAACCAAATAAATTGGAAGGATTTATGTGTTGAAAACCTAAAGTTCGCCCTAGGCGGTTTGTTCCAAAGATTTGGCATAAACGTTTAATGTAAACTATTCCAAAGCTTCATCACAATGTTTCGGGAAGGAAATAAAAAAAACTCGGATAAATTAATGCGTTGAAAACCTAAAGTTCGTCCCGAGAGTGTTTGTTTCGATTCTTTGGCGCAAACGTTTCATGCAAAATATTCCGATGTTGCTTTACGATGTTTCGGGAGGTTAAACGAAAAACTCGGATAGATTTCAGCCTTTAAAATCTAAAGTTCGTCCCCAACGTTTAACGTAAACTATTCCATTGTCCCATCACCGTGTTTCGGATGGTAAAACCAAAAAAAATCGGAAGGATTTATGAGTTGAAAACCTAAAGTTCGTATGTAGATGGTTTGTTTCAAAGATTTGGCATAAACGTTTGATGTAAACTATTCCAATGCTCCATCACAATGTTCTGGGAGAGAAAGCCAAAAAATTCGGATAGATTTATGTGTTGAAAACCACAAATTGTCGCGAGAGTGTTTGTTTCGATTCTTTGGCGCAAAACGTTTCATGCAAAATATTCCAGTGTTGCGTTACGATGTTTTGGGAGCTAAAACGAAAAACTAAGATAGATTTCATCGTTTAAAACGTAAAGTACGTCCCAAGAGTGTTTTTTTTGTTTTTTGGCACCAACGTTTTACGTAAACAATTCCAATGTCACATCACCATGTTTCGGGAGGTAAAACCAAAAAGATTGGAAGGATTTATGTGTTGAAAACCTAAAGTTCGTCCTTAGGCGGCTTGTTTCAAAGATTTGGCATAAACGTTTAATGTAAACTATTCCAAACCTTCATCACAATGTTTAGAGAAGGAAATCCAAAAAACTCGGATAAATTTATGCTTTGAAAACCTAAAGTTCGTCCCGTGATTGTTTGTTTCGATTCTTTGGTAAAAACTTTTCATGCAAAATATTCCAATTTTGCTTTACGATGTTTCGGGAGGTAAAACAAAAAACTCGGGGAGATCTCAAAAGATCGATCGAAGACAGGTGTAGAAAGACGGTGCACTGCTTAATAGTTCTTCAAATACATTGAATGCCTTCTTTTGCTTTCATTTCCATTCAAATTTCACGTTTTTTTAACAGGTTCCTTCGATGGTTAGGCGACGCCACTAAAATCCTTAATAAACCTCCATTAGAAACTGCTGCATCATGTAAGATCTTGCCTCGGTTGCATTTGCGGGTGTTGGCCACTTAGCATGTCTCGTGTTGAGCTTTGTTTGGCTCCTGAGATTCTTCAAGCTTTCATGATCTGTGTGGATGACAAACTCTTTTTCCCACAAGTAAGGTGTCCAAACTTGCAAAGCCCCCACACAAGTGCATGTGGTTCTTTCTCATATGGCACGTATTTAAGTGTCTCCCTGTTTCGCTTTTTTCTAATAAATAGGACTGGCCTTGTGCTGTAGCTTTGAAATAGCTCTTATGTCTGTTCCATTTGCTTCTCATTAAATCTCAAATGATCGATCAAAGTTAGGCAGAGCATGACAAGGTGCACTGGTCAGTTTTTCTTTTAGTTCATTGAATGCGTTCTCTGGCTTCTGATTCCATTAGAATTTGACAATCTTTTAAACCAGTTCATTCTACCTCGAGGCCATGCTAATGAAATCCTCGGTAAAACTCGTATAGAAACTAGCTAAACCATGAAGGATCATACCTCGGGTGAATTTGTGGGCGTTTTCCTCCCTTAGAATGCCTCTTTTGGAGATTTATTTAGCTCTCGAGACGCTATAAGCTTTCATGATCCTGTGGGTGACAAACTCCTTTGGCCACAATTAAGGTCACGAAACTTGCAAAAGCCCTCACTAGTAGTGCATGTAGTTCTTATTCAAATGACGCGTATTTAGGATGTTCTCCATTTAGCTTTTCACAAAGATATATGATTGGCCTGTTTTCTAGTATTAAAGCATCTCTTATACCTATTCCATTTGCATCACATTCAATCTCAAAAGATCAATAAAAGTTAGAAAGAGCAAGACATGGTGCATTGGTCAACTTTTCTTTTAATTCATTGGATGTTTTCTCTTGAATTTTCTTTCCAGAATGAATATAACGATCTTATTACGATGGGGAGGCTATGCTTCAGAAAGTCCTGATAAACCTCCGGTAGAAACAAGCTAAAGCAATTAAGGATCTTACCTCCGTAGCATCTGTGGCTATTACCGCTTTAGCATGTCTCTTTTATAGCTTTGTTTTGCTCTAGAGATGATACGAATCAAACAACCGATCCATTGCATGTACCTGAAGGACCTATTACAATGAGTAAGGCGAAGAAGATTCAAGAGGAATATATATTATGTAACGGCCCAGGTTTTCATCCCGGTCTTCCAGGTATGCCCAAGGGGTATTTTGGTAATTTGGTCGGGCCGTCAGGGCCGTTTGTGTCTTTTCCAGTTGCTAAAATTATTGGATGGATTTATGTAGGTTTTTGGAAGGATTTGTGGTTTGGTTCGGGCATGAGTTGATGCAAAAGTAAAATGTGGAGTTTTGTGTTTGCACTGGGTTTTGAACCCGGGCCTCCTGGAAAGCTTGTGGGGATGTGTGCCTGTTGAGCCATGGAGAGCTCTTGTTGCTCTTTCCGTGCCATTTTATGGTTAACCTTGGATTTTGGGGTTTTGGTGCATTTGGTTAAATGGAAAAGAAAAGCTAGGTTTTGTTCTTCTTCTCCAACACATCCTCCTAGCCGCCCAAGCTTGTTTCCCCAACTTTCTCTAGCCGAATTTCATCCCCTTGCTGCTCCATAGTTCGATCATTATTCCGGTAGGTATTCATCTTCTTCATCTTCTCGATAGGTTGTTTTGCTGGCCGAAGGTAAGAGGAGGTGCCCGTGTGTGTGTGTGTGTTGTTGCGGCAGTCCGCCTGTGCGCGGATCTTCCCACCACCACGGCCAGACCGCCCGAAAGCAGCTCGCCCGTGTCGCACTGAGCCCATCGCGCGCCAAGAAATTGGCCCCAGATCCGCGCTGAGCAAAGACGCCCAGATCGCACTGTGAGCGTCGCGCGCGCGCCAAGAAATCGTCCCAGAATCCGCTCGAGCAAAGACGCCCAGACCTCGCGCCGGTCACCTGCTGCCGTCGACACCAAAGAACCGCCCAGATCCGTCCATCGACGCCCGGGGCGCGCGCAGAGCCGCCGTCGCACGATTGGGCCAGCAGCAGAAGATCGCTTCAGTGTCCGCGCGCCGCCTTCGCTTCCGCCATACGCGCGCCTTCGCTCAAGCCGCTCGCCCGCGACGCTTGAGACGCTTCGCTTCGTCACCACCGCTTCGCCCAGCCCGCGCCGCTCGCCAAGCTGTCGCGCCAGCGCACAGCCACCAATTTCACCAGCGCCTACCAATGCCTGCTGCAAGAAGACTTCAACCCGTGTGTCGTCGTGCCGTGTGAGTGCCCCGAGCCGAGCCTCGCTTGTTTTATTATATTTTTAGGGCTATGATTGTGATTTCTATTGTGTTTGTTAGGTTCTCGCTCGCTAGCTCGGGATCGATCGCACTTAGGATTTTGTGTGTAGTTGCCTCCCGGCCGGTAAGGATTTCTTATCGAGTTGTGTGGACCTGCGATGTTCTATGTGATTGATGTTGTATGTTTGTTTGTGATTATCAAGATATGTAGTTTAGGTGCTATGTTCTCAATTCTCGATCGCATGACTTCGTATGTTGTTCTTTTTCATGTTAGTCCATGCTAGGTTGTTCCGTTCTCGCATTCTCATATTTATTCTTGTTCCGTAGTACCATGCTAGGTCTCACTGTATTCTTTTGAGCACGTATTGGATTGTTTGTCGATTGTTAAGGCAAAGTTAGAATTTAGGTAGGTAGCATCATCCGGGCTCGATGCATAAAGTATCTTGCATCCATGGCGGGGACGCCGAGACGCTTCTCCGTCCTCGACCCCGTTAGGGTTTAGCTAACCCGACCGGTAGGCCTTGCAATCTTGGGTGAGGGTGGCAGATCATTAAATGCCCCAACAATGGGATGATGACTTGGCATTGCCTCGCCCCCGACGGTCGGCACGCCCCTCGGCGTGTTCGGCCGTAGCCCTTGATTGCCACCGATAGGTAAGGACGGCTTCGGTGTAAGCCTACCACGACCGATTCCTTAGCCTCAAAGTGCGGTGGTTCAGCCGACATAGTTCACGTGTCCAGTGTCTCACACCCCTATGTCGCTGACACCGATCCGGAGATTTAGTTAGGCGTGGTGGATCGACATGGGCAACTTTGCCACTAGACCCGGCACTTCATAGTTCTGCAGAGCAGCACGCGCGCGCGCTTACGCCATTACAATACCGACCGGAGAGCTCCTCGGGATCTTGAGCTAGTGCACCTTTCGTGACGACAGAGATGGCGCCGAGGCGGGACTCGCTTCTCGTATAGGGCGTATTGTGTGGTGATTTATCTCCGGACTAAGACCCCGAGTTGGCATCCGAGGTCCAAGTGTGGACTTAAGCTATGTGCTCTATTCTCGTGTTTATATTCATAGCTTGCATACACTCATCTAGATGACCATGTGCATCGTGACAAACCCCGGCTGGGGATTCTTATCGAGTAATTCGTTACTCACCCTTATTTTGTGGTTTTCCACGAGTAACCAAGGTGCGAGACAGATGGTCAAGGAGGAGCCGTGATCATGGGAACTCATTGCTGCCTCTCGACTTTTATTTCTATGACTCTTGTCTTTTTATTTTCCCCACGCATGTAGTCGGGCACGGAGCCCTAGGATGTTTTCTCAATGTTTTCGTGGATTCTGCTTTATTGAATTTGAGGATGTTTCAAATGTTTTAAGAAATCTCGATCGTGAGTGTACGTTTTGGAAATGTATTTGCCTTGAAACAGTGCTTGGAGACATGGATGTTTTTCAAAAAACTATCTTTATTTCTGATTGAACCTTGATTGTTTTGTTTTAATTGGGAATCCAAAAATTATTTGCATATTGTCCTTTACTTTGAATGCATGCATTGGGGTAAAGGCCTATTTAGAGCCCTTTTTGGGTCGGGTCGTTACATATTACATCTTCAAAAGCTTGCCAATGCACAAGAAGAGACAAAAAAATTTCATCCCGAATTTATTTACAACATTAGCACAACAAGTGAAGAAGAGATTGAAGTGAAGATGGCATGAGAATAGTCATTTTATTTTGGAAGATGACAACATGGCAGAATTTTAAATAAAAAAATTTCTAGATTTCTTATTTTGGGACTCTTTGATTTCAATGCTTGCCAACCATGCTCATTATTGCAAGTGACCTTCTAGAAGAGTTGGTTGAGTGTATTTAAAGCATATCTACCCTTTTGTCTGGCATTTAAGCCATGCAATTTACTTTTGGCTTCTTATGTCTTATTTTCTACAAAATGCATTTAATAGCTTTTTGAGTCCTTTTGTATTCCAAGGCATGCAAAAAATTTTGGCCTTCAAAATGGCTTGTAATACATCATTTTGGACACATTTTATGAATAAAAAACTTGTGTTTTCTTGAACCCCATTTGGTGTTTCTTTTCTTTCAAATCTTGCTTTAGGTTTGAAGATAAATCAATTCATTGGATTAGTCTTTTAGGTTTTCAACGCATAAATCTATCCGAGTTTTTGGATTTCCTTCCCGAAACATGGTGATGAAGTTTTGGAATGGCTTACATTAAACGTTAATGCCAAATCGTTGAAACAAACCGCCTAAGGATGAACTTTAGGTTTTCAACGCATAAATCCATCGGATGTTTTGGGTTTTACCTCCCAAACATGGTGATATGACATTGGAATTGTTTACATAAATCGTTGGTGCCAAAAATCAAAACAAACACTCTAGGGACGAACTTTAGGTTTTAAAATATGAAATCTATCATAGTTTTTCGTTTTAGCTCTCGAAACTTCGTAATGCAACATTGGAATATTTTGCATGAAACGTTTAGGCCAAAGAATCAAAACAAACACTCTAGAGACGAACTTTAGGTTTTCAACGCATAAATCAATCCGATTTTTGTGGTGTCTCCTCCAAAACATTGTGATGGAGCATTGGAATAGATTACATTAAGCGTTTATAGCAAATTTTTAAACAAACCGTCTAAGGACGAATTTAGCTTTTCAACGAATAAATCCTTCCGATTCTCTATGTTTTCCTCCCAAACACGATGATGCGACATTGGAATAGTTTAAGTTAAGCGTTGGTGCGAAAAAATAAAACAAACACTTTTGGGGCCGAACTTTAGGTTTTATACTCTGAAATCTATCTGAGTTTTTCATTTTAGTTTGCCGAAACATCATAATGCAACATTGGAATCTTTTGCATGAAACGTTTGCGCCAAAGAATCGAAACAAACACTCTCGCGACGATTTGTGGTTTTCAACACATAAATCGAGACGAATTTTTTGTTTTCTCCTAGAACATTGTGATGGAGCATTGGAATAGGTTACATTAAGCGTTTATGCCAAATCTTTTAAACAAACCATCTAAGGGCGAACTTTAGGTTTTCAACTCATAAATCTTTCCTATTTTTTTGGTTTTACCTCCGAAACACGGTGATGCCACAATGGAATAGTTTACGTTAAGCGTTGGGGACGAAGTTTTTATTTTAAACTATGAAATCTATCCGAATTTTTCGTTTTACCTCCCGAAACATCGTAATGCAACATTGGAATATTTTGCATGAAACGTTTGTGCCAAAGAATTGAAACAAACACTCTCGGGACGAACTTTAGGTTTTCAACGCATAAATCTATCCGAGTTTTTTGGATTTCCTTCCCGAAACATGGTGATGAAGTTTTGGAATGGCTTACATTAAGCGTTAATGCCAAATCGTTGAAACAAACCGCCTAAGGATGAACTTTAGGTTTTCAACGCATAAATCCATCAGATGTTTTGGGTTTTACCTCCCGAAACATGGTGATATGACATTGGAATTGTTTACATAAATCGTTGGTGCCAAAAAATCAAAACAAACACTCTAGGGACGAACTTTAGGTTTTAAAATATGAAATCTATCATAGTTTTTCGTTTTAGCTCTCGAAACTTCGTAATGCAACATTGGAATATTTTGCATGAAACGTTTAGGCCAAAGAATCGAAACAAACACTCTAGAGAGCGAACTTTAGGTTTTCAACGCATAAATCAATCCGATTTTTGTGGTGTCTCCTCCCGAAACATTGTGATGGAGCATTGGAATAGATTACATTAAGCGTTTATAGCAAATTTTTAAACAAACCGTCTAAGGACGAATTTAGCTTTTCAGCGAATAAATCCTTCCGATTCTCTATGTTTTCCTCCCGAAACACGATGATGCGACATTGGAATAGTTTAAGTTAAGCGTTGGTGCGAAAAAATAGAAACAAACACTTTTGGGACGAACTTTAGGTTTTATACTCTGAAATCTATCGAGTTTTTCATTTTAGTTGCCAAACATCATAATGCAACATTGGAATCTTTTGCATGAAACGTTTGCGCCAAAGAATCGAAACAAACACTCTCGCGACGATTTGTGGTTTTCAACACATAAATCGAGAGCGAATTTTTTGGTTTTCTCCTAGAACATTGTGATGGAGCATTGGAATAGGTTACATTAAGCGTTTATGCCAAATCTTTTAAACAAACCATCTAAGGGGCGAACTTTAGGTTTTCAACTCATAAATCTTTCCTATTTTTTTGGTTTTACCTCCGAAACACGGTGATGCCACAATGGAATAGTTTACGTTAAGCGTTGGGGACGAAGTTTTTATTTTAAACTATGAAATCTATCCGAATTTTTCGTTTTACCTCCCGAAACATCGTAATGCAACATTGGAATATTTTGCATGAAACGTTTGTGCCAAAGAATTGAAACAAACACTCTCGGGACGAACTTTAGGTTTTCAACGCATAAATCTATCAGAGTTTTTGGATTTCCTTCCCGAAACATGGTGATGAAGTTTTGGAATGGCTTACATTAAGCGTTAATGCCAAATCGTTGAAACAAACCGCCTAAGGATGAACTTTAGGTTTTCAACGCATAAATCCATCGGATGTTTTGGGTTTTACCTCCGAAACATGGTGATATGACATTGGAATTGTTTACATAAATCGTTGGTGCCAAAAAATCAAAACAAACACTCTAGGGACGAACTTTAGGTTTTAAAATATGAAATCTATCATAGTTTTTCGTTTTAGCTCTCGAAACTTCGTAATGCAACATTGGAATATTTTGCATGAAACGTTTAGGCCAAAGAATCGAAACAAACACTCTAGAGACGAACTTTAGGTTTTCAACGCATAAATCAATCCGATTTTTGTGGTGTCTCCTCGAAACATTGTGATGGAGCATTGGAATAGATTACATTAAGCGTTTATAGCAAATTTTTTTAAACAAACCGTCTAAGGACGAATTTAGCTTTTCAGCGAATAAATCCTTCCGATTCTCTATGTTTTTCCTCCCGAAACACGATGATGCGACATTGGAATAGTTTAAGTTAAGCGTTGGTGCGAAAAAAATAAAAACAAACACTTTTGGGACGAACTTTAGGTTTTATACTCTGAAATCTATACGAGTTTTTCATTTTATTTTGCCGAAACATCATAATGCAACATTGGAATCTTTTGCATGAAACGTTTGCGCCAAAGAATCGAAACAAACACTCTCGCGACGATTTGTGGTTTTCAACACATAAATCGAGAGCGAATTTTTAGTTTTCTCCTAGAACATTGTGATGGAGCATTGGAATAGGTTACATTAAGCGTTTATGCCAAATCTTTTAAACAAACCATCTAAGGACGAACTTTAGGTTTTCAACTCATAAATCTTTCCTATTTTTTTGGTTTTACCTCCGAAACACGGTGATGCCACAATGGAATAGTTTACGTTAAGCGTTGGGGGCGAAGTTTTTATTTTAAACTATGAAATCTATCCGAATTTTTCGTTTTACCTCCCGAAACATCGTAATGCAACATTGGAATATTTTGCATGAAACGTTTGTGCCAAAGAATTGAAACAAACACTCTCGGGGCGAACTTTAGGTTTTCAACGCATAAATCTATCCGAGTTTTTGGATTTCCTTCCCGAAACATGGTGATGAAGTTTTGGAATGGCTTACATTAAGCGTTAATGCCAAATCGTTGAAACAAACCGCCTAAGGATGAACTTTAGGTTTTCAACGCATAAATCCATCAGATGTTTTGGGTTTTACCTCCCGAAACATGGTGATATGACATTGGAATTGTTTACATAAATCGTTGGTGCCAAAAAATCAAAACAAACACTCTAGGGACGAACTTTAGGTTTTAAAATATGAAATCTATCATAGTTTTTCGTTTTAGCTCTCGAAACTTTAAGTAATGCAACATTGGAATATTTTGCATGAAACGTTTAGGCCAAAGAATCGAAACAAACACTCTAGAGAGCGAACTTTAGGTTTTCAACGCATAAATCAATCCGATTTTTGTGGTGTCTCCTCCCGAAACATTGTGATGGAGCATTGGAATAGATTACATTAAGCGTTTATAGCAAATTTTTAAACAAACCGTCTAAGGACGAATTTAGCTTTTCAGCGAATAAATCCTTCCGATTCTCTATGTTTTTCCTCCCGAAACACGATGATGCGACATTGGAATAGTTTAAGTTAAGCGTTGGTGCGAAAAAATAGAAACAAACACTTTTGGGACGAACTTTAGGTTTTATACTCTGAAATCTATCTGAGTTTTTCATTTTAGTTGCTTGAAAACATCATAATGCAACATTGGAATCTTTTGCATGAAACGTTTGCGCCAAAGAATCGAAACAAACACTCTCGCGACGATTTGTGGTTTTCAACACATAAATCGAGACGAATTTTTTAGTTTTCTCCTAGAACATTGTGATGGAGCATTGGAATAGGTTACATTAAGCGTTTATGCCAAATCTTTTAAACAAACCATCTAAGGACGAACTTTAGGTTTTCAACTCATAAATCTTTCCTATTTTTTTGGTTTTACCTCCCGAAACACGGTGATGCCACAATGGAATAGTTTACGTTAAGCGTTGGGGACGAAGTTTTTATTTTAAACTATGAAATCTATCCGAATTTTTCGTTTTACCTCCGAAACATCGTAATGCAACATTGGAATATTTTGCATGAAACGTTTGTGCCAAAGAATTGAAACAAACACTCTCGGGGGACGAACTTTAGGTTTTCAACGCATAAATCTATCAGAGTTTTTGGATTTCCTTCCCGAAACATGGTGATGAAGTTTTGGAATGGCTTACATTAAGCGTTAATGCCAAATCGTTGAAACAAACCGCCTAAGGATGAACTTTAGGTTTTCAACGCATAAATCCATCGGATGTTTTGGGTTTTACCTCCCGAAACATGGTGATATGACATTGGAATTGTTTACATAAATCGTTGGTGCCAAAAATCAAAACAAACACTCTAGGGGCGAACTTTAGGTTTTAAAATATGAAATCTATCATAGTTTTTCGTTTTAGCTCTCGAAACTTCGTAATGCAACATTGGAATATTTTGCATGAAGCGTTTAGGCCAAAGAATCGAAACAAACACTCTAGAGACGAACTTTAGGTTTTCAACGCATAAATCAATCCGATTTTTGTGGTGTCTCCTCCCGAAACATTGTGATGGAGCATTGGAATAGATTACATTAAGCGTTTATAGCAAATTTTTAAACAAACCGTCTAAGGGCGAATTTAGCTTTTCAGCGAATAAATCCTTCCGATTCTCTATGTTTTTCCTCCCGAAACACGATGATGCGACATTGGAATAGTTTAAGTTAAGCGTTGGTGCGAAAAAATAGAAACAAACACTTTTGGGACGAACTTTAGGTTTTATACTCTGAAATCTATCTGAGTTTTTCATTTTAGTTTGCCGAAACATCATAATGCAACATTGGAATCTTTTGCATGAAACGTTTGCGCCAAAGAATAAACAAACACTCTCGCGACGATTTGTGGTTTTCAACACATAAATCGAGAGCGAATTTTTTTAGTTTTCTCCTAGAACATTGTGATGGAGCATTGGAATAGGTTACATTAAGCGTTTATGCCAAATCTTTTAAACAAACCATCTAAGGGCGAACTTTAGGTTTTCAACTCATAAATCTTTCCTATTTTTTTGGTTTTACCTCCGAAACACGGTGATGCCACAATGGAATAGTTTACGTTAAGCGTTGGGGACGAAGTTTTTATTTTAAACTATGAAATCTATCCGAATTTTTCGTTTTACCTCCCGAAACATCGTAATGCAACATTGGAATATTTTGCATGAAACGTTTGTGCCAAAGAATTGAAACAAACACTCTCGGGACGAACTTTAGGTTTTCAACGCATAAATCTATCAGAGTTTTTGGATTTCCTTCCCGAAACATGGTGATGAAGTTTTGGAATGGCTTACATTAAGCGTTAATGCCAAATCGTTGAAACAAACCGCCTAAGGATGAACTTTAGGTTTTCAACGCATAAATCCATCGGATGTTTTGGGTTTTACCTCCGAAACATGGTGATATGACATTGGAATTGTTTACATAAATCGTTGGTGCCAAAAAATCAAAACAAACACTCTAGGGACGAACTTTAGGTTTTAAAATATGAAATCTATCATAGTTTTTCGTTTTAGCTCTCGAAACTTAATAATGCAACATTGGAATATTTTGCATGAAACGTTTAGGCCAAAGAATCGAAACAAACACTCTAGAGACGAACTTTAGGTTTTCAGCGCATAAATCAATCCGATTTTTGTGGTGTCTCCTCCCGAAACATTGTGATGGAGCATTGGAATAGATTACATTAAGCGTTTATAGCAAATTTTTTAAACAAACCGTCTAAGGACGAATTTAGCTTTTCAGCGAATAAATCCTTCCGATTCTCTATGTTTTTCCTCCCGAAACACGATGATGCGACATTGGAATAGTTTAAGTTAAGCGTTGGTGCGAAAAAATAAAACAAACACTTTTGGGACGAACTTTAGGTTTTATACTCTGAAATCTATCGAGTTTTTCATTTTAGTTGCTGCGAAACATCATAATGCAACATTGGAATCTTTTGCATGAAACGTTTGCGCCAAAGAATCGAAACAAACACTCTCGCGACGATTTGTGGTTTTCAACACATAAATCGAGACAATTTTTAGTTTTTCTCCTAGAACATTGTGATGGAGCATTGGAATAGGTTACATTAAGCGTTTATGCCAAATCTTTTAAACAAACCATCTAAGGGCGAACTTTAGGTTTTCAACTCATAAATCTTTCCTATTTTTTTGGTTTTACCTCCGAAACACGGTGATGCCACAATGGAATAGTTTACGTTAAGCGTTGGGGCGAAAGTTTTTATTTTAAACTATGAAATCTATCCGAATTTTTCGTTTTACCTCCCGAAACATCGTAATGCAACATTGGAATATTTTGCATGAAACGCGTTTGTGCCAAAGAAGAATTGAAACAAACACTCTCGGGACGAACTTTAGGTTTTCAACGCATAAATCTATCAGAGTTTTTGGATTTCCTTCCCGAAACATGGTGATGAAGTTTTGGAATGGCTTACATTAAGCGTTAATGCCAAATCGTTGAAACAAACCGCCTAAGGATGAACTTTAGGTTTTCAACGCATAAATCCATCGGATGTTTTGGGTTTTACCTCCGAAACATGGTGATATGACATTGGAATTGTTTACATAAATCGTTGGTGCCAAAAAATCAAAACAAACACTCTAGGGGCCGAACTTTAGGTTTTAAAATATGAAATCTATCATAGTTTTTCGTTTTAGCTCTCGAAACTTAAGTAATGCAACATTGGAATATTTTGCATGAAACGTTTAGGCCAAAGAATCGAAACAAACACTCTAGAGAGCGAACTTTAGGTTTTCAACGCATAAATCAATCCGATTTTTGTGGTGTCTCCTCCCGAAACATTGTGATGGAGCATTGGAATAGATTACATTAAGCGTTTATAGCAAATTTTTAAACAAACCGTCTAAGGGCGAATTTAGCTTTTCAGCGAATAAATCCTTCCGATTCTCTATGTTTTTCCTCCGAAACACGATGATGCGACATTGGAATAGTTTAAGTTAAGCGTTGGTGCGAAAAAATAAAACAAACACTTTTGGGGACGAACTTTAGGTTTTATACTCTGAAATCTATCGAGTTTTTCATTTTAGTTTGCCGAAACATCATAATGCAACATTGGAATCTTTTGCATGAAACGTTTGCGCCAAAGAATCGAAACAAACACTCTCGACGATTTGTGGTTTTCAACACATAAATCGAGACGAATTTTAGTTTTCTCCTAGAACATTGTGATGGAGCATTGGAATAGGTTACATTAAGCGTTTATGCCAAATCTTTTAAACAAACCATCTAAGGGCGAACTTTAGGTTTTCAACTCATAAATCTTTCCTATTTTTTTGGTTTTACCTCCGAAACACGGTGATGCCACAATGGAATAGTTTACGTTAAGCGTTGGGGGCGAAGTTTTTATTTTAAACTATGAAATCTATCCGAATTTTTTTACGTTTTACCTCCCGAAACATCGTAATGCAACATTGGAATATTTTGCATGAAACGTTTGTGCCAAAGAATTGAAACAAACACTCTCGGGACGAACTTTAGGTTTTCAACGCATAAATCTATCAGAGTTTTTGGATTTCCTTCCCGAAACATGGTGATGAAGTTTTGGAATGGCTTACATTAAGCGTTAATGCCAAATCGTTGAAACAAACCGCCTAAGGATGAACTTTAGGTTTTCAACGCATAAATCCATCGGATGTTTTGGGTTTTACCTCCCGAAACATGGTGATATGACATTGGAATTGTTTACATAAATCGTTGGTGCCAAAAATCAAAACAAACACTCTAGGGGACGAACTTTAGGTTTTAAAATATGAAATCTATCATAGTTTTTCGTTTTAGCTCTCGAAACTTCGTAATGCAACATTGGAATATTTT
This sequence comes from Sicyos edulis, assembly GCA_036507275.1. NCBI lineage: Eukaryota > Viridiplantae > Streptophyta > Magnoliopsida > Cucurbitales > Cucurbitaceae > Sicyos > Sicyos edulis. The sequence goes on from CM071859.1 coordinate 10,446,600, forward strand.
GCATGAAACGTTTAGGCCAAAGAATCGAAACAAACACTCTAGAGAGCGAACTTTAGGTTTTCAACGCATAAATCAATCCGATTTTTGTGGTGTCTCCTCCCGAAACATTGTGATGGAGCATTGGAATAGATTACATTAAGCGTTTATAGCAAATTTTTTTAAACAAACCGTCTAAGGACGAATTTAGCTTTTCAACGAATAAATCCTTCCGATTCTCTATGTTTTTCCTCCCGAAACACGATGATGCGACATTGGAATAGTTTAAGTTAAGCGTTGGTGCGAAAAAATAGAAACAAACACTTTTGGGACGAACTTTAGGTTTTATACTCTGAAATCTATCTCTGTTTTCATTTTAGTTGCCGAAACATCATAATGCAACATTGGAATCTTTTGCATGAAACGTTTGCGCCAAAGAATCGAAACAAACACTCTCGCGACGATTTGTGGTTTTCAACACATAAATCGAGACAAATTTTTTTGTTTTCTCCCCTAGAACATTGTGATGGAGCATTGGAATAGGTTACATTAAGCGTTTATGCCAAATCTTTTAAACAAACCATCTAAGGGCGAACTTTAGGTTTTCAACTCATAAATCTTTCCTATTTTTTTGGTTTTACCTCCCGAAACACGGTGATGCCACAATGGAATAGTTTACGTTAAGCGTTGGGGGCGAAGTTTTTATTTTAAACTATGAAATCTATCCGAATTTTTCGTTTTACCTCCCGAAACATCGTAATGCAACATTGGAATATTTTGCATGAAACGTTTGTGCCAAAGAATTGAAACAAACACTCTGGGACGAACTTTAGGTTTTCAACGCATAAATCTATCAGAGTTTTTGGATTTCCTTCCCGAAACATGGTGATGAAGTTTTGGAATGGCTTACATTAAGCGTTAATGCCAAATCGTTGAAACAAACCGCCTAAGGATGAACTTTAGGTTTTCAACGCATAAATCCATCGGATGTTTTGGGTTTTACCTCCGAAACATGGTGATATGACATTGGAATTGTTTACATAAATCGTTGGTGCCAAAAAATCAAAACAAACACTCTAGGGACGAACTTTAGGTTTTAAAATATGAAATCTATCATAGTTTTTCGTTTTAGCTCTCGAAACTTAGTAATGCAACATTGGAATATTTTGCATGAAGCGTTTAGGCCAAAGAATCGAAACAAACACTCTAGAGAGCGAACTTTAGGTTTTCAGCGCATAAATCAATCCGATTTTTGTGGTGTCTCCTCCTCGAAACATTGTGATGGAGCATTGGAATAGATTACATTAAGCGTTTATAGCAAATTTTTTTAAACAAACCGTCTAAGGACGAATTTAGCTTTTCAGCGAATAAATCCTTCCGATTCTCTATGTTTTTCTCCCGAAACACGATGATGCGACATTGGAATAGTTTAAGTTAAGCGTTGGTGCGAAAAAAAAAAACAAACACTTTTGGGACGAACTTTAGGTTTTATACTCTGAAATCTATCTGAGTTTTTCATTTTTAGTTGCGAAACATCATAATGCAACATTGGAATCTTTTGCATGAAACGTTTGCGCCAAAGAATCGAAACAAACACTCTCGCGACGATTTGTGGTTTTCAACACATAAATCGAGACGAATTTTTTGTTTTCTCCTAGAACATTGTGATGGAGCATTGGAATAGGTTACATTAAGCGTTTATGCCAAATCTTTTAAACAAACCATCTAAGGGCGAACTTTAGGTTTTCAACTCATAAATCTTTCCTATTTTTTTGGTTTTACCTCCGAAACACGGTGATGCCACAATGGAATAGTTTACGTTAAGCGTTGGGGACGAAGTTTTTATTTTAAACTATGAAATCTATCCGAATTTTTCGTTTTACCTCCCGAAACATCGTAATGCAACATTGGAATATTTTGCATGAAACGTTTGTGCCAAAGAATTGAAACAAACACTCTCGGGACGAACTTTAGGTTTTCAACGCATAAATCTATCCGAGTTTTTGGATTTCCTTCCCCGAAACATGGTGATGAAGTTTTGGAATGGCTTACATTAAGCGTTAATGCCAAATCGTTGAAACAAACCGCCTAAGGATGAACTTTAGGTTTTCAACGCATAAATCCATCAGATGTTTTGGGTTTTACCTCCCGAAACATGGTGATATGACATTGGAATTGTTTACATAAATCGTTGGTGCCAAAAAATCAAAACAAACACTCTAGGGACGAACTTTAGGTTTTAAAATATGAAATCTATCATAGTTTTTCGTTTTAGCTCTCGAAACTTAGTAATGCAACATTGGAATATTTTGCATGAAACGTTTAGGCCAAAGAATCGAAACAAACACTCTAGAGAGCGAACTTTAGGTTTTCAACGCATAAATCAATCCGATTTTTGTGGTGTCTCCTCCCGAAACATTGTGATGGAGCATTGGAATAGATTACATTAAGCGTTTATAGCAAATTTTTAAACAAACCGTCTAAGGACGAATTTAGCTTTTCAGCGAATAAATCCTTCCGATTCTCTATGTTTTTCCTCCGAAACACGATGATGCGACATTGGAATAGTTTAAGTTAAGCGTTGGTGCGAAAAAATAGAAACAAACACTTTTGGGACGAACTTTAGGTTTTATACTCTGAAATCTATCGAGTTTTTCATTTTAAATTGCCGAAACATCATAATGCAACATTGGAATCTTTTGCATGAAACGTTTGCGCCAAAGAATCGAAACAAACACTCTCGCGACGATTTGTGGTTTTCAACACATAAATCGAGACGAATTTTTTGTTTTCTCCTAGAACATTGTGATGGAGCATTGGAATAGGTTACATTAAGCGTTTATGCCAAATCTTTTAAACAAACCATCTAAGGGCGAACTTTAGGTTTTCAACTCATAAATCTTTCCTATTTTTTTGGTTTTACCTCCGAAACACGGTGATGCCACAATGGAATAGTTTACGTTAAGCGTTGGGGGCGAAGTTTTTATTTTAAACTATGAAATCTATCCGAATTTTTCTTTTTACCTCCCGAAACATCGTAATGCAACATTGGAATATTTTGCATGAAACGTTTGTGCCAAAGAATTGAAACAAACACTCTCGGGGACGAACTTTAGGTTTTCAACGCATAAATCTATCCGAGTTTTTGGATTTCCTTCCCGAAACATGGTGATGAAGTTTTGGAATGGCTTACATTAAGCGTTAATGCCAAATCGTTGAAACAAACCGCCTAAGGATGAACTTTAGGTTTTCAACGCATAAATCCATCGAGATGTTTTGGGTTTTACCTCCGAAACATGGTGATATGACATTGGAATTGTTTACATAAATCGTTGGTGCCAAAAATCAAAACAAACACTCTAGGGACGAACTTTAGGTTTTAAAATATGAAATCTATCATAGTTTTTCGTTTTAGCTCTCGAAACTTCGTAATGCAACATTGGAATATTTTGCATGAAACGTTTAGGCCAAAGAATCGAAACAAACACTCTAGAGAGACGAACTTTAGGTTTTCAACGCATAAATCAATCCGATTTTTGTGGTGTCTCCTCCCGAAACATTGTGATGGAGCATTGGAATAGATTACATTAAGCGTTTATAGCAAATTTTTTTAAACAAACCGTCTAAGGACGAATTTAGCTTTTCAGCGAATAAATCCTTCCGATTCTCTATGTTTTTCCTCCGAAACACGATGATGCGACATTGGAATAGTTTAAGTTAAGCGTTGGTGCGAAAAAATAAAACAAACACTTTTGGGGACGAACTTTAGGTTTTATACTCTGAAATCTATCTGAGTTTTTCATTTTAGTTGCGAAACATCATAATGCAACATTGGAATCTTTTGCATGAAACGTTTGCGCCAAAGAATCGAAACAAACACTCTCGCGACGATTTGTGGTTTTCAACACATAAATCGAGACGAATTTTTAGTTTTCTCCCCTAGAACATTGTGATGGAGCATTGGAATAGGTTACATTAAGCGTTTATGCCAAATCTTTTAAACAAACCATCTAAGGGGGCGAACTTTAGGTTTTCAACTCATAAATCTTTCCTATTTTTTGGTTTTACCTCCCGAAACACGGTGATGCCACAATGGAATAGTTTACGTTAAGCGTTGGGGGCGAAGTTTTTATTTTAAACTATGAAATCTATCCGAATTTTTCGTTTTACCTCCCGAAACATCGTAATGCAACATTGGAATATTTTGCATGAAACGTTTGTGCCAAAGAATTGAAACAAACACTCTCGGGACGAACTTTAGGTTTTCAACGCATAAATCTATCCGAGTTTTTGGATTTCCTTCCCGAAACATGGTGATGAAGTTTTGGAATGGCTTACATTAAGCGTTAATGCCAAATCGTTGAAACAAACCGCCTAAGGATGAACTTTAGGTTTTCAACGCATAAATCCATCGGATGTTTTGGGTTTTACCTCCGAAACATGGTGATATGACATTGGAATTGTTTACATAAATCGTTGGTGCCAAAAATCAAAAACAAACACTCTAGGGACGAACTTTAGGTTTTAAAATATGAAATCTATCATAGTTTTTCGTTTTAGCTCTCGAAACTTCGTAATGCAACATTGGAATATTTTGCATGAAGCGTTTAGGCCAAAGAATCGAAACAAACACTCTAGAGACGAACTTTAGGTTTTCAACGCATAAATCAATCCGATTTTTGTGGTGTCTCCTCGAAACATTGTGATGGAGCATTGGAATAGATTACATTAAGCGTTTATAGCAAATTTTTTTAAACAAACCGTCTAAGGACGAATTTAGCTTTTCAGCGAATAAATCCTTCCGATTCTCTATGTTTTTCCTCCGAAACACGATGATGCGACATTGGAATAGTTTAAGTTAAGCGTTGGTGCGAAAAAATAGAAACAAACACTTTTGGGACGAACTTTAGGTTTTATACTCTGAAATCTATCTGAGTTTTTCATTTTAGTTGCCGAAACATCATAATGCAACATTGGAATCTTTTGCATGAAACGTTTGCGCCAAAGAATCGAAACAAACACTCTCGCGACGATTTGTGGTTTTCAACACATAAATCGAGAGCAAATTTTTTGGTTTTCTCCTAGAACATTGTGATGGAGCATTGGAATAGGTTACATTAAGCGTTTATGCCAAATCTTTTAAACAAACCATCTAAGGGCGAACTTTAGGTTTTCAACTCATAAATCTTTCCTATTTTTTGGTTTTACCTCCGAAACACGGTGATGCCACAATGGAATAGTTTACGTTAAGCGTTGGGGACGAAGTTTTTATTTTAAACTATGAAATCTATCCGAATTTTTCGTTTTACCTCCCGAAACATCGTAATGCAACATTGGAATATTTTGCATGAAACGTTTGTGCCAAAGAATTGAAACAAACACTCTCGGGACGAACTTTAGGTTTTCAACGCATAAATCTATCCGAGTTTTTGGATTTCCTTCCCGAAACATGGTGATGAAGTTTTGGAATGGCTTACATTAAGCGTTAATGCCAAATCGTTGAAACAAACCGCCTAAGGATGAACTTTAGGTTTTCAACGCATAAATCCATCGGATGTTTTGGGTTTTACCTCCCGAAACATGGTGATATGACATTGGAATTGTTTACATAAATCGTTGGTGCCAAAAATCAAAACAAACACTCTAGGGACGAACTTTAGGTTTTAAAATATGAAATCTATCATAGTTTTTCGTTTTAGCTCTCGAAACTTAGTAATGCAACATTGGAATATTTTGCATGAAACGTTTAGGCCAAAGAATCGAAACAAACACTCTAGAGACGAACTTTAGGTTTTCAACGCGCATAAATCAATCCGATTTTTGTGGTGTCTCCTCCCGAAACATTGTGATGGAGCATTGGAATAGATTACATTAAGCGTTTATAGCAAATTTTTAAACAAACCGTCTAAGGACGAATTTAGCTTTTCAGCGAATAAATCCTTCCGATTCTCTATGTTTTTCCTCCCGAAACACGATGATGCGACATTGGAATAGTTTAAGTTAAGCGTTGGTGCGAAAAATATAAAAACAAACACTTTTGGGACGAACTTTAGGTTTTATACTCTGAAATCTATCTGAGTTTTTCATTTTAGTTGCTGCGAAACATCATAATGCAACATTGGAATCTTTTGCATGAAACGTTTGCGCCAAAGAATCGAAACAAACACTCTCGCGACGATTTGTGGTTTTCAACACATAAATCGAGACGAATTTTTTTGGTTTTCCTAGAACATTGTGATGGAGCATTGGAATAGGTTACATTAAGCGTTTATGCCAAATCTTTTAAACAAACCATCTAAGGACGAACTTTAGGTTTTCAACTCATAAATCTTTCCTATTTTTTGGTTTTACCTCCCGAAACACGGTGATGCCACAATGGAATAGTTTACGTTAAGCGTTGGGGACGAAGTTTTTATTTTAAACTATGAAATCTATCCGAATTTTTCGTTTTACCTCCCGAAACATCGTAATGCAACATTGGAATATTTTGCATGAAACGTTTGTGCCAAAGAATTGAAACAAACACTCTCGGGACGAACTTTAGGTTTTCAACGCATAAATCTATCCGAGTTTTTGGATTTCCTTCCCGAAACATGGTGATGAAGTTTTGGAATGGCTTACATTAAGCGTTAATGCCAAATCGTTGAAACAAACCGCCTAAGGATGAACTTTAGGTTTTCAACGCATAAATCCATCGAGATGTTTTGGGTTTTACCTCCCGAAACATGGTGATATGACATTGGAATTGTTTACATAAATCGTTGGTGCCAAAAATCAAAACAAACACTCTAGGGGGCGAACTTTAGGTTTTAAAATATGAAATCTATCATAGTTTTTCGTTTTAGCTCTCGAAACTTCGTAATGCAACATTGGAATATTTTGCATGAAACGTTTAGGCCAAAGAATCGAAACAAACACTCTAGAGAGCGAACTTTAGGTTTTCAACGCATAAATCAATCCGATTTTTGTGGTGTCTCCTCCCGAAAACATTGTGATGGAGCATTGGAATAGATTATTTAAAGCGTTTATAGCAAATTTTTTTAAACAAACCGTCTAAGGACGAATTTAGCTTTTCAACGAATAAATCCTTCCGATTCTCTATGTTTTTCCTCCCGAAACACGATGATGCGACATTGGAATAGTTTAAGTTAAGCGTTGGTGCGAAAAAAAATAGAAACAAACACTTTTGGGACGAACTTTAGGTTTTATACTCTGAAATCTATCTGAGTTTTTCATTTTAGTTTGCCGAAACATCATAATGCAACATTGGAATCTTTTGCATGAAACGTTTGCGCCAAAGAATCGAAACAAACACTCTCGCGACGATTTGTGGTTTTCAACACATAAATCGAGACGAATTTTTTTTGGTTCTCCCCTAGAACATTGTGATGGAGCATTGGAATAGGTTACATTAAGCGTTTATGCCAAATCTTTTAAACAAACCATCTAAGGACGAACTTTAGGTTTTCAACTCATAAATCTTTCCTATTTTTTTGGTTTTACCTCCGAAACACGGTGGTGATGCCACATGGAATAGTTTACGTTAAGCGTTGGGGGCGAAGTTTTTATTTTAAACTATGAAATCTATCCGAATTTTTCGTTTTACCTCCCGAAACATCGTAATGCAACATTGGAATATTTTGCATGAAACGTTTGTGCCAAAGAATTGAAACAAACACTCTCGGGGACGAACTTTAGGTTTTCAACGCATAAATCTATCCGAGTTTTTGGATTTCCTTCCCGAAACATGGTGATGAAGTTTTGGAATGGCTTACATTAAGCGTTAATGCCAAATCGTTGAAACAAACCGCCTAAGGATGAACTTTAGGTTTTCAACGCATAAATCCATCGGATGTTTTGGGTTTTACCTCCCGAAACATGGTGATATGACATTGGAATTGTTTACATAAATCGTTGGTGCCAAAAATCAAAACAAACACTCTAGGGACGAACTTTAGGTTTTAAAATATGAAATCTATCATAGTTTTTCGTTTTAGCTCTCGAAACTTCGTAATGCAACATTGGAATATTTTGCATGAAACGTTTAGGCCAAAGAATCGAAACAAACACTCTAGAGACGAACTTTAGGTTTTCAACGCATAAATCAATCCGATTTTTGTGGTGTCTCCTCCCGAAACATTGTGATGGAGCATTGGAATAGATTACATTAAACGTTTATAGCAAATTTTTAAACAAACCGTCTAAGGACGAATTTAGCTTTTCAACGAATAAATCCTTCCGATTCTCTATGTTTTTCCTCCCGAAACACGATGATGCGACATTGGAATAGTTTAAGTTAAGCGTTGGTGCGAAAAAAATAAAACAAACACTTTTGGGACGAACTTTAGGTTTTATACTCTGAAATCTATCTCGAGTTTTTCATTTTAGTTTGCCGAAACATCATAATGCAACATTGGAATCTTTTGCATGAAACGTTTGCGCCAAAGAATCGAAACAAACACTCTCGCGACGATTTGTGGTTTTCAACACATAAATCGAGACGAATTTTTTGGTTTTCTCCCCTAGAACATTGTGATGGAGCATTGGAATAGGTTACATTAAACGTTTATGCCAAATCTTTTAAACAAACCATCTAAGGACGAACTTTAGGTTTTCAACTCATAAATCTTTCCTATTTTTTTGGTTTTACCTCCCGAAACACGGTGATGCCACAATGGAATAGTTTACGTTAAGCGTTGGGGACGAAGTTTTTATTTTAAACTATGAAATCTATCCGAATTTTTCGTTTTACCTCCCGAAACATCGTAATGCAACATTGGAATATTTTGCATGAAACGTTTGTGCCAAAGAATTGAAACAAACACTCTCGGGACGAACTTTAGGTTTTCAACGCATAAATCTATCCGAGTTTTTGGATTTCCTTCCCGAAACATGGTGATGAAGTTTTGGAATGGCTTACATTAAACGTTAATGCCAAATCGTTGAAACAAACCGCCTAAGGATGAACTTTAGGTTTTCAACGCATAAATCCATCAGATGTTTTGGGTTTTACCTCCCGAAACATGGTGATATGACATTGGAATTGTTTACATAAATCGTTGGTGCCAAAAAATCAAAACAAACACTCTAGGGGACGAACTTTAGGTTTTAAAATATGAAATCTATCATAGTTTTTCGTTTTAGCTCTCGAAACTTACGTAATGCAACATTGGAATATTTTGCATGAAACGTTTAGGCCAAAGAATCGAAACAAACACTCTAGAGACGAACTTTAGGTTTTCAACGCATAAATCAATCCGATTTTTGTGGTGTCTCCTCCCGAAACATTGTGATGGAGCATTGGAATAGATTACATTAAGCGTTTATAGCAAATTTTTTAAACAAACCGTCTAAGGACGAATTTAGCTTTTCAACGAATAAATCCTTCCGATTCTCTATGTTTTTCCTCCCGAAACACGATGATGCGACATTGGAATAGTTTAAGTTAAGCGTTGGTGCGAAAAATAAAACAAACACTTTTGGGACGAACTTTAGGTTTTATACTCTGAAATCTATCTGAGTTTTTCATTTTAGCTGCCGAAACATCATAATGCAACATTGGAATCTTTTGCATGAAACGTTTGCGCCAAAGAATCGAAACAAACACTCTCGCGACGATTTGTGGTTTTCAACACATAAATCGAGACGAATTTTTTTGTTTTCTCCTAGAACATTGTGATGGAGCATTGGAATAGGTTACATTAAGCGTTTATGCCAAATCTTTTAAACAAACCATCTAAGGGGCGAACTTTAGGTTTTCAACTCATAAATCTTTCCTATTTTTTGGTTTTACCTCCGAAACACGGTGATGCCACAATGGAATAGTTTACGTTAAGCGTTGGGGACGAAGTTTTTATTTTAAACTATGAAATCTATCCGAATTTTTCGTTTTACCTCCCGAACATCGTAATGCAACATTGGAATATTTTGCATGAAACGTTTGTGCCAAAGAATTGAAACAAACACTCTGGGACGAACTTTAGGTTTTCAACGCATAAATCTATCCGAGTTTTTTGGATTTCCTTCCCGAAACATGGTGATGAAGTTTTGGAATGGCTTACATTAAACGTTAATGCCAAATCGTTGAAACAAACCGCCTAAGGATGAACTTTAGGTTTTCAACGCATAAATCCATCGATGTGTTTTGGGTTTTACCTCCCGAAACATGGTGATATGACATTGGAATTGTTTACATAAATCGTTGGTGCCAAAAATCAAAAACAAACACTCTAGGGGCGAACTTTAGGTTTTAAAATATGAAATCTATCATAGTTTTTCGTTTTAGCTCTCGAAACTTCGTAATGCAACATTGGAATATTTTGCATGAAACGTTTAGGCCAAAGAATCGAAACAAACACTCTAGAGACGAACTTTAGGTTTTCAACGCATAAATCAATCCGATTTTTGTGGTGTCTCCTCCCGAAACATTGTGATGGAGCATTGGAATAGATTACATTAAACGTTTATAGCAAATTTTTTAAACAAACCGTCTAAGGACGAATTTAGCTTTTCAACGAATAAATCCTTCCGATTCTCTATGTTTTTCCTCCCGAAACACGATGATGCGACATTGGAATAGTTTAAGTTAAGCGTTGGTGCGAAAAAATAGAAACAAACACTTTTGGGACGAACTTTAGGTTTTATACTCTGAAATCTATCTGAGTTTTTCATTTTAGATGCCGAAACATCATAATGCAACATTGGAATCTTTTGCATGAAACGTTTGCGCCAAAGAATCGAAACAAACACTCTCGCGACGATTTGTGGTTTTCAACACATAAATCGAGACGAATTTTTTTGTTTTCTCCTAGAACATTGTGATGGAGCATTGGAATAGGTTACATTAAGCGTTTATGCCAAATCTTTTAAACAAACCATCTAAGGACGAACTTTAGGTTTTCAACTCATAAATCTTTCCTATTTTTTTGGTTTTACCTCCGAAACACGGTGATGCCACAATGGAATAGTTTACGTTAAACGTTGGGGACGAAGTTTTTATTTTAAACTATGAAATCTATCCGAAATTTTTCGTTTTACCTCCCGAAACATCGTAATGCAACATTGGAATATTTTGCATGAAACGTTTGTGCCAAAGAATTGAAACAAACACTCTCGGGGACGAACTTTAGGTTTTCAACGCATAAATCTATCCGAGTTTTTGGATTTCCTTCCCGAAACATGGTGATGAAGTTTTGGAATGGCTTACATTAAGCGTTAATGCCAAATCGTTGAAACAAACCGCCTAAGGATGAACTTTAGGTTTTCAACGCATAAATCCATCGGATGTTTTGGGTTTTACCTCCCGAAACATGGTGATATGACATTGGAATTGTTTACATAAATCGTTGGTGCCAAAAATCAAAACAAACACTCTAGGGACGAACTTTAGGTTTTAAAATATGAAATCTATCATAGTTTTTCGTTTTAGCTCTCGAAACTTCGTAATGCAACATTGGAATATTTTGCATGAAACGTTTAGGCCAAAGAATCGAAACAAACACTCTAGAGAGCGAACTTTAGGTTTTCAACGCATAAATCAATCCGATTTTTGTGGTGTCTCCTCCCGAAACATTGTGATGGAGCATTGGAATAGATTACATTAAACGTTTATAGCAAATTTTTTAAACAAACCGTCTAAGGACGAATTTAGCTTTTCAACGAATAAATCCTTCCGATTCTCTATGTTTTTCCTCCCGAAACACGATGATGCGACATTGGAATAGTTTAAGTTAAGCGTTGGTGCGAAAAAATAGAAACAAACACTTTTGGGACGAACTTTAGGTTTTATACTCTGAAATCTATCTGAGTTTTTCATTTTAGTTGCTTGAAACATCATAATGCAACATTGGAATCTTTTGCATGAAACGTTTGCGCCAAAGAATCGAAACAAACACTCTCGCGACGATTTGTGGTTTTCAACACATAAATCGAGACGAATTTTTTGTTTTCTCCCTAGAACATTGTGATGGAGCATTGGAATAGGTTACATTAAACGTTTATGCCAAATCTTTTAAACAAACCATCTAAGGACGAACTTTAGGTTTTCAACTCATAAATCTTTCCTATTTTTTGGTTTTACCTCCGAAACACGGTGATGCCACAATGGAATAGTTTACGTTAAGCGTTGGGGGCGAAGTTTTTATTTTAAACTATGAAATCTATCCGAATTTTTCGTTTTACCTCCCGAAACATCGTAATGCAACATTGGAATATTTTGCATGAAACGTTTGTGCCAAAGAATTGAAACAAACACTCTCGGGGACGAACTTTAGGTTTTCAACGCATAAATCTATCCGAGTTTTTTGGATTTCCTTCCCGAAACATGGTGATGAAGTTTTGGAATGGCTTACATTAAACGTTAATGCCAAATCGTTGAAACAAACCGCCTAAGGATGAACTTTAGGTTTTCAACGCATAAATCCATCAGATGTTTTGGGTTTTACCTCCCGAAACATGGTGATATGACATTGGAATTGTTTACATAAATCGTTGGTGCCAAAAAATCAAAACAAACACTCTAGGGACGAACTTTAGGTTTTAAAATATGAAATCTATCATAGTTTTTCGTTTTAGCTCTCGAAACTTCGTAATGCAACATTGGAATATTTTGCATGAAACGTTTAGGCCAAAGAATCGAAACAAACACTCTAGAGAGCGAACTTTAGGTTTTCAACGCATAAATCAATCCGATTTTTGTGGTGTCTCCTCCCGAAACATTGTGATGGAGCATTGGAATAGATTACATTAAACGTTTATAGCAAATTTTTTAAACAAACCGTCTAAGGACGAATTTAGCTTTTCAACGAATAAATCCTTCCGATTCTCTATGTTTTTCCTCCCGAAACACGATGATGCGACATTGGAATAGTTTAAGTTAAACGTTGGTGCGAAAAAATAGAAACAAACACTTTTGGGACGAACTTTAGGTTTTATACTCTGAAATCTATCTGAGTTTTTCATTTTAGCTGCCGAAACATCATAATGCAACATTGGAATCTTTTGCATGAAACGTTTGCGCCAAAAAGATCGAAACAAACACTCTCGCGACGATTTGTGGTTTTCAACACATAAATCGAGACGAATTTTTTGGTTTTCTCCCCTAGAACATTGTGATGGAGCATTGGAATAGGTTACATTAAACGTTTATGCCAAATCTTTTAAACAAACCATCTAAGGACGAACTTTAGGTTTTCAACTCATAAATCTTTCCTATTTTTTTGGTTTTACCTCCCGAAACACGGTGATGCCACAATGGAATAGTTTACGTTAAACGTTGGGGACGAAGTTTTTATTTTAAACTATGAAATCTATCCGAATTTTTCGTTTTACCTCCCGAAACATCGTAATGCAACATTGGAATATTTTGCATGAAACGTTTGTGCCAAAGAATTGAAACAAACACTCTCGGGACGAACTTTAGGTTTTCAACGCATAAATCTATCCGAGTTTTTGGATTTCCTTCCCGAAACATGGTGATGAAGTTTTGGAATGGCTTACATTAAACGTTAATGCCAAATCGTTGAAACAAACCGCCTAAGGATGAACTTTAGGTTTTCAACGCATAAATCCATCAGATGTTTTGGGTTTTACCTCCCGAAACATGGTGATATGACATTGGAATTGTTTACATAAATCGTTGGTGCCAAAAAATCAAAACAAACACTCTAGGGACGAACTTTAGGTTTTAAAATATGAAATCTATCATAGTTTTTCGTTTTAGCTCTCGAAACTTCGTAATGCAACATTGGAATATTTTGCATGAAACGTTTAGGCCAAAGAATCGAAACAAACACTCTAGAGACGAACTTTAGGTTTTCAACGCATAAATCAATCCGATTTTTGTGGTGTCTCCTCCCGAAACATTGTGATGGAGCATTGGAATAGATTACATTAAACGTTTATAGCAAATTTTTTAAACAAACCGTCTAAGGACGAATTTAGCTTTTCAACGAATAAATCCTTCCGATTCTCTATGTTTTTCCTCCCGAAACACGATGATGCGACATTGGAATAGTTTAAGTTAAACGTTGGTGCGAAAAAATAGAAACAAACACTTTTGGGACGAACTTTAGGTTTTATACTCTGAAATCTATCTGAGTTTTTCATTTTAGCTGCCGAAACATCATAATGCAACATTGGAATCTTTTGCATGAAACGTTTGCGCCAAAGAATCGAAACAAACACTCTCGCGACGATTTGTGGTTTTCAACACATAAATCGAGACGAATTTTTTGGTTTTCTCCCCTAGAACATTGTGATGGAGCATTGGAATAGGTTACATTAAACGTTTATGCCAAATCTTTTAAACAAACCATCTAAGGACGAACTTTAGGTTTTCAACTCATAAATCTTTCCTATTTTTTTGGTTTTACCTCCCGAAACACGGTGATGCCACAATGGAATAGTTTACGTTAAACGTTGGGGACGAAGTTTTTATTTTAAACTATGAAATCTATCCGAATTTTTCGTTTTACCTCCCGAAACATCGTAATGCAACATTGGAATATTTTGCATGAAACGTTTGTGCCAAAGAATTGAAACAAACACTCTCGGGACGAACTTTAGGTTTTCAACGCATAAATCTATCCGAGTTTTTTGGATTTCCTTCCCGAAACATGGTGATGAAGTTTTGGAATGGCTTACATTAAACGTTAATGCCAAATCGTTGAAACAAACCGCCTAAGGATGAACTTTAGGTTTTCAACGCATAAATCCATCAGATGTTTTGGGTTTTACCTCCCGAAACATGGTGATATGACATTGGAATTGTTTACATAAATCGTTGGTGCCAAAAAATCAAAACAAACACTCTAGGGACGAACTTTAGGTTTTAAAATATGAAATCTATCATAGTTTTTCGTTTTAGCTCTCGAAACTTCGTAATGCAACATTGGAATATTTTGCATGAAACGTTTAGGCCAAAGAATCGAAACAAACACTCTAGAGACGAACTTTAGGTTTTCAACGCATAAATCAATCCGATTTTGTGGTGTCTCCTCCCGAAACATTGTGATGGAGCATTGGAATAGATTACATTAAACGTTTATAGCAAATTTTTAAACAAACCGTCTAAGGACGAATTTAGCTTTTCAACGAATAAATCCTTCCGATTCTCTATGTTTTTCCTCCCAAACACGATGATGCGACATTGGAATAGTTTAAGTTAAGCGTTGGTGCGAAAAAATAGAAACAAACACTTTTGGGACGAACTTTAGGTTTTATACTCAAAATCTATCTGAGTTTTTCATTTTAGTTGCCAAAAACATCATAATGCAACATTGGAATCTTTTGCATGAAACGTTTGCGCCAAAGAATCGAAACAAACACTCTCGCGACGATTTGTGGTTTTCAACACATAAATCGAGACGAATTTTTTGGTTTTCTCCCCTAGAACATTGTGATGGAGCATTGGAATAGGTTACATTAAACGTTTATGCCAAATCTTTTAAACAAACCATCTAAGGACGAACTTTAGGTTTTCAACTCATAAATCTTTCCTATTTTTTTGGTTTTACCTCCCGAAACACGGTGATGCCACAATGGAATAGTTTACGTTAAACGTTGGGGACGAAGTTTTTATTTTAAACTATGAAATCTATCCGAATTTTTCGTTTTACCTCCCGAAACATCGTAATGCAACATTGGAATATTTTGCATGAAACGTTTGTGCCAAAGAATTGAAACAAACACTCTCGGACGAACTTTAGGTTTTCAACGCATAAATCTATCCGAGTTTTTTGGATTTCCTTCCCGAAACATGGTGATGAAGTTTTGGAATGGCTTACATTAAACGTTAATGCCAAATCGTTGAAACAAACCGCCTAAGGATGAACTTTAGGTTTTCAACGCATAAATCCATCAGATGTTTTGGGTTTTACCTCCCCCGAAACATGGTGATATGACATTGGAATTGTTTACATAAATCGTTGGTGCCAAAAATCAAAACAAACACTCTAGGGACGAACTTTAGGTTTTAAAATATGAAATCTATCATAGTTTTTCGTTTTAGCTCTCGAAACTTCGTAATGCAACATTGGAATATTTTGCATGAAACGTTTAGGCCAAAGAATCGAAACAAACACTCTAGAGACGAACTTTAGGTTTTCAACGCATAAATCAATCCGATTTTTGTGGTGTCTCCTCCCGAAACATTGTGATGGAGCATTGGAATAGATTACATTAAACGTTTATAGCAAATTTTTAAACAAACCGTCTAAGGACGAATTTAGCTTTTCAACGAATAAATCCTTCCGATTCTCTATGTTTTTCCTCCCGAAACACGATGATGCGACATTGGAATAGTTTAAGTTAAACGTTGGTGCGAAAAAAATAGAAACAAACACTTTTGGGACGAACTTTAGGTTTTATACTCTGAAATCTATCTGAGTTTTTCATTTTAGCTGCCGAAACATCATAATGCAACATTGGAATCTTTTGCATGAAACGTTTGCGCCAAAGAATCGAAACAAACACTCTCGCGACGATTTGTGGTTTTCAACACATAAATCGAGACGAATTTTTTGGTTTTCCCCTAGAACATTGTGATGGAGCATTGGAATAGGTTACATTAAACGTTTATGCCAAATCTTTTAAACAAACCATCTAAGGACGAACTTTAGGTTTTCAACTCATAAATCTTTCCTATTTTTTTGGTTTTACCTCCCGAAACACGGTGATGCCACAATGGAATAGTTTACGTTAAGCGTTGGGGACGAAGTTTTTATTTTAAACTATGAAATCTATCCGAATTTTTCGTTTTACCTCCCGAAACATCGTAATGCAACATTGGAATATTTTGCATGAAACGTTTGTGCCAAAGAATTGAAACAAACACTCTCGGGACGAACTTTAGGTTTTCAACGCATAAATCTATCCGAGTTTTTGGATTTCCTTCCCGAAACATGGTGATGAAGTTTTGGAATGGCTTACATTAAACGTTAATGCCAAATCGTTGAAACAAACCGCCTAAGGATGAACTTTAGGTTTTCAACGCATAAATCCATCAGATGTTTTGGGTTTTACCTCCCGAACATGGTGATATGACATTGGAATTGTTTACATAAATCGTTGGTGCCAAAAATCAAAACAAACACTCTAGGGACGAACTTTAGGTTTTAAAATATGAAATCTATCATAGTTTTTCGTTTTAGCTCTCGAAACTTCGTAATGCAACATTGGAATATTTTGCATGAAACGTTTAGGCCAAAGAATCGAAACAAACACTCTAGAGACGAACTTTAGGTTTTCAACGCATAAATCAATCCGATTTTTGTGGTGTCTCCTCCCGAAACATTGTGATGGAGCATTGGAATAGATTACATTAAACGTTTATAGCAAATTTTTAAACAAACCGTCTAAGGACGAATTTAGCTTTTCAACGAATAAATCCTTCCGATTCTCTATGTTTTTCCTCCCAAAACACGATGATGCGACATTGGAATAGTTTAAGTTAAACGTTGGTGCGAAAAAAATAGAAACAAACACTTTTGGGACGAACTTTAGGTTTTATACTCTGAAATCTATCTCGAGTTTTTCATTTTTTAGCCATTGAAACATCATAATGCAACATTGGAATCTTTTGCATGAAACGTTTGCGCCAAAGAATCGAAACAAACACTCTCGCGACGATTTGTGGTTTTCAACACATAAATCGAGACGAATTTTTTGTTTTCTCCTAGAACATTGTGATGGAGCATTGGAATAGGTTACATTAAACGTTTATGCCAAATCTTTTAAACAAACCATCTAAGGACGAACTTTAGGTTTTCAACTCATAAATCTTTCCTATTTTTTTGTTTTACCTCCCGAAACACGGTGATGCCACAATGGAATAGTTTACGTTAAACGTTGGGGACGAAGTTTTTATTTTAAACTATGAAATCTATCCGAATTTTTCGTTTTACCTCCCGAAACATCGTAATGCAACATTGGAATATTTTGCATGAAACGTTTGTGCCAAAGAATTGAAACAAACACTCTCGGGACGAACTTTAGGTTTTCAACGCATAAATCTATCCGAGTTTTTGGATTTCCTTCCCGAAAACATGGTGATGAAGTTTTGGAATGGCTTACATTAAACGTTAATGCCAAATCGTTGAAACAAACCGCCTAAGGATGAACTTTAGGTTTTCAACGCATAAATCCATCAGATGTTTTGGGTTTTACCTCCCGAAACATGGTGATATGACATTGGAATTGTTTACATAAATCGTTGGTGCCAAAAATCAAAACAAACACTCTAGGGACGAACTTTAGGTTTTAAAATATGAAATCTATCATAGTTTTTCGTTTTAGCTCTCGAAACTTCGTAATGCAACATTGGAATATTTTGCATGAAACGTTTAGGCCAAAGAATCGAAACAAACACTCTAGAGACGAACTTTAGGTTTTCAACGCATAAATCAATCCGATTTTTGTGGTGTCTCCTCCCGAAACATTGTGATGGAGCATTGGAATAGATTACATTAAACGTTTATAGCAAATTTTTTTAAACAAACCGTCTAAGGACGAATTTAGCTTTTCAACGAATAAATCCTTCCGATTTCTATGTTTTTCCTCCCGAAACACGATGATGCGACATTGGAATAGTTTAAGTTAAACGTTGGTGCGAAAAAATAGAAACAAACACTTTTGGGACGAACTTTAGGTTTTATACTCTGAAATCTATCTGAGTTTTTCATTTTAGCTGCCGAAACATCATAATGCAACATTGGAATCTTTTGCATGAAACGTTTGCGCCAAAGAATCGAAACAAACACTCTCGCGACGATTTGTGGTTTTCAACACATAAATCGAGACGAATTTTTGGTTTTCTCCTAGAACATTGTGATGGAGCATTGGAATAGGTTACATTAAACGTTTATGCCAAATCTTTTAAACAAACCATCTAAGGACGAACTTTAGGTTTTCAACTCATAAATCTTTCCTATTTTTTGGTTTTACCTCCCGAAACACGGTGATGCCACAATGGAATAGTTTACGTTAAACGTTGGGGACGAAGTTTTTATTTTAAACTATGAAATCTATCCGAATTTTTCGTTTTACCTCCCGAAACATCGTAATGCAACATTGGAATATTTTGCATGAAACGTTTGTGCCAAAGAATTGAAACAAACACTCTCGGGACGAACTTTAGGTTTTCAACGCATAAATCTATCCGAGTTTTTTGGATTTCCTTCCCGAAACATGGTGATGAAGTTTTGGAATGGCTTACATTAAACGTTAATGCCAAATCGTTGAAACAAACCGCCTAAGGATGAACTTTAGGTTTTCAACGCATAAATCCATCAGATGTTTTGGGTTTTACCTCCCGAAACATGGTGATATGACATTGGAATTGTTTACATAAATCGTTGGTGCCAAAAAATCAAAACAAACACTCTAGGGACGAACTTTAGGTTTTAAAATATGAAATCTATCATAGTTTTTCGTTTTAGCTCTCGAAACTTCGTAATGCAACATTGGAATATTTTGCATGAAACGTTTAGGCCAAAGAATCGAAACAAACACTCTAGAGACGAACTTTAGGTTTTCAACGCATAAATCAATCCGATTTTTGTGGTGTCTCCTCCCGAAACATTGTGATGGAGCATTGGAATAGATTACATTAAACGTTTATAGCAAATTTTTTAAACAAACCGTCTAAGGACGAATTTAGCTTTTCAACGAATAAATCCTTCCGATTCTCTATGTTTTTCCTCCCGAAACACGATGATGCGACATTGGAATAGTTTAAGTTAAACGTTGGTGCGAAAAAATAGAAACAAACACTTTTGGGACGAACTTTAGGTTTTATACTCTGAAATCTATCTGAGTTTTTCATTTTAGCTGCCGAAACATCATAATGCAACATTGGAATCTTTTGCATGAAACGTTTGCGCCAAAGAATCGAAACAAACACTCTCGCGACGATTTGTGGTTTTCAACACATAAATCGAGACGAATTTTTTGGTTTTCTCCCCTAGAACATTGTGATGGAGCATTGGAATAGGTTACATTAAACGTTTATGCCAAATCTTTTAAACAAACCATCTAAGGACGAACTTTAGGTTTTCAACTCATAAATCTTTCCTATTTTTTTGGTTTTACCTCCCGAAACACGGTGATGCCACAATGGAATAGTTTACGTTAAACGTTGGGGACGAAGTTTTTATTTTAAACTATGAAATCTATCCGAATTTTTCGTTTTACCTCCCGAAACATCGTAATGCAACATTGGAATATTTTGCATGAAACGTTTGTGCCAAAGAATTGAAACAAACACTCTCGGGACGAACTTTAGGTTTTCAACGCATAAATCTATCCGAGTTTTTGGATTTCCTTCCCGAACATGGTGATGAAGTTTTGGAATGGCTTACATTAAACGTTAATGCCAAATCGTTGAAACAAACCGCCTAAGGATGAACTTTAGGTTTTCAACGCATAAATCCATCGATGTGTTTTGGGTTTTACCTCCCAAACATGGTGATATGACATTGGAATTGTTTACATAAATCGTTGGTGCCAAAAATCAAAACAAACACTCTAGGGACGAACTTTAGGTTTTAAAATATGAAATCTATCATAGTTTTTCGTTTTAGCTCTCGAAACTTCGTAATGCAACATTGGAATATTTTGCATGAAACGTTTAGGCCAAAGAATCGAAACAAACACTCTAGAGACGAACTTTAGGTTTTCAACGCATAAATCAATCCGATTTTTGTGGTGTCTCCTCCCGAAACATTGTGATGGAGCATTGGAATAGATTACATTAAACGTTTATAGCAAATTTTTTAAACAAACCGTCTAAGGACGAATTTAGCTTTTCAACGAATAAATCCTTCCGATTCTCTATGTTTTTCCTCCCGAAACACGATGATGCGACATTGGAATAGTTTAAGTTAAACGTTGGTGCGAAAAAATAGAAACAAACACTTTTGGGGACGAACTTTAGGTTTTATACTCTGAAATCTATCTCGAGTTTTTCATTTTAGTTTGCAAAACATCATAATGCAACATTGGAATCTTTTGCATGAAACGTTTGCGCCAAAGAATCGAAACAAACACTCTCGCGACGATTTGTGGTTTTCAACACATAAATCGAGACGAATTTTTTGGTTTTCTCCCCTAGAACATTGTGATGGAGCATTGGAATAGGTTACATTAAACGTTTATGCCAAATCTTTTAAACAAACCATCTAAGGACGAACTTTAGGTTTTCAACTCATAAATCTTTCCTATTTTTTGGTTTTACCTCCCGAAACACGGTGATGCCACAATGGAATAGTTTACGTTAAACGTTGGGGACGAAGTTTTTATTTTAAACTATGAAATCTATCCGAATTTTTCGTTTTACCTCCCGAAACATCGTAATGCAACATTGGAATATTTTGCATGAAACGTTTGTGCCAAAGAATTGAAACAAACACTCTCGGGACGAACTTTAGGTTTTCAACGCATAAATCTATCCGAGTTTTTTGGATTTCCTTCCCGAAACATGGTGATGAAGTTTTGGAATGGCTTACATTAAACGTTAATGCCAAATCGTTGAAACAAACCGCCTAAGGATGAACTTTAGTTTTTCAACGCATAAATCCATCAGATGTTTTGGGTTTTACCTCCCGAAACATGGTGATATGACATTGGAATTGTTTACATAAATCGTTGGTGCCAAAAAATCAAAACAAACACTCTAGGGACGAACTTTAGGTTTTAAAATATGAAATCTATCATAGTTTTTCGTTTTAGCTCTCGAAACTTCGTAATGCAACATTGGAATATTTTGCATGAAACGTTTAGGCCAAAGAATCGAAACAAACACTCTAGAGACGAACTTTAGGTTTTCAACGCATAAATCAATCCGATTTTTGTGGTGTCTCCTCCCGAAACATTGTGATGGAGCATTGGAATAGATTACATTAAACGTTTATAGCAAATTTTTTAAACAAACCGTCTAAGGACGAATTTAGCTTTTCAACGAATAAATCCTTCCGATTCTCTATGTTTTTCCTCCCGAAACACGATGATGCGACATTGGAATAGTTTAAGTTAAACGTTGGTGCGAAAAAATAGAAACAAACACTTTTGGGACGAACTTTAGGTTTTATACTCAAATCTATCTGAGTTTTTCATTTTAGTTTGCCAAAACATCATAATGCAACATTGGAATCTTTTGCATGAAACGTTTATACGCAAAGAATCGAAACAAACACTCGCGACGACGATTTGTGGTTTTCAACACATAAATCGAGACGAATTTTTTGGTTTTCTCCCCTAGAACATTGTGATGGAGCATTGGAATAGGTTACATTAAACGTTTATGCCAAATCTTTTAAACAAACCATCTAAGGACGAACTTTAGGTTTTCAACTCATAAATCTTTCCTATTTTTTTGGTTTTACCTCCCGAAACACGGTGATGCCACAATGGAATAGTTTACGTTAAACGTTGGGGACGAAGTTTTTATTTTAAACTATGAAATCTATCCGAATTTTTCGTTTTACCTCCCGAAACATCGTAATGCAACATTGGAATATTTTGCATGAAACGTTTGTGCCAAAGAATTGAAACAAACAAACACTCTCGGGGACGAACTTTAGGTTTTCAACGCATAAATCTATCCGAGTTTTTGGATTTCCTTCCCGAAACATGGTGATGAAGTTTTGGAATGGCTTACATTAAACGTTAATGCCAAATCGTTGAAACAAACCGCCTAAGGATGAACTTTAGGTTTTCAACGCATAAATCCATCGAGATGTTTTGGGTTTTACCTCCCGAAACATGGTGATATGACATTGGAATTGTTTACATAAATCGTTGGTGCCAAAAAATCAAAACAAACACTCTAGGGACGAACTTTAGGTTTTAAAATATGAAATCTATCATAGTTTTTCGTTTTAGCTCTCGAAACTTCGTAATGCAACATTGGAATATTTTGCATGAAACGTTTAGGCCAAAGAATCAAAACAAACACTCTAGAGACGAACTTTAGGTTTTCAACGCATAAATCAATCCGATTTTTGTGGTGTCTCCTCCCGAAACATTGTGATGGAGCATTGGAATAGATTACATTAAACGTTTATAGCAAATTTTTAAACAAACCGTCTAAGGACGAATTTAGCTTTTCAACGAATAAATCCTTCCGATTCTCTATGTTTTTCCTCCCAAACACGATGATGCGACATTGGAATAGTTTAAGTTAAACGTTGGTGCGAAAAAATAGAAACAAACACTTTTGGGACGAACTTTAGGTTTTATACTCTGAAATCTATCTCGAGTTTTTCATTTTAGTCACCGAAACATCATAATGCAACATTGGAATCTTTTGCATGAAACGTTTGCGCCAAAGAATCGAAACAAACACTCTCGCGACGATTTGTGGTTTTCAACACATAAATCGAGACGAATTTTTTGGTTTTCTCCCTAGAACATTGTGATGGAGCATTGGAATAGGTTACATTAAACGTTTATGCCAAATCTTTTAAACAAACCATCTAAGGACGAACTTTAGGTTTTCAACTCATAAATCTTTCCTATTTTTTTGGTTTTACCTCCCGAAACACGGTGATGCCACAATGGAATAGTTTACGTTAAACGTTGGGGACGAAGTTTTTATTTTAAACTATGAAATCTATCCGAATTTTTCGTTTTACCTCCCGAAACATCGTAATGCAACATTGGAATATTTTGCATGAAACGTTTGTGCCAAAGAATTGAAACAAACACTCTCGTGACGAACTTTAGGTTTTCAACGCATAAATCTATCCGAGTTTTTTGGATTTCCTTCCCGAAACATGGTGATGAAGTTTTGGAATGGCTTACATTAAACGTTAATGCCAAATCGTTGAAACAAACCGCCTAAGGATGAACTTTAGGTTTTCAACGCATAAATCCATCAGATGTTTTGGGTTTTACCTCCCAAAACATGGTGATATGACATTGGAATTGTTTACATAAATCGTTGGTGCCAAAAATCAAAAACAAACACTCTAGGGACGAACTTTAGGTTTTAAAATATGAAATCTATCATAGTTTTTCGTTTTAGCTCTCGAAACTTCGTAATGCAACATTGGAATATTTTGCATGAAACGTTTAGGCCAAAGAATCGAAACAAACACTCTAGAGACGAACTTTAGGTTTTCAACGCATAAATCAATCCGATTTTTGTGGTGTCTCCTCCCGAAACATTGTGATGGAGCATTGGAATAGATTACATTAAACGTTTATAGCAAATTTTTTAAACAAACCGTCTAAGGACGAATTTAGCTTTTCAACGAATAAATCCTTCCGATTCTCTATGTTTTTCCTCCCAAACACGATGATGCGACATTGGAATAGTTTAAGTTAAACGTTGGTGCGAAAAAATAGAAACAAACACTTTTGGGACGAACTTTAGGTTTTATACTCAAATCTATCTCGAGTTTTTCATTTTAGTTGCCAAAACATCATAATGCAACATTGGAATCTTTTGCATGAAACGTTTGCGCCAAAGAATCGAAACAAACACTCTCGCGACGATTTGTGGTTTTCAACACATAAATCGAGACGAATTTTTGGTTTTCTCCTAGAACATTGTGATGGAGCATTGGAATAGGTTACATTAAACGTTTATGCCAAATCTTTTAAACAAACCATCTAAGGACGAACTTTAGGTTTTCAACTCATAAATCTTTCCTATTTTTTTGGTTTTACCTCCCGAAACACGGTGATGCCACAATGGAATAGTTTACGTTAAACGTTGGGGACGAAGTTTTTATTTTAAACTATGAAATCTATCCGAATTTTTCGTTTTACCTCCCGAAACATCGTAATGCAACATTGGAATATTTTGCATGAAACGTTTGTGCCAAAGAATTGAAACAAACACTCTCGGACGAACTTTAGGTTTTCAACGCATAAATCTATCCGAGTTTTTGGATTTCCTTCCCGAAACATGGTGATGAAGTTTTGGAATGGCTTACATTAAACGTTAATGCCAAATCGTTGAAACAAACCGCCTAAGGATGAACTTTAGGTTTTCAACGCATAAATCCATCGATGTTTTGGGTTTTACCTCCCAAACATGGTGATATGACATTGGAATTGTTTACATAAATCGTTGGTGCCAAAAATCAAAACAAACACTCTAGGGACGAACTTTAGGTTTTAAAATATGAAATCTATCATAGTTTTTCGTTTTAGCTCTCGAAACTTCGTAATGCAACATTGGAATATTTTGCATGAAACGTTTAGGCCAAAGAATCAAACAAACACTCTAGAGACGAACTTTAGGTTTTCAACGCATAAATCAATCCGATTTTTGTGGTGTCTCCTCCCAAACATTGTGATGGAGCATTGGAATAGATTACATTAAACGTTTATAGCAAATTTTTTAAACAAACCGTCTAAGGACGAATTTAGCTTTTCAACGAATAAATCCTTCCGATTCTCTATGTTTTTCCTCCCAAACACGATGATGCGACATTGGAATAGTTTAAGTTAAACGTTGGTGCGAAAAAATAGAAACAAACACTTTTGGGACGAACTTTAGGTTTTATACTCAAATCTATCTCGAGTTTTTCATTTTAGTCACTAAAACATCATAATGCAACATTGGAATCTTTTGCATGAAACGTTTGCGCCAAAGAATCGAAACAAACACTCTCGCGACGATTTGTGGTTTTCAACACATAAATCGAGACGAATTTTTTGGTTTTCCCTAGAACATTGTGATGGAGCATTGGAATAGGTTACATTAAACGTTTATGCCAAATCTTTTAAACAAACCATCTAAGGACGAACTTTAGGTTTTCAACTCATAAATCTTTCCTATTTTTTTGGTTTTACCTCCCGAAACACGGTGATGCCACAATGGAATAGTTTACGTTAAACGTTGGGGACGAAGTTTTTATTTTAAACTATGAAATCTATCCGAATTTTTCGTTTTACCTCCCGAAACATCGTAATGCAACATTGGAATATTTTGCATGAAACGCTTGTGCCAAAGAATTGAAACAAACACTCTCTCGGGACGAACTTTAGGTTTTCAACGCATAAATCTATCCGAGTTTTTTGGATTTCCTTCCCGAAACATGGTGATGAAGTTTTGGAATGGCTTACATTAAACGTTAATGCCAAATCGTTGAAACAAACCGCCTAAGGATGAACTTTAGGTTTTCAACGCATAAATCCATCAGATGTTTTGGGTTTTACCTCCCGAAACATGGTGATATGACATTGGAATTGTTTACATAAATCGTTGGTGCCAAAAAATCAAAACAAACACTCTAGGGACGAACTTTAGGTTTTAAAATATGAAATCTATCATAGTTTTTCGTTTTAGCTCTCGAAACTTCGTAATGCAACATTGGAATATTTTGCATGAAACGTTTAGGCCAAAGAATCAAACAAACACTCTAGAGACGAACTTTAGGTTTTCAACGCATAAATCAATCCGATTTTTGTGGTGTCTCCTCCCGAAACATTGTGATGGAGCATTGGAATAGATTACATTAAACGTTTATAGCAAATTTTTAAACAAAACCGTCTAAGGACGAATTTAGCTTTTCAACGAATAAATCCTTCCGATTCTCTATGTTTTTCCTCCCAAACACGATGATGCGACATTGGAATAGTTTAAGTTAAACGTTGGTGCGAAAAAATAGAAACAAACACTTTTGGGACGAACTTTAGGTTTTATACTCAAATCTATCTCGAGTTTTTCATTTTAGTCACCAAACATCATAATGCAACATTGGAATCTTTTGCATGAAACGTTTGCGCCAAAGAATCGAAACAAACACTCTCGCGACGATTTGTGGTTTTCAACACATAAATCGAGACGAATTTTTTGTTTTCCCCTAGAACATTGTGATGGAGCATTGGAATAGGTTACATTAAACGTTTATGCCAAATCTTTTAAACAAACCATCTAAGGACGAACTTTAGGTTTTCAACTCATAAATCTTTCCTATTTTTTGGTTTTACCTCCCAAACACGGTGATGCCACAATGGAATAGTTTACGTTAAACGTTGGGGACGAAGTTTTTATTTTAAACTATGAAATCTATCCGAATTTTTCGTTTTACCTCCCGAAACATCGTAATGCAACATTGGAATATTTTGCATGAAACGTTTGTGCCAAAGAATTGAAACAAACACTCTCGGACGAACTTTAGGTTTTCAACGCATAAATCTATCCGAGTTTTTTGGATTTCCTTCCCGAAACATGGTGATGAAGTTTTGGAATGGCTTACATTAAACGTTAATGCCAAATCGTTGAAACAAACCGCCTAAGGATGAACTTTAGGTTTTCAACGCATAAATCCATCGATGTTTTGGGTTTTACCTCCCAAACATGGTGATATGACATTGGAATTGTTTACATAAATCGTTGGTGCCAAAAATCAAAACAAACACTCTAGGGACGAACTTTAGGTTTTAAAATATGAAATCTATCATAGTTTTTCGTTTTAGCTCTCGAAACTTCGTAATGCAACATTGGAATATTTTGCATGAAACGTTTAGGCCAAAGAATCGAAACAAACACTCTAGAGACGAACTTTAGGTTTTCAACGCATAAATCAATCCGATTTTTGTGGTGTCTCCTCCCAAACATTGTGATGGAGCATTGGAATAGATTACATTAAACGTTTATAGCAAATTTTTAAACAAACCGTCTAAGGACGAATTTAGCTTTTCAACGAATAAATCCTTCCGATTCTCTATGTTTTTCCTCCCGAAACACGATGATGCGACATTGGAATAGTTTAAGTTAAACGTTGGTGCGAAAAAATAGAAACAAACACTTTTGGGACGAACTTTAGGTTTTATACTCTGAAATCTATCTCGAGTTTTTCATTTTAGTCATTAAAAACATCATAATGCAACATTGGAATCTTTTGCATGAAACGTTTGCGCCAAAGAATCGAAACAAACACTCTCGCGACGATTTGTGGTTTTCAACACATAAATCGAGACGAATTTTTTGGTTTTCTCCCCTAGAACATTGTGATGGAGCATTGGAATAGGTTACATTAAACGTTTATGCCAAATCTTTTAAACAAACCATCTAAGGACGAACTTTAGGTTTTCAACTCATAAATCTTTCCTATTTTTTTGGTTTTACCTCCCGAAACACGGTGATGCCACAATGGAATAGTTTACGTTAAACGTTGGGGACGAAGTTTTTATTTTAAACTATGAAATCTATCCGAATTTTTCGTTTTACCTCCCGAAACATCGTAATGCAACATTGGAATATTTTGCATGAAACGTTTGTGCCAAAGAATTGAAACAAACACTCTCGGGACGAACTTTAGGTTTTCAACGCATAAATCTATCCGAGTTTTTTGGATTTCCTTCCCGAAACATGGTGATGAAGTTTTGGAATGGCTTACATTAAACGTTAATGCCAAATCGTTGAAACAAACCGCCTAAGGATGAACTTTAGGTTTTCAACGCATAAATCCATCAGATGTTTTGGGTTTTACCTCCCGAAACATGGTGATATGACATTGGAATTGTTTACATAAATCGTTGGTGCCAAAAAATCAAAACAAACACTCTAGGGACGAACTTTAGGTTTTAAAATATGAAATCTATCATAGTTTTTCGTTTTAGCTCTCGAAACTTCGTAATGCAACATTGGAATATTTTGCATGAAACGTTTAGGCCAAAGAATCAAACAAACACTCTAGAGACGAACTTTAGGTTTTCAACGCATAAATCAATCCGATTTTTGTGGTGTCTCCTCCCAAACATTGTGATGGAGCATTGGAATAGATTACATTAAACGTTTATAGCAAATTTTTAAACAAACCGCTAAGGACGAATTTAGCTTTTCAACGAATAAATCCTTCCGATTCTCTATGTTTTTCCTCCCAAAAACGATGATGCGACATTGGAATAGTTTAAGTTAAACGTTGGTGCGAAAAAATAGAAACAAACACTTTTGGGACGAACTTTAGGTTTTATACTCAAAAATCTATCTCGAGTTTTTCATTTTAGTTTGCGAAACATCATAATGCAACATTGGAATCTTTTGCATGAAACGTTTATACCAAAGAATCGAAACAAACACTCTCGCGACGATTTGTGGTTTTCAACACATAAATCGAGACGAATTTTTTTGGTTTTCTCCTAGAACATTGTGATGGAGCATTGGAATAGGTTACATTAAACGTTTATGCCAAATCTTTTAAACAAACCATCTAAGGACGAACTTTAGGTTTTCAACTCATAAATCTTTCCTATTTTTTTGGTTTTACCTCCCAAACACGGTGATGCCACAATGGAATAGTTTACGTTAAACGTTGGGGACGAAGTTTTTATTTTAAACTATGAAATCTATCCGAATTTTTCGTTTTACCTCCCGAAACATCGTAATGCAACATTGGAATATTTTGCATGAAACGCTTGTGCCAAAGAATTGAAACAAACACTCTCTGGGACGAACTTTAGGTTTTCAACGCATAAATCTATCCGAGTTTTTGGATTTCCTTCCCAAACATGGTGATGAAGTTTTGGAATGGCTTACATTAAACGTTAATGCCAAATCGTTGAAACAAACCGCCTAAGGATGAACTTTAGGTTTTCAACGCATAAATCCATCGATGTTTTGGGTTTTACCTCCCAAACATGGTGATATGACATTGGAATTGTTTACATAAATCGTTGGTGCCAAAAATCAAAACAAACACTCTAGGGACGAACTTTAGGTTTTAAAATATGAAATCTATCATAGTTTTTCGTTTTAGCTCTCGAAACTTAGTAATGCAACATTGGAATATTTTGCATGAAACGTTTAGGCCAAAGAATCAAACAAACACTCTAGAGAGACGAACTTTAGGTTTTCAACGCATAAATCAATCCGATTTTTGTGGTGTCTCCTCCCAAACATTGTGATGGAGCATTGGAATAGATTACATTAAACGTTTATAGCAAATTTTTTAAACAAACCGCCTAAGGACGAATTTAGCTTTTCAACGAATAAATCCTTCCGATTCTCTATGTTTTTCCTCCCAAACACGATGATGCGACATTGGAATAGTTTAAGTTAAACGTTGGTGCGAAAAATAGAAACAAACACTTTTGGGACGAACTTTAGGTTTTATACTCAAATCTATCTCGAGTTTTTCATTTTAGCTGCCAAACATCATAATGCAACATTGGAATCTTTTGCATGAAACGTTTATACGCAAAGAATCGAAACAAACACTCTCGACGATTTGTGGTTTTCAACACATAAATCGAGACGAATTTTTTGGTTTTCTCCCTAGAACATTGTGATGGAGCATTGGAATAGGTTACATTAAACGTTTATGCCAAATCTTTTAAACAAACCATCTAAGGACGAACTTTAGGTTTTCAACTCATAAATCTTTCCTATTTTTTTGGTTTTACCTCCCGAAACACGGTGATGCCACAATGGAATAGTTTACGTTAAACGTTGGGGACGAAGTTTTTATTTTAAACTATGAAATCTATCCGAATTTTTCGTTTTACCTCCCGAACATCGTAATGCAACATTGGAATATTTTGCATGAAACGTTTGTGCCAAAGAATTGAAACAAACACTCTCGGACGAACTTTAGGTTTTCAACGCATAAATCTATCCGAGTTTTTTGGATTTCCTTCCCGAAACATGGTGATGAAGTTTTGGAATGGCTTACATTAAACGTTAATGCCAAATCGTTGAAACAAACCGCCTAAGGATGAACTTTAGGTTTTCAACGCATAAATCCATCGATGTTTTGGGTTTTACCTCCAAACATGGTGATATGACATTGGAATTGTTTACATAAATCGTTGGTGCCAAAAATCAAAACAAACACTCTAGGGACGAACTTTAGGTTTTAAAATATGAAATCTATCATAGTTTTTCGTTTTAGCTCTCGAAACTTCGTAATGCAACATTGGAATATTTTGCATGAAACGTTTAGGCCAAAGAATCAAAACAAACACTCTAGAGACGAACTTTAGGTTTTCAACGCATAAATCAATCCGATTTTTGTGGTGTCTCCTCCCAAACATTGTGATGGAGCATTGGAATAGATTACATTAAACGTTTATAGCAAATTTTTTAAACAAACCGCCTAAGGACGAATTTAGCTTTTCAACGAATAAATCCTTCCGATTCTCTATGTTTTTCCTCCCAAACACGATGATGCGACATTGGAATAGTTTAAGTTAAACGTTGGTGCGAAAAATAGAAACAAACACTTTTGGGACGAACTTTAGGTTTTATACTCAAATCTATCTCGAGTTTTTCATTTTAGCCACAAACATCATAATGCAACATTGGAATCTTTTGCATGAAACGTTTGCGCCAAAGAATCGAAAACAAACACTCTCGCGACGATTTGTGGTTTTCAACACATAAATCGAGACGAATTTTTTGGTTTTCTCCTAGAACATTGTGATGGAGCATTGGAATAGGTTACATTAAACGTTTATGCCAAATCTTTTAAACAAACCATCTAAGGACGAACTTTAGGTTTTCAACTCATAAATCTTTCCTATTTTTTTGGTTTTACCTCCCAAACACGGTGATGCCACAATGGAATAGTTTACGTTAAACGTTGGGGACGAAGTTTTTATTTTAAACTATGAAATCTATCCGAATTTTTCGTTTTACCTCCCGAAACATCGTAATGCAACATTGGAATATTTTGCATGAAACGCTTTGTGCCAAAGAATTGAAACAAACACTCTCGACGAACTTTAGGTTTTCAACGCATAAATCTATCCGAGTTTTTGGATTTCCTTCCCGAAACATGGTGATGAAGTTTTGGAATGGCTTACATTAAACGTTAATGCCAAATCGTTGAAACAAACCGCCTAAGGATGAACTTTAGGTTTTCAACGCATAAATCCATCGATGTTTTGGGTTTTACCTCCCAAACATGGTGATATGACATTGGAATTGTTTACATAAATCGTTGGTGCCAAAAATCAAAACAAACACTCTAGGGACGAACTTTAGGTTTTAAAATATGAAATCTATCATAGTTTTTCGTTTTAGCTCTCGAAACTTCGTAATGCAACATTGGAATATTTTGCATGAAACGCTTAGGCCAAAGAATCAAAACAAACACTCTAGAGACGAACTTTAGGTTTTCAACGCATAAATCAATCCGATTTTTGTGGTGTCTCCTCCCAAACATTGTGATGGAGCATTGGAATAGATTACATTAAACGCTTATAGCAAATTTTTAAACAAACCGTCTAAGGACGAATTTAGCTTTTCAACGAATAAATCCTTCCGATTCTCTATGTTTTTCCTCCCAAACACGATGATGCGACATTGGAATAGTTTAAGTTAAACGTTGGTGCGAAAAAAATAGAAACAAACACTTTTGGGACGAACTTTAGGTTTTATACTCTGAAATCTATCTGAGTTTTTCATTTTAGTCACCAAACATCATAATGCAACATTGGAATCTTTTGCATGAAACGTTTGCGCCAAAGAATCAAAACAAACACTCTCGCGACGATTTGTGGTTTTCAACACATAAATCGAGACGAATTTTTTGGTTTTCTCCCCTAGAACATTGTGATGGAGCATTGGAATAGGTTACATTAAACGTTTATGCCAAATCTTTTAAACAAACCATCTAAGGACGAACTTTAGGTTTTCAACTCATAAATCTTTCCTATTTTTTGGTTTTACCTCCCGAAACACGGTGATGCCACAATGGAATAGTTTACGTTAAACGTTGGGGACGAAGTTTTTATTTTAAACTATGAAATCTATCCGAATTTTTCGTTTTACCTCCCGAAACATCGTAATGCAACATTGGAATATTTTGCATGAAACGCTTGTGCCAAAGAATTGAAACAAACACTCTCGGACGAACTTTAGGTTTTCAACGCATAAATCTATCCGAGTTTTTTGGATTTCCTTCCCAAAACATGGTGATGAAGTTTTGGAATGGCTTACATTAAACGTTAATGCCAAATCGTTGAAACAAACCGCCTAAGGATGAACTTTAGGTTTTCAACGCATAAATCCATCGATGTTTTGGGTTTTACCTCCCAAACATGGTGATATGACATTGGAATTGTTTACATAAATCGTTGGTGCCAAAAATCAAAACAAACACTCTAGGGACGAACTTTAGGTTTTAAAATATGAAATCTATCATAGTTTTTCGTTTTAGCTCTCGAAACTTCGTAATGCAACATTGGAATATTTTGCATGAAACGTTTAGGCCAAAGAATCAAAACAAACACTCTAGAGACGAACTTTAGGTTTTCAACGCATAAATCAATCCGATTTTTGTGGTGTCTCCTCCCAAACATTGTGATGGAGCATTGGAATAGATTACATTAAACGTTTATAGCAAATTTTTTAAACAAACCGCCTAAGGACGAATTTAGCTTTTCAACGAATAAATCCTTCCGATTCTCTATGTTTTTCCTCCCAAACACGATGATGCGACATTGGAATAGTTTAAGTTAAACGTTGGTGCGAAAAAAGAAACAAACACTTTTGGGACGAACTTTAGGTTTTATACTCAAATCTCTATCTCGAGTTTTTCATTTTAGCTGCCGAAACATCATAATGCAACATTGGAATCTTTTGCATGAAACGCTTGCGCCAAAGAATCGAAACAAACACTCTCGCGACGATTTGTGGTTTTCAACACATAAATCGAGACGAATTTTTTTGGTTTTCTCCCCTAGAACATTGTGATGGAGCATTGGAATAGGTTACATTAAACGCTTATGCCAAATCTTTTAAACAAACCATCTAAGGACGAACTTTAGGTTTTCAACTCATAAATCTTTCCTATTTTTTGGTTTTACCTCCCAAACACGGTGATGCCACAATGGAATAGTTTACGTTAAACGTTGGGGACGAAGTTTTTATTTTAAACTATGAAATCTATCCGAATTTTTCGCTTTACCTCCCGAAACATCGTAATGCAACATTGGAATATTTTGCATGAAACGCTTGTGCCAAAGAATTGAAACAAACACTCTCGGGACGAACTTTAGGTTTTCAACGCATAAATCTATCCGAGTTTTTTGGATTTCCTTCCCAAACATGGTGATGAAGTTTTGGAATGGCTTACATTAAACGTTAATGCCAAATCGTTGAAACAAACCGCCTAAGATGAACTTTAGGTTTTCAACGCATAAATCCATCGATGTTTTGGGTTTTACCTCCCAAACATGGTGATATGACATTGGAATTGTTTACATAAATCGTTGGTGCCAAAAAAATCAAAACAAACACTCTAGGGACGAACTTTAGGTTTTAAAATATGAAATCTATCATAGTTTTTCGTTTTAGCTCTCGAAACTTCGTAATGCAACATTGGAATATTTTGCATGAAACGCTTAGGCCAAAGAATCAAACAAACACTCTAGAGACGAACTTTAGGTTTTCAACGCATAAATCAATCCGATTTTTGTGGTGTCTCCTCCCAAACATTGTGATGGAGCATTGGAATAGATTACATTAAACGCTTATAGCAAATTTTTTAAACAAACCGCCTAAGGACGAATTTAGCTTTTCAACGAATAAATCCTTCCGATTCTCTATGTTTTTCCTCCCAAACACGATGATGCGACATTGGAATAGTTTAAGTTAAACGTTGGTGCGAAAAATAGAAACAAACACTTTTGGGACGAACTTTAGGTTTTATACTCAAATCTATCTCGAGTTTTTCATTTTAGTCTGCCAAACATCATAATGCAACATTGGAATCTTTTGCATGAAACGCTTATACCAAAGAATCGAAACAAACACTCTCGCGACGATTTGTGGTTTTCAACACATAAATCGAGACGAATTTTTTGTTTTTCTCCTAGAACATTGTGATGGAGCATTGGAATAGGTTACATTAAACGCTTATGCCAAATCTTTTAAACAAACCATCTAAGGACGAACTTTAGGTTTTCAACTCATAAATCTTTCCTATTTTTTGGTTTTACCTCC
The DNA here is from genome assembly GCA_036507275.1 of Sicyos edulis. NCBI lineage: Eukaryota > Viridiplantae > Streptophyta > Magnoliopsida > Cucurbitales > Cucurbitaceae > Sicyos > Sicyos edulis. The sequence continues at coordinate 10,481,482 of CM071859.1, forward strand.
CAAACACGGTGATGCCACAATGGAATAGTTTACGTTAAACGTTGGGGACGAAGTTTTTATTTTAAACTATGAAATCTATCCGAATTTTTCGTTTTACCTCCCGAAACATCGTAATGCAACATTGGAATATTTTGCATGAAACGCTTGTGCCAAAGAATTGAAACAAACACTCTCGGACGAACTTTAGGTTTTCAACGCATAAATCTATCCGAGTTTTTTGGATTTCCTTCCCAAACATGGTGATGAAGTTTTGGAATGGCTTACATTAAACGTTAATGCCAAATCGTTGAAACAAACCGCCTAAGGATGAACTTTAGGTTTTCAACGCATAAATCCATCGATGTTTTGGGTTTTACCTCCCCCAACATGGTGATATGACATTGGAATTGTTTACATAAATCGTTGGTGCCAAAAATCAAAACAAACACTCTAGGGACGAACTTTAGGTTTTAAAATATGAAATCTATCATAGTTTTTCGTTTTAGCTCTCGAAACTTCGTAATGCAACATTGGAATATTTTGCATGAAACGTTTAGGCCAAAGAATCAAAACAAACACTCTAGAGACGAACTTTAGGTTTTCAACGCATAAATCAATCCGATTTTTGTGGTGTCTCCTCCCAAACATTGTGATGGAGCATTGGAATAGATTACATTAAACGCTTATAGCAAATTTTTAAACAAACCGTCTAAGGACGAATTTAGCTTTTCAACGAATAAATCCTTCCGATTCTCTATGTTTTTCCTCCCAAACACGATGATGCGACATTGGAATAGTTTAAGTTAAACGTTGGTGCGAAAAAATAGAAACAAACACTTTTGGGACGAACTTTAGGTTTTATATACTCAAATCTATCTCGAGTTTTTCATTTTAGTCACTAAACATCATAATGCAACATTGGAATCTTTTGCATGAAACGCTTATACCAAAGAATCGAAACAAACACTCTCGCGACGATTTGTGGTTTTCAACACATAAATCGAGACGAATTTTTTGGTTTTCTCCCCTAGAACATTGTGATGGAGCATTGGAATAGGTTACATTAAACGTTTATGCCAAATCTTTTAAACAAACCATCTAAGGACGAACTTTAGGTTTTCAACTCATAAATCTTTCCTATTTTTTTGGTTTTACCTCCCGAAACACGGTGATGCCACAATGGAATAGTTTACGTTAAACGTTGGGGACGAAGTTTTTATTTTAAACTATGAAATCTATCCGAATTTTTCGCTTTACCTCCCGAAACATCGTAATGCAACATTGGAATATTTTGCATGAAACGCTTGTGCCAAAGAATTGAAACAAACACTCTCGGACGAACTTTAGGTTTTCAACGCATAAATCTATCCGAGTTTTTTGGATTTCCTTCCCAAACATGGTGATGAAGTTTTGGAATGGCTTACATTAAACGTTAATGCCAAATCGTTGAAACAAACCGCCTAAGGATGAACTTTAGGTTTTCAACGCATAAATCCATCGATGTTTTGGGTTTTACCTCCCAAACATGGTGATATGACATTGGAATTGTTTACATAAATCGTTGGTGCCAAAAATCAAAACAAACACTCTAGGGACGAACTTTAGGTTTTAAAATATGAAATCTATCATAGTTTTTCGTTTTAGCTCTCGAAACTTCGTAATGCAACATTGGAATATTTTGCATGAAACGCTTAGGCCAAAGAATCAAAACAAACACTCTAGAGACGAACTTTAGGTTTTCAACGCATAAATCAATCCGATTTTTGTGGTGTCTCCTCCCAAACATTGTGATGGAGCATTGGAATAGATTACATTAAACGCTTATAGCAAATTTTTTAAACAAACCGCCTAAGGACGAATTTAGCTTTTCAACGAATAAATCCTTCCGATTCTCTATGTTTTTCCTCCCAAACACGATGATGCGACATTGGAATAGTTTAAGTTAAACGTTGGTGCGAAAAAATAGAAACAAACACTTTTGGGACGAACTTTAGGTTTTATACTCAAATCTATCTCGAGTTTTTCATTTTAGTCATAAAACATCATAATGCAACATTGGAATCTTTTGCATGAAACGCTTATACCAAAGAATCGAAACAAACACTCGCGACGATTTGTGGTTTTCAACACATAAATCGAGACGAATTTTTTGGTTTTCTCCCCTAGAACATTGTGATGGAGCATTGGAATAGGTTACATTAAACGCTTATGCCAAATCTTTTAAACAAACCATCTAAGGACGAACTTTAGGTTTTCAACTCATAAATCTTTCCTATTTTTTGGTTTTACCTCCCGAAACACGGTGATGCCACAATGGAATAGTTTACGTTAAACGTTGGGGACGAAGTTTTTATTTTAAACTATGAAATCTATCCGAATTTTTCGCTTTACCTCCCGAAACATCGTAATGCAACATTGGAATATTTTGCATGAAACGCTTGTGCCAAAGAATTGAAACAAACACTCTCGGACGAACTTTAGGTTTTCAACGCATAAATCTATCCGAGTTTTTTGGATTTCCTTCCCAAACATGGTGATGAAGTTTTGGAATGGCTTACATTAAACGTTAATGCCAAATCGTTGAAACAAACCGCCTAAGGATGAACTTTAGGTTTTCAACGCATAAATCCATCGATGTTTTGGGTTTTACCTCCCAAACATGGTGATATGACATTGGAATTGTTTACATAAATCGTTGGTGCCAAAAATCAAAACAAACACTCTAGGGACGAACTTTAGGTTTTAAAATATGAAATCTATCATAGTTTTTCGTTTTAGCTCTCGAAACTTCGTAATGCAACATTGGAATATTTTGCATGAAACGCTTAGGCCAAAGAATCGAAACAAACACTCTAGAGACGAACTTTAGGTTTTCAACGCATAAATCAATCCGATTTTTGTGGTGTCTCCTCCCAAACATTGTGATGGAGCATTGGAATAGATTACATTAAACGCTTATAGCAAATTTTTTAAACAAACCGTCTAAGGACGAATTTAGCTTTTCAACGAATAAATCCTTCCGATTCTCTATGTTTTTCCTCCCAAACACGATGATGCGACATTGGAATAGTTTAAGTTAAACGTTGGTGCGAAAAATAGAAACAAACACTTTTGGGACGAACTTTAGGTTTTATACTCAAATCTATCTCGAGTTTTTCATTTTAGTCACGAAACATCATAATGCAACATTGGAATCTTTTGCATGAAACGCTTGCGCCAAAGAATCGAAACAAACACTCTCGCGACGATTTGTGGTTTTCAACACATAAATCGAGACGAATTTTTTGGTTTTCTCCCCTAGAACATTGTGATGGAGCATTGGAATAGGTTACATTAAACGCTTATGCCAAATCTTTTAAACAAACCATCTAAGGACGAACTTTAGGTTTTCAACTCATAAATCTTTCCTATTTTTTTGGTTTTACCTCCAAACACGGTGATGCCACAATGGAATAGTTTACGTTAAACGTTGGGGACGAAAGTTTTTATTTTAAACTATGAAATCTATCCGAATTTTTCGCTTTACCTCCCGAAACATCGTAATGCAACATTGGAATATTTTGCATGAAACGCTTGTGCCAAAGAATTGAAACAAACACTCTCGGACGAACTTTAGGTTTTCAACGCATAAATCTATCCGAGTTTTTTGGATTTCCTTCCCGAAACATGGTGATGAAGTTTTGGAATGGCTTACATTAAACGTTAATGCCAAATCGTTGAAACAAACCGCCTAAGGATGAACTTTAGGTTTTCAACGCATAAATCCATCGATGTTTTGGGTTTTACCTCCAAACATGGTGATATGACATTGGAATTGTTTACATAAATCGTTGGTGCCAAAAATCAAAACAAACACTCTAGGGACGAACTTTAGGTTTTAAAATATGAAATCTATCATAGTTTTTCGTTTTAGCTCTCGAAACTTCGTAATGCAACATTGGAATATTTTGCATGAAACGCTTAGGCCAAAGAATCAAAACAAACACTCTAGAGACGAACTTTAGGTTTTCAACGCATAAATCAATCCGATTTTTGTGGTGTCTCCTCCCAAACATTGTGATGGAGCATTGGAATAGATTACATTAAACGCTTATAGCAAATTTTTTAAACAAACCGCCTAAGGACGAATTTAGCTTTTCAACGAATAAATCCTTCCGATTCTCTATGTTTTTCCTCCCAAACACGATGATGCGACATTGGAATAGTTTAAGTTAAACGTTGGTGCGAAAAATAGAAACAAACACTTTTGGGACGAACTTTAGGTTTTATACTCAAAATCTATCTCGAGTTTTTCATTTTAGTCACGAAACATCATAATGCAACATTGGAATCTTTTGCATGAAACGCTTATACCAAAGAATCGAAACAAACACTCTCGCGCGACGATTTGTGGTTTTCAACACATAAATCGAGACGAATTTTTTGGTTTTCTCCTAGAACATTGTGATGGAGCATTGGAATAGGTTACATTAAACGCTTATGCCAAATCTTTTAAACAAACCATCTAAGGACGAACTTTAGGTTTTCAACTCATAAATCTTTCCTATTTTTTTGGTTTTACCTCCCAAACACGGTGATGCCACAATGGAATAGTTTACGTTAAACGTTGGGGACGAAGTTTTTATTTTAAACTATGAAATCTATCCGAATTTTTCGTTTTACCTCCCGAAACATCGTAATGCAACATTGGAATATTTTGCATGAAACGCTTGTGCCAAAGAATTGAAACAAACACTCTCGGACGAACTTTAGGTTTTCAACGCATAAATCTATCCGAGTTTTTTGGATTTCCTTCCCAAACATGGTGATGAAGTTTTGGAATGGCTTACATTAAACGTTAATGCCAAATCGTTGAAACAAACCGCCTAAGGATGAACTTTAGGTTTTCAACGCATAAATCCATCGATGTTTTGGGTTTTACCTCCCAACATGGTGATATGACATTGGAATTGTTTACATAAATCGTTGGTGCCAAAAATCAAAACAAACACTCTAGGGACGAACTTTAGGTTTTAAAATATGAAATCTATCATAGTTTTTCGTTTTAGCTCTCGAAACTTCGTAATGCAACATTGGAATATTTTGCATGAAACGTTTAGGCCAAAGAATCAAAACAAACACTCTAGAGACGAACTTTAGGTTTTCAACGCATAAATCAATCCGATTTTTGTGGTGTCTCCTCCCAAACATTGTGATGGAGCATTGGAATAGATTACATTAAACGCTTATAGCAAATTTTTTAAACAAACCGCTCTAAGGACGAATTTAGCTTTTCAACGAATAAATCCTTCCGATTCTCTATGTTTTTCCTCCCAAACACGATGATGCGACATTGGAATAGTTTAAGTTAAACGTTGGTGCGAAAAAATAGAAACAAACACTTTTGGGACGAACTTTAGGTTTTATACTCAAATCTATCTCGAGTTTTTCATTTTAGTCACCAAAACATCATAATGCAACATTGGAATCTTTTGCATGAAACGCTTATACCAAAGAATCGAAACAAACACTCTCGCGACGATTTGTGGTTTTCAACACATAAATCGAGACGAATTTTTTGGTTTTCCCCTAGAACATTGTGATGGAGCATTGGAATAGGTTACATTAAACGCTTATGCCAAATCTTTTAAACAAACCATCTAAGGACGAACTTTAGGTTTTCAACTCATAAATCTTTCCTATTTTTTGGTTTTACCTCCCAAAACACGGTGATGCCACAATGGAATAGTTTACGTTAAACGTTGGGGACGAAGTTTTTATTTTAAACTATGAAATCTATCCGAATTTTTCGCTTTACCTCCCGAAACATCGTAATGCAACATTGGAATATTTTGCATGAAACGCTTGTGCCAAAGAATTGAAACAAACACTCTCGACGAACTTTAGGTTTTCAACGCATAAATCTATCCGAGTTTTTTGGATTTCCTTCCCAAACATGGTGATGAAGTTTTGGAATGGCTTACATTAAACGTTAATGCCAAATCGTTGAAACAAACCGCCTAAGGATGAACTTTAGGTTTTCAACGCATAAATCCATCGATGTTTTGGGTTTTACCTCCCAAACATGGTGATATGACATTGGAATTGTTTACATAAATCGTTGGTGCCAAAAATCAAAACAAACACTCTAGGGACGAACTTTAGGTTTTAAAATATGAAATCTATCATAGTTTTTCGTTTTAGCTCTCGAAACTTCGTAATGCAACATTGGAATATTTTGCATGAAACGCTTAGGCCAAAGAATCAAAACAAACACTCTAGAGACGAACTTTAGGTTTTCAACGCATAAATCAATCCGATTTTTGTGGTGTCTCCTCCCAAACATTGTGATGGAGCATTGGAATAGATTACATTAAACGCTTATAGCAAATTTTTTAAACAAACCGTCTAAGGACGAATTTAGCTTTTCAACGAATAAATCCTTCCGATTCTCTATGTTTTTCCTCCCAAACACGATGATGCGACATTGGAATAGTTTAAGTTAAACGTTGGTGCGAAAAAATAGAAACAAACACTTTTGGGACGAACTTTAGGTTTTATACTCAAAATCTATCTCGAGTTTTTCATTTTAGCCAAACATCATAATGCAACATTGGAATCTTTTGCATGAAACGCTTATACCAAAGAATCGAAACAAACACTCTCGCGACGATTTGTGGTTTTCAACACATAAATCGAGACGAATTTTTTGGTTTTCTCCCCTAGAACATTGTGATGGAGCATTGGAATAGGTTACATTAAACGCTTATGCCAAATCTTTTAAACAAACCATCTAAGGACGAACTTTAGGTTTTCAACTCATAAATCTTTCCTATTTTTTGGTTTTACCTCCCAAACACGGTGATGCCACAATGGAATAGTTTACGTTAAACGTTGGGGACGAAGTTTTTATTTTAAACTATGAAATCTATCCGAATTTTTCGCTTTACCTCCCGAAACATCGTAATGCAACATTGGAATATTTTGCATGAAACGCTTGTGCCAAAGAATTGAAACAAACACTCTCGGGACGAACTTTAGGTTTTCAACGCATAAATCTATCCGAGTTTTTTGGATTTCCTTCCCAAACATGGTGATGAAGTTTTGGAATGGCTTACATTAAACGTTAATGCCAAATCGTTGAAACAAACCGCCTAAGGATGAACTTTAGGTTTTCAACGCATAAATCCATCGATGTTTTGGGTTTTACCTCCCAAACATGGTGATATGACATTGGAATTGTTTACATAAATCGTTGGTGCCAAAAATCAAAACAAACACTCTAGGGACGAACTTTAGGTTTTAAAATATGAAATCTATCATAGTTTTTCGTTTTAGCTCTCGAAACTTCGTAATGCAACATTGGAATATTTTGCATGAAACGCTTAGGCCAAAGAATCAAAACAAACACTCTAGAGACGAACTTTAGGTTTTCAACGCATAAATCAATCCGATTTTTGTGGTGTCTCCTCCCAAACATTGTGATGGAGCATTGGAATAGATTACATTAAACGTTTATAGCAAATTTTTAAACAAACCGTCTAAGGACGAATTTAGCTTTTCAACGAATAAATCCTTCCGATTCTCTATGTTTTTCCTCCCAAAACACGATGATGCGACATTGGAATAGTTTAAGTTAAACGTTGGTGCGAAAAAAATAGAAACAAACACTTTTGGGACGAACTTTAGGTTTTATACTCAAAATCTATCTCGAGTTTTTCATTTTAGTCACGAAACATCATAATGCAACATTGGAATCTTTTGCATGAAACGCTTGCGCCAAAGAATCGAAACAAACACTCTCGCGACGATTTGTGGTTTTCAACACATAAATCGAGACGAATTTTTTGTTTTTCTCCTAGAACATTGTGATGGAGCATTGGAATAGGTTACATTAAACGCTTATGCCAAATCTTTTAAACAAACCATCTAAGGACGAACTTTAGGTTTTCAACTCATAAATCTTTCCTATTTTTTTGTTTTACCTCCCAAACACGGTGATGCCACAATGGAATAGTTTACGTTAAACGTTGGGGACGAAGTTTTTATTTTAAACTATGAAATCTATCCGAATTTTTCGTTTTACCTCCCGAAACATCGTAATGCAACATACACGGTGGAAAAACCACGAGAAATAAGGGTGAGTATAAACATACTCGGTAAGAATCCCCAACCGGGTACAATACGATACATCAGTCATCTAGCACCCTAGTATACATGCAAATAAAACAATGACTTAGAGCAAAACGGTTGAGTTAGGCTATGAGCTACTTCTAGAGCGAGCCTATTCAAGGGCTTTCATCTACTCCCTATCCTAGGTTTTACACTTGGATGCCCTTCGGGCCTTACACAACCTAGGACTCGGTCTTTGTCCATCGGGACTTTACACCTCCAACTCGGTGATGCCCATCGGGTCTTACACACCTAGGATGCCCATCGGTCTTACACCTCCAACTCGGTGATGCCCATCGGGGTCTTACACACCTAGGATGCCCATCGGTCTTACACCTCCAACTCGGTGATGCCCATCGGGACTTACACACCTAGGATGCCCATCGGGGTCTTACACCTCCAACTCGGTGATGCCCATCGGGTCTTACACACCTAGGATGCCCATCGTGGTCTTACACCTCCAACTCGGTGATGCCCATCGGGTCTTACACACCTAGGATGCCCATCGTGGTCTTACACCTCCAACTCGGTGATGCCCATCGAGACTTACACACCTAGGATGCCCATCGGTCTTACACCTCCAACTCGGTGATGCCCATCGAGGACTTACACACCTAGGATGCCCATCGTGGTCTTACACCTCCTACTCGGTGATGCCCATCGGGACTTACACACCTAGGATGCCCATCGGGGTCTTACACCTCCGGATGTCCATCGGGGTCCTACCCGAGCGGGACCTAAACTAGTTACCCCTACGCCTTCTACACTATAAATTACCCCCCATGCCCGGCATGGAACTAACGAGATAAAATAGAACAAGGTATGCCAAGATAATTAAACCCCTTGCATGGAACTAACGAGAATATATCGGGGACACAAGAGCAACACGATATGGAAGCAAGAGAAAACATGTAACCTATCCAATCGGAAATTTTCATACAATCACAAGACATGGCATCTTTGGAAGAACAACCTAGCATGGAACTAACATGAACAACAAGCAACATGCTAGCAAGATTTCAAACACAAGTTTGTTCAATAGCTAACATACTCATAACAACAACCAAGCATACAAAGCACAATCATGATAGCATCGCGAGGTCCACACAACCACGGTAAGAAATCCTTACACGGAAACAAGCGAGAAAATAACTACCATAAGCCAACCAAACGACTCCCGAGCTTCTAAGTGAACCCGAGCAACCTAAGCATTTAATAAAAATATCCTAATTAAATAACAACACCAAACAACTTAGGGTCCAAAAGAGTGGAGGCTCGGGAATTTACCAACCGAGAAGGCACTAGATCTCGGTCCCATCTATCTCGGCAAAACAGGGCCTTTCGGCGGCAAGTGGGCGAGCGGGACGTGCACCAGGGGCGAGCAGCAGCGCTGGCGCTGGCGGCGCTATTGGCTGGCGCTTCATTGGCGCTTCTTGGCGCATTGGCTGGCCTTCAGGTGCTGTAGGGACGAAAGCGCCAGTGACACGGGCGCTGGCGCGCGCGCGCACTGTGGCGCGGAATCCGGTTGGGCGATGATGGCGGTGCAGTGCGCCTGCGCGGCGCGACAGCAAACGCGGCGGCGGCGGCGGCTGCTTTGAGGCGTCTGAGCGCTGGGCGCTGATTTCTTGGCTGCAGCAGAATCTGGCTTCTTTGGCTGGGGTCTCTTCTTGTGATGGGGCTGCTGTGCGTGCGATCTGGCCGAAATTTGCTCAGTCGCTTTGCTGGTTGGTTGTTGGCCCCAGAGCTGGCTCAGTGAGGCTCGGCTCGGCCAGAGAGAGAGAAAGAGAGAGAGAGAGAGAGAGAGAGAAAAGTGGTAAAACAAGGGAATGGGATTTTCTTGATTTTCTTTCCTTTCCTAATTTAAATAGGTCTTGGTGACCTAAATCCCTTCCCTAGACTTCCTCCTTCGAGTCCCGCCCAAACAAACTTATTTTAAAATAAGACTCACTTTTCCTACGAACTCCCTAAGACCATTTAGGCAAGGGCTCAAAACCCAATGGAAGCACCAAAATTACAATTAATTTTGCCATTTTCTAAAACACCTCCAAACTTCCAAACAACTTGCCCAAACCTCTCGGGTCTTGCAACCAACAACCATTAAGCTTCGACAAAGGCGGGAATGACCCCGGAATCCACGAAAATCCACAAAACCACTGACCAGGGCAAAAGACCAAAATGCCCCTAAGGGTTAAAATAGCTCTAACGGCCCATCCGAACATCCGAATAATGACCCAAATCACACAGGTAACCGAAATAGAAAATCGGGCCGTTACAATACTCCCTCCTTTTAAGACTTTCGTCCTCGAAAGTCCTAAGACGACACAAACTCTAGGAAAACTCCACCGATTCTTAACCAACCAAGCTCCTGGTTAAGACAACACAAATCCTTCTTGAAACCAGACCTCTTGGTTTCCCAAAGGCTCCAAGCCCAAAAGACACCGAGTCCGCATACAAACTATCTCAACCAAAACTCGAACTAACACCGAGCTTGAAGAAATCATGCGATAGCTAGTCGGTGAGTCACACCTCCAGACTCGCACGAACTCTCAACGGTCTTAAAATCTTAGGGCTCACTTAGCCTGCTAACCCAACTCCGGAACGCCTCTCTGCTGCGCTACTCACAAAGAAACTTGACTCACTAGAACACGACCACAACACTTAAACAACCATCTTGAAGAGCACCGACGCTTACCGAAGCCGGGGGCACATACAGTTCACTGGGCGGCTAACGCCACTCACACTAGCCGAAACTTCACTCGGCCACCCATGAACGACAAGGTCCGAGGCACAGGCTCCACTCAACCAAACTAATAAACTGGAGCCCTCTTGACCGACAACAACTTTCCAATGCAATCCGACCAGCCACCGGCCTAAGAGAATATCGCCAAATAAGGAAACAAACAACATACCTTTCTAAAAAAATCTCGAGCAAAGAGGAATAAAACAACGCGCGGCTACTTGCAACACAACACCTCGAGGATAACAACTCAAAGGTTTTACCAACCATTTCCATGGCACCTCTGTGCCAACCCACTCAAGCGTGGCTCAAATTTATAACGCCAATCGCGAACGCGACACCAACTAGGAACAGAGCCCGAGAAGGGTGGCTCTGCAGAAACTCAAACCAAGTCTTACAACGAGCGAAGCTCCTCCAAGCGCCACTCAACCCTTAAGTCCATCTGGTGCTCTAAGGACTTCCTCCTTATAGCTAGACCTAGCTCTCCTTCGATCCGAAACTCCACCCACGAAACATCGCGAGGAATAAGGATAGCGACGACCACAAGCTTGCGGATCATGAACAACTCTGGTCGGCAAGACTACCTCAAAAGTTAATACTCAAACTGGCATCCACGGTGCAACTCAACGACCAAGGAACTAGGGGTTCTACAAATTCCAAGGACCCAACAACCTTCCAACAACAACTCAAGCCCTTGAACTGGCTGGCCTCCGCCCTCGCGGGGACAAACAACTTTCCAATTGCTAACAAGCCAACGCAGGACACTCTCATTGGGTGACCGCTCGCCACTCTAATCAACTACACAACTCAGGAGCTAAGTGACTCCTCCTCTACAGGGACGATTTTCCAGCCAGCGGACTTCGGAAGGGCGATGAACTTCACACACGCTAGTAGTCCTACTCATCGAAGGCAACAACAACCAATTCCCTCGAAAGCAACAATCGAGGGATTCCACAATCGCTTGAACCACCAACTTAGAACTAGCGTGATTTACTCAACCTCCGAGGGAGGTCAACTCCAAAACTTCCCGACTAGGAACAAGTCCTCGAGGGCAACTCCACTTTGCTGCTCGAACGAAGCTAGCTCTAGAAACCACATGGGAACCAAACCTTGGTCAACGCCAAGCACCACCTTGCTAAAATTCTCGAAAACCAACGCAGAGGCTACTAAGAACAACTCTAGCTTGCCAAACGACTACAAGCATCCAAAGAACTCAACCGAGGGACACCGCTTGGGTCCGACCGAGCTCTGGTTCCTCAACACGAACCTTTCGTGGTTCCCAAAACATACACCACGGAGCACGAGCTACACAAAAGTACACCGACGTGTACATCTCCAACTTGATTCCTTAAGATCCAAACCAATAAGTACTCTCACACAAGGCAACTTTTGCCTCCCAATGAGAGCCACAACTAGCAAAGGAGCAACAAGAGTTCAACCCACTCGTGGTCAACTCACCACGGGCGCCACATTGGTCCACTCACTCTTACAAGAGCATAGCCACACCAAGCTAACTTACCTCATACCAATGGTCCACTAAACGTGCTCCGATCAACCTTCCAACTCATGGCTCTAACAACTGGATCAACCACGCATCATCGATGTCAACCCTACTCATATTAGGGTAACTCCGGGAGTAGTCGAGTCACACTACCATCCAACTGGCTCACAAGCCCCACAACACAAAGCGCGAGAACTCGGACGCGCTAGCAATTTCTTAACAACCAACACATCCTTTGTACCTAGCTCTCGGTGACCACGAAGGCTCCTACTTATCCCTCGAACAACCTCACTCTTGTAGTTCTCTTACTACCACCGAGCTAGATCTCTTATGCAACCCAAGCAGTGCAATCTCGTGGAAGTGGGTACAAGACTAGTGGGGATGCCAAACTTCAGGGCGGGTCTTGGAACCATCTGCACAAAAAAGTACCAACTGGCTTTGACTCTAGGCCTCCTCTCAAAGCTTGGTGCCAACAGCACTACATCCTTAACAACACAAACATCTCTTTACGGGCTTTAAGTCCCTCCGAGGGAAGGGAAGGTCACACTCAGTGTGAGGGCAATGGCACTCAACACAAGGGTCTCAACACTCGAGTAGATTATTCTCTCCCACATCACGACTAACGGACACAAGCCACGGCCCACTCCTCGCATCCCACTCGATGCTCAACAAATACTCAGGCCAACCCTAGGGTGGCGACACACAACTCCCACTCTTGGAACATGCTAACGTAAGGTGCTTCTCTCTAATAGCCAGTGAAAACCACGGACGGATTAAGTCTTGACAAGTAAACTCCACACTACCCCCGGCTCACGAGGGTACTAAACTGCAGTGGCTACAAAACGATCGCGAGGCTTGTAGGAGGACAAGATGTCTCTACATCTTCCTCAAAAGCTACTAACTTAGCGACTTGCCAATCGACCGGGTGGCTGGTGGAGACTCTGTGGTCCGCCTCTCATAGGGGACTTCCACCACCACACCGCTTGCATCAAACAAAGACTGAGCGGCACGCCTCGACCTCTGAACATCGTGTCATCGGCCTTTGAACACGAGTCATCCCAACACCGGATGATAAACTCGATCTGGACAACTACCTCGCCGCCAGCAGATGGGTCTCAAAACATCCACTCTACAGGGGTTCCACTAGCCAAACTCGCGGCTCGATCAACGCCAACTAACTTATCAAAGCATAACTCGTTGATCGATCCTCCCGGAGCCTCCGGCAACTGGAGCTACAAGGAGGGTGTCTCCTAAATAAACTCTGCCGGTTGGGCTATCTGCGCCCAAGACTTCCCATTACGCGCTACAAATTGCGCCTAGGTCTCCGCTCTCTGTTAGCTAAAAGACCTGCCATCAATTCTCGCATGGCTGGAGCACACTCTGCTCAAGGAGTCTCACTCTGAGGCGTGCTAGACTCTACCCCTTACTCTTTGGCAACTCATCTCGCGGGGCCAAAGGTGGCCTCACGGGTCTAAACGACCTCGGGCGGCGAGGTCTCATCATCAACATGAACGGTCCAACTCCTCGGTTGGAGATACCAAACGTCCTCGCTCCTCAATGTGTAATCAAGAATCGCGGCGGTCTACACAAAACATAAAAACTAGCCCACGCTGGGCTCTCACCGCCCAACAAGGGTAACACATGTATACTAGATGCAGTATTGTAATTCTTAACCCTTAACTTTAAACTTACGGACTGTAAGGACCCGACCCAAAAGAAGCGGTCTCTAACCTAGATCCTTACTTAGCATGCATGCCTAGGAATGTAAACACCATCCATTCTACAGTTTTAAAACTTTTGCAATTAATGAACTTTAAACAAACCACGAAAGCCAATGTAAAAATCAAGAGTAATTGGTGATCGGTGCTTTTCTTAAAAACAAAACAAGAGTACGGTACGAGAACCATAAAATAGTTTGAGTGTTTTCCCTAGGGACTCAAGTCCCACTACATGCTAAATCATAAAGAAAACAATAAAAGAACATGCATCCCAGAGTCAGCTTTCCATGATCATCCAGCCGCCTCCTCCTAGCCATCCTGCCGATGTCCCAAGTTACCTGGTGGAAAAACCACAGAAATAAGGGTGAGTATAAACATACTCAGTAAGAATCCCCAACCGGGGTACAATACGATACATCAGTCATCTAGCACCCTAGTATACATGCAAATAAAACAATGACTTAGAGCAAAACGGTTGAGTTAGGCTATGAGCTACTTCTAGAGCGAGCCTATTCAAGGGCTTTCATCTACTCCCTATCCTAGGTTTTACACTTGGATGCCCTTCGGGCCTTACACAACCTAGGACTCGGTGCTGTCCAGTCGGGGACTTACACCTCCAACTCAGTGATGCCCATCGGGGTCTTACACACCTAGGATGCCCATCAGGGTCTTACACCTCCAACTCAGTGATGCCCATCGGGGTCTTACACACCTAGGATGCCCATCAGGGTCTTACACCTCCAACTCAGTGATGCCCATCGGGGACTTACACACCTAGGATGCCCATCAGGGTCTTACACCTCCAACTCAGTGATGCCCATCGGGGTCTTACACACCTAGGATGCCCATCAGGGTCTTACACCTCCAACTCAGTGATGCCCATCGGGTCTTACACACCTAGGATGCCCATCGTGTCTTACACCTCCAACTCAGTGATGCCCATCGGGACTTACACACCTAGGATGCCCATCGGGGTCTTACACCTCCAACTCAGTGATGCCCATCGGGGACTTACACACCTAGGATGCCCATCAGGGTCTTACACCTCCTACTCAGTGATGCCCATCGAGGGACTTACACACCTAGGATGCCCATCGGGTCTTACACCTCCGATGTCCATCGGGTCCTACCCGCGGGACCTAAACTAGTTACCCCTACGCCTTCTACACTATAAATTACCCGCCCATGCCCGGCATGGAACTAACAGATAAAATAGAACAAGGTATGCCAAGATAATTAAACCCCTTGCATGGAACTAACGAAATATATCGAGGACACAAGAGCAACACGATATGGAAGCAAGAGAAAACATGTAACCTATCCACTGGAAATTTTCATACAATCACAAGACATGGCATGCTTGGAAGAACAACCTAGCATGGAACTAACATGAACAACAAGCAAAGATGCTAGCAAGATTTCAAACACAAGTCGCTCAATAGCTAACATACTCATAACAACAACCAAGCATACAAAGCACAATCATGATAGCATCGCAGGTCCACACAACCACGGTAAGAAATCCTTACCGAAACAAGCGAAAATAACTACCATAAGCCAACCAAACGACTCCCGAGCTTCTAAGTGAACCCGAGCAACCTAAGCATTTAATAAAAATATCCTAATTAAATAACAACAAACCAAACAACTTAGGGTCCAAAAGAGTGGAGGCTCGGGAATTTACCAACCGAGAAGGCACTAGATCTCGGTCCCATCTATCTCGGCAAAGCAGTGCTCTGGCGGCAAGTGGGCAGGCAGGACGTGGTACTGGGCGGCAGTGCTGCTGGCGCTGGCGGGCGCTGCGCTTTGCGCGCTGGCGCTGGCGACGCTGCTGGCGCTGGCTTGGGCGCTTCGGTGCGGCAGGGACGAGCGCCAGTGACACGGGCGCTGGCGCGGCGCGCGCTGGCGCGGAATCGGTTAAGCGATGAGCGTCGTGCAGGCGCGCGACGACGCGCATGAGGCAGGCAACGCGGCAACGCGCACTGGGCGTCTGGGCGCTCGAGGCTCTTGCTGGCTGCGCGGCAGATCTCTTCTTTGGCTGGGGTTTGGTCTCTCTTCTTGTGATGATGGGGCTCTTGGTGCGATCTGGCTGGGCCGCTGACTGGGCCGCTGGGTGGGTTGCTGGCGTGGCCAGCAGACGGCTCGTGAGGCTCGGCCAGAGAGAGAGAGAGAGAGAGAGAGAGAGAGAGAGAAAAAGTGGTAAAACAAGGGAATGGGATTTTCTTGATTTTCTTTCCTTTTCCTAATTTAAATAGGTCTTGGTGACCTAAATCCTTCCCCCTAGCTTCCTCCTTCAGAGTCCTACCCAAACAAACTTATTTTAAAATAAGACTCACTTTTCCTACTGAACTCCCTAAGACCATTTAGGCAAGGGCTCAAAACCAATGGAAGCACCAAAATTACAATTAATTTTGCCATTTTCTAAAACACCTCCAAACTTCCAAACAACTTGCCCAAACCTCTCGGGTCTTGCAACCAACAACCATTAAGCTTCGACAAAGGCAGGAATGACCCCTGAATCTGAAATTCCACAAAACCACGACCAGGGGCAAAAGACCAAAATGCCCCTAAGGGTTAAAATAGCTCTAACGGCCCATCCGAACATCCGAATAATGACCCGAAATCACCGGGTAACAAAATAGAAAAGCGGGCCGTTATAATACTCCTCCTTTTAAGACTTTCGTCCTCGAAAGTCCTAAGACGACACAAACTCTAGGAAAACTCCACCGATTCTTAACCAACCAAGCTCCTGGTTAAGACAACACAAATCCTTCTTCAAACCGAACCTCTTGGTTTCCCAAAGGCTCCAAGCCCAAAAGACACCGAGTCCACTTACAAACTATCTCAACCAAAACTGAACTAACACTCGAGCTTGAAGAAATCATGCGATAGCTAGTCGGTGAGTCACACCCTCCGACTCGCACTCGAACTCTCAACGGTCTTAAAATCTTAGGGCTCACTTAGCCCCGCTAACCCAACTCTAACGCCTCTCTCTGGCGCTACTCACAAAGAAACTTGACTCACTAGAACACGACCACAACACTTAAACAACCATCTTGAAGAGCACCGACGCACCGGCCGTGGGCACATACAGTTCACCAGACGGCTAACGCCACTCACACTAGCCAAACTTCACTCGGCCACCCATGAACGACAAGGTCCAGGAACAGGCTCCACTCAACCAAACTAATAAACTGGAGCCCTCTTCGGCCGACAACAACTTTCCAATGCAATCCGACCAGCCACTGGCCTAAGAGAATATCGCCAAATAAGGAAACAAACAACATACCTTTCTAAAAAAATCTCGAGCGTGAGAAGGAATAAAACAACGCGCGCGGCTACTTGCAACACAACACCTCGAGGATAACAACTCAAAGGTTTTACCAACCATTTCCATGGCACCTCTGTGCCAACCCACTCAATCGTGGCTCACTATAACGCCAATCGCGAACGCACACCAACTAGGAACAGAGCCCGAGAAGGGTGCTCTGCAGAACTCAAACCAAGTCTTACAACGAGCGAAGCTCCCTCCAAGCGCCACTCAACCCTTAAGTCCATCCGGCCGCTCTAAGGACTTCCTCCTTATAGCTAGACCTAGCTCTCTTCCGATCCAGAAACTCCACCCACGAAACATCGCGAGGAATAAGGATAGCGACGACCACAAGCTTGCGGATCATGAACAACTCGGGTCGGCAAGACTACCTCAAAAGTTAATACTCGAATCGGCATCCACGGTGCAACTCAACGACCAAGGAACTAGGGGTTCTACAAATTCCAAGGACCCAACAACCTTCCAACAACAACTCAAGCCCTTGAACTGGCCGGCCTCCCCTCGCGGGACAAACAACTTTCCAATTGCTAACAAGCCAACGCAGGACACTCTCACAATGACTCGCCACGCCACTCTAATCAACTACACAACTCAGGAGCTAAGCCGACTCTCCTCTACAGGGACGATTTTCCAGCAAGCGGACTTCCGAAGGACGATGAACTTCACACACGCTAGTAGTCCTACTCATCGAAGGCAACAACAACCAATTCCCTCGAAAGCAACAATCGAGGGATTCCACAATCGCTTGAACCACCAACTTAGAACTAGCAAGATTTACTCAACCTCCGAGGAGGGGTCAACTCCCAAAACTTCCCGACTAGGAACAAGTCCTCGTGGCAACTCCACTTGCTCGAACGAAGCTAGCTCTAGAAACCACATGGGAACCAAACCTTGGTCAACGCCAAGCACCACCTTGCTAAGAATTACGAAAACCAACGCAGAGGCTACTAAGAACAACTCTAGCTTGCCAAACGACTACAAGCATCCAAAGAACTCAACCGAGGGACACTTGCTTGGTCCGACCGTGAGCTCTGGTTCCTCAACACGAACCTTTCGTGGTTCCCAAAACATACACCACGGAACGAGCTACACAAAAGTACACCGACGTGTACATCTCCAACTTGATTCCTTAAGATCCAAACCAATAAGTACTCTCACACAAGGCAACTTTTGCCTCCCAATAGAGCCACAACTAGCAAAGGAGCAACAAGAGTTCAACCCACTCGTGGTCAACTCACCACGGAACGCCACATTGGTCCACTCACTCTTACAAGAGCATAGCCACACCAAGCTAACTTACCTCATACCAATGGTCCACTAAACGTGCTCCGATCAACCTTCCAACTCATGGCTCTAACACTGGATCAACCACGCATCATCGATGTCAACCCTACTCATATTAGGGTAACTCCAGGGTAGTCGAGTCACACTACCATCCAACTGGCTCACAAGCCCCCACAACACAAAGCGAGAACTCGGATGCGCGCTAGCCCTTAACAACCAACACATCCTTTGTACCTAGCTCTCCTGGGTGACCACTGAAAGGCTCCTACTTATCCTCGAACAACCTCACTCTTGTAGTTCTCTTACTACCACCGAGCTAGATCTCTTATGCAACCCAAACAGTGCAATCTCGTGGAAGTGGGTACAAGACTAGTGGGGATGCCAAACTTCAAGCGGGTCTTGGAACCATCTCGCACAAAAAGTACCAACCGGGCCCGACTCTAGGCCTCCTCTCAAAGCTTGGTGCCAACAGCACTACATCCTTAACAACACAAACATCTCTTTACGGGCTTTAAGTCCCTCCGAGGGAAGGGAAGGTCACACTCCAGGTGACAGGCAATGGCACTCAACACAAGGGTCTCAACACTCGAGTAGATTATTCTCGACATCACGACTAACGAGACAAGCCACGGCCCACTCCCCTCGCATCCCACTCGATGCTCAACAAATACTCAGCCAACCCTAGGGTGGCAAACACTGCTCCACTCTTGGAACATGCTAACAGAAGGTGCTTCTCTCTAATAGCCACCGAAAACCACGGACGGATTAAGTCTTGACAAGTAAACTCCACACTACCCCGCGGCTACGAGGGTACTAACTAAGTGGCTACAAAACATCAAGCAGGCTTTGTAGGAGGACAAGATGTCTCTACATCTTCCTCAAAAGCTACTAACTTAGCGGCTTGCCAATCGACCGGGTGGTGGTGGAGACTCGCTGGTCCGCCTCTCATAGGGACTTCCACCACCACACACGCTGCATCAAACAAAGACTGGAGCAGCACGCCTCGACCTCACGAACATCGTGTCATCGGCCTTTGAACACCAGTGTCATCCCAACACTGGATGATAAACTCGATCCCGGACAACTACCTCGCCGCCAGATGAGGTCTCAAAACATCCAGCTCTGGTGGTTCCACTAGCCAAACTCGGCGGCTCGATCAACGCCAACTAACTTATCAAAGATAACCTCGTTGATCGATCCTCCCGGAGCCTCCGGGCAAGCGAGCTACAAGGAGGGGTGTCTCCTAAATAAACTCTGCCACCGGGCTATCTCGCGCCCAAGACTTCCCATTACGCTACAAATTGCGCCTAGGTCTCCGCTCTCTGTTAGCTAAAAGACTCGCCATCAATTCTCGCATGGCCGGAGCACACTCGCTCAAGGAGTCTCACTCGAGGCGTGCTAGACTCTACCCCCTTACTCTTGGCAACTCATCCGCCAGGGGCCAAAGGTGGCCTCACGGGTCTAAACGACCTGGACGAGGTCTCATCATCAACATGAACGGTCCAACTCCTCGGTTGGAGATACCAAACGTCCTCGCTCCTCAATGTGTAATCAAGAATCGGCGGTCTACACAAAACATAAAAACTAGCCCACGCTGGGCTCTCTCACCGCCCAACAAGGGTAACACATGTATACTAGATGCGATGTTGTAATTCTTAACCCTTAACTTTAAACTTACGGACATACCGATGGTCAAGCGGAGCGGCTGATGATCATGGAAAACAACCTACAAGCTGCAGTCGATCCTACGTAACCTATAACTCTGAGCTTTGATACCAACCGTGAGGGACCCGACCCAAAAGAAGCGGTCTCTAACCTAGATCCTTACTTAGCATGCATGCCTAGGAATGTAAAACACCATCCATTCTACAGTTTTAAAACTTTTGCAATTAATGAACTTTAAACAAACCACGTAAGCCAATGTAAAAATCAAGAGTAATTGACTGATCGGTGCTTTTCTTAAAAACAAAACAAGAGTACTGATGACGAAACCATAAAATAGTTTGAGTGTTTTCCCTAGGGACTCAAGTCCCACTACATGCTAAATCATAAAGAAAACAATAAAAGAACATGCATCCTGCAGTCACTTTTCCATGATCATCCAGCCGCCTCCTCCCTAGCCATCCCGCCGATGTCCCAAGTTACCCGTGGAAAAACCACAGAAATAAGGGTGAGTATAAACATACTCAAGAAGAATCCCCAACCGGGTACAATACGATACATCAGTCATCTAGCACCCTAGTATACATGCAAATAAAACAATGACTTAGAGCAAAACGGTTGAGTTAGGCTATGAGCTACTTCTAGAGCGAGCCTATTCAAGGGCTTTCATCTACTCCCTATCCTAGGTTTTACACTTGGATGCCCTTTCTGGCCTTACACAACCTAGGACTCAGGTCTTTGTCCCGGGCCGGGGACTTACACCTCCAACTCGGTGATGCCCATCTGGGTCTTACACACCTAGGATGCCCATCGTGGTCTTACACCTCCAACTCGGTGATGCCCATCGGGGTCTTACACACCTAGGATGCCCATCGTGGTCTTACACCTCCAACTCGGTGATGCCCATCGAGGGACTTACACACCTAGGATGCCCATCGGGTCTTACACCTCCAACTCGGTGATGCCCATCGGGGTCTTACACACCTAGGATGCCCATCGTGTCTTACACCTCCAACTCGGTGATGCCCATCGGGGTCTTACACACCTAGGATGCCCATCGTGTCTTACACCTCCAACTCGGTGATGCCCATCGGGACTTACACACCTAGGATGCCCATCGGGGTCTTACACCTCCAACTCGGTGATGCCCATCGGGAGACTTACACACCTAGGATGCCCATCGTGGTCTTACACCTCCTACTCAAGATGCCCATCGGGGACTTACACACCTAGGATGCCCATCGGGTCTTACACCTCCAGATGTCCATCGGGGTCCTACCCGAGCGGGACCTAAACTAGTTACCCCTACGGTCTTCTACACTATAAATTACTGCCCATGCCTCGGCATGGAACTAACAGATAAAATAGAACAAGGTATGCCAAGATAATTAAACCCCTTGCATGGAACTAACAGTAATATATCGGGGACACAAGAGCAACACGATATGGAAGCAAGAGAAAACATGTAACCTATCCACCGGAAATTTTCATACAATCACAAGACATGGCATGCTTGGAAGAACAACCTAGCATGGAACTAACATGAACAACAAGCAAAGATGCTAGCAAGATTTCAAACACAAGCTGCTCAATAGCTAACATACTCATAACAACAACCAAGCATACAAAGCACAATCATGATAGCATCGCAGGTCCACACAACCACTGTGTAAGAAATCCTTACACCGAAACAAGCGAAAATAACTACCATAAGCCAACCAAACGACTCCCGAGCTTCTAAGTGAACCCGAGCAACCTAAGCATTTAATAAAAATATCCTAATTAAATAAATAACACCAAACAACTTAGGGTCCAAAAGAGTGGAGGCTCGGGAATTTACCAACCGAGAAGGCACTAGATCTCGGTCCCATCTATCTCGGCAAAGCAGGCACTCGGCGGCAAGTGGGCGCAGGGACGTACTGGCGAGCAGCGGTGCCGAGCGGGCGCTGGCGCGCTGCTGGCGCTTCTTTGGCGCTGGCGGCGCTGCTGGCGCCTTCTTGGCGCTGCAGGTGCAGGTGGGGGAAAGGCCAGTGACACGGGCGCTGGCGCGGCGCGCTGGGCGCGAATCGTTAGGCGATGGCGTGTCTGGTGCGCGCAGCGCGACGGCGCGAGTGCAAAGGCTGGCGCGGCGGGCGCTGCTGGGCGCTCTGGCGCTGGCTGGCTGGCCGCGACAGATTCTGCTCTTTGGCTGGGGTCTCTTCTTGACGATGGGGCCTTTGTGCGATCTGGCTGGCCGCTCACTGGCCGCTTTACTGGTTGTTTGGCTGGCCAGACGGCCTCGGTGAGGCTCTCGGCCAGAGAGAGAGAGAGAGAGAGAGAGAGAGAGAGAGAGAAAAGTGGTAAAACAAGGGAATGGGATTTTCTTGATTTTCTTTCCTTTTCCTAATTTAAATAGGTCTTGGTGACCTAAATCCCTTCCCCCAGCTTCCTCCTTCGAGTCCCTACCCAAACAAACTTATTTTAAAAATAAGACTCACTTTTCCTACTGAACTCCCTAAGACCATTTAGGGCAGGGCTCAAAACCCAATGGAAGCACCAAAATTACAATTAATTTTGCCATTTTCTAAAACACCTCCAAACTTCCAAACAACTTGCCCAAACCTCTGGGTCTTGCAACCAACAACCATTAAGCTTCGACAAAGGCGGAATGACCCCGAATCCACGAAAATCCACAAAACCTGACCGGGGCAAAAGACCAAAATGCCCCTAAGGGTTAAAATAGCTCTAACGGCCCATCCGAACATCCGAATAATGACCGAAATCAC